>BSBK01002731.1:555000-990000 GCA_027943335.1 Chamaecyparis obtusa | reverse complement strand
AATTATGATAACTCTAAATTTATTATAAGAAAGAATACGGTCTGGAAGACTCCTAGACATGGATGATTTAAATTAAAATTTGATGGTGCATCTATGGAGAACAAATCTATTGCTAGAGGCAATATTAGAACTGAGTGTGGTAAGTTAGTCCTTGCATTTATGAAAAATGGTAATGATGCGACAAACAACATAACTGAAGGTGTGGCTCTATTATAGGTATGGAGTTTACCCTCTTTATTAGTATTAAGGCCCTTAGTACTCAGGAGGACTCACCTCTTGTTATAAAAGTTGTCAAAGGAAAATTCATTCTTGGTTGGTCTCTCTCTAGTATCATTGAAGATATTAAAACTCTACTCTTTGGGATGGAAATGGTTGAAACTAATCATATATTGAGAGAGGGGAATAAGGAATCAAATGCTATGGCTTCCCTAGGGCAAGAAAATGATGGTATTAGATGTTGAAGGGAAGTATATTTTATCCCCTCAATGATTAATTCTCTCTTAGAGGAAGATTCTAAATTCTTATAATTTTAAATATGGTTCCTCTACACATCTATCATTATTTTTATATACCCTTGGCTACTGGCTCATGAAAGGCCTTCTCGTACATTTTGGGTGCTTATTATTTACTTAGATCCTCAAGGAATGTGTTGCAATTATAAATTGTTGATAATTGGAGAGGGGCTTAGCTTAATAAAGCCAACTCAAATGACATAAATGTCCTCAAGGATGTCACCTAATGTACTGGGTCTTTAAGGTATCCTACCCATTAGAGAAATGTGTTTTTCTCCAATTTTGAAATTTCAAACGGATGAAGAGCACATTGCCAAGCTTCTATGTCACATAATAAGGGTTGTAGCATTTGGATTGGCAAAGAGACACATATAGAGCACATTTAAAGTTTACTTATTTTATGAAAAGAAAAAGGGATCCAAATAGAACCAAGATGAATCAAACTTGCCAAGCTAGAGGAGACCAAATGGAGGTGGATTTCTAGGTAGGAGGTGACATAATAGAAATCAGATGGTTGAATGATGCTGATAGAGATGAAGAAGAATGGAGAGACATCCAAATCTAAGGGAAAAAGGGATTCATGGGACCTAATTTTGGCTAAACCATTAGTCTTGGATTTTTTTGGGATTTCCCAATAGTCCAACATCAATCAAGATACTGATTCTTTTGACCATGTTTTTGATAGCTTGTGGAATAACCAAGATGAAGGAGAAGAGGTCTAGATTATGGTGGATTCATATTCTTCTATTATGGGTGTATGAATTTGATCCAAGAGGTCAAGACATGTAGGAGGAGGTAAATGCGTTACAGGATAAAGCTAGTACTATGAAATCCTAGAGAGAGGGTTCCTTGAGGTACATGGTCATTGTTTTCCACTATAGTGAGTGAGTCATGAGGATTAGTGCCACTACCATATCATTTCTGCAGCAAAGGTTTAACACTCCCAAGGACTTAGATATATTTGACTTCCTCGAGCAAGATTAGGATACAATTAGTAGACCTTCCCCCTTGGGCCCTAGATATGTTGTCTATTGTTTACGTTTCTCTGTGATCTGTGAGTCGTGACTTTTTTTTCTAGTGCTTTTCTATTCTTCCTTTGTCTTATATTTTTTAGTTGTTTATCAACCACATGTTGTTGAGTATTTAAGAGTTGTCTTTTGGTTCTCTAGTGCTTGTACTATCTCTGGAAATTATTTGACCTTTGAATATTATTTGTAAGGAACAACACCGATGTATTATATATTTATATAAATTAGTAAAAATAAATGCATTATAGTATATAATTAATATATTATAACCTTTTCTAAAATCTATTATAACCTACCATTAAATTAAATTTATTATATTTTTGATATTATTACTCATTACATATGTTCTTTAAACTATTTTGAATAAGGAAAAATAATAATACACTTTCATAGAGCTTTTGCAATAAAATTTAACACTTATCATTGAAATTCTTAAATTCTTATGTGTAAGATTATGATTTAATTAGTGTTGACCATGTGCTCTAACTTGTCACTTTTGACAAACCTAATCATGACAAGGAATCAAAGGAAAATGATATTTGTGGCAATTGGGAAAGAAAACAAAAATGCAATAGGAGAATATATTAAATGTTGCAGTAAAGTATAAAGAGTTGCATATGAAACCAAACAAAAGCAAATAAAACCTTTATTCTTTTATCCACTTTTTGTGAGAGGAAACAAATTCTACAAAATTGAACAACAAGCAATATTTTGGTTGTCTTGCATCCCTTCTCCAACTCTTGTGTGTCATAGAAATCAGCTCTATATTTTATAAACGAAATACCAATTATATTAGAATATATGCATACATATACATGCATATGTGCATATCTATATATGTACATACATTTATACATATATAATCATGTACATGTGTGTGTGTCTATATATATATGCATAAATATATATATATATATGTGTGTGTGCATACATACACACATACATACATACATACATACATGAATGATTAAAAAATATTTCCACATCAAAATGGATAACATTATACTAAATTTTAATGTGCAATAAACCTTAAAAACATCACATATCGGTAGGGTGTGTATAGGATTATGGTTGGCCAAACTAGGCCTTTAAGTGGCGATGAAAATTCAAAAAAAGAATGTTACATAACTTGAGATGAAAAATTGAGTTTAGATTATCGACACAATTTTAAAAAGATGTAAGAAATTAATTTGTAGTAAATTGAATATAGTTTCTAAGTTACTAGTTATTTTCTAGAAAAAAATATAAAAAATCTGTTTAGTAAAAATTTGAAATTTCAATGTAGTACTAATTTTTTAGGAAAAAGATTTAAAAAAGGTGTCTAACAAATCAATCTAATTACAATCAAATCATAATATTTTTTTGTGAACCTTTAATTAGAGGAAATTGTGTACAAGGAAATTTACCTTCATAAAATTAGTATCATACAATAAATCAAATAGAGACTAAATAAACTACAATTAATACTCTATTTAGCAAATAAAGCACAATTAAGCATCCTATGGCTCTCTATCTAAGAGTGTTAATGTGAAGCTCTCAGCAAGCTACCATTAATGACAGTTCTAGAATGAGAAATGATTATGACAAAGCAAATGCTAACAATTAATTCAAATTGAAATACTAAATTGCTCCTAAAATGCCTTTCTAGGTATAAAATGCAAGAGGTTTTATGTAATTCTAAGTTATGTGATTATGAATTATGATTGATTTTGGTCTTCCTTTCATATATTTATGCAAGGGTAGGGGGTGTAGGTGTGTTGATCATTATTAAGCTTGAGTTGAGTCTTTGGTTCCACCCTTTGAAGACAATTTAAATATTGTGTCCTCAAAGCTTGGGACAAGTAGACAAGATGCTCTTTCACTTTGAGTGATTGAAATTGAATTTGGCTTGATTCATGTGAATGCATTTCCTTAAATCCTATTGGTTGATTGAATTCCCTCCCCTTTTGGGTTGTTGAGAGAAATTAGGATTTATTAATTGATTTTAATTGATTTATTTAGCCATGTACCCCTTGAATGGGTTGAATTTGATTTAATTCCAAACTATACAACTAATAGAATTAATTGCACATTGATTTGATTTAACTTGATTAAAATGCTCTTGATTTTGATTTATCTTGAATTAAAGCTTGATTTTAATTTTGATTGGCTAAATGTTTGATTTGATTCAATTTCTTTGATCTTGTCCTTGATTCTCTTTGATTTGCCTTGATTTTCTTTGATTTATTACTTAATTGTCTTTGTCCATTTTCAAGTGATTACAAATGCCCCTCTTTGAGTTGACGTGTGAAGCATGTCAATTCAAAGAATACTCTGATCTTGCTGATGATAGGTCTTGGTTGTGTCGATGGTTGATCTTTGATGTTCATTTGATATTATTCGATGGTCGATTCTTGATATCTGATATGAGATTGATGCAGATTATGATGATGTCCATTCAATTGATATTGTTCTTTGATGGTCATTTTGATGATTGATCCTTGATATGATGGTTGATCTGATGAAAGATTCTGATATGATACCTGATTTGATGATTGATTTCTTGATGTGATGCCCCATTCGATTGATTTATGAAAAAAATTTCTGATAAAAGCTTGCGCTCTAATTTGATGACTAATCTCCTGATTCAATGATGATGCTACTTATGCTGATTATCCGATGGTATGCCCCCTCAGAAATGAAATAAAATTTGGTTGATGGTTGAAAATTTTGACAATTTAGGTCAAGTTATGCTAATTTAAGTTAATTTATGATGAATTTTGATTTCATTTTCGATATTGTTTTTACATCTGTTTGATGACAAATGCCCCTATTTTGGCTGATTTGATGAAAAATTCAAGGTTCCTGGTCAGTTGTGGTAAAATATTCCTCTTCTAGGTCAAAATTACCCTTTTTAGGTCAAAAGGGGTATATAAAGAGGTAAAAAATCCTTTTCACTTTTACTTTTCACTTTTTGAGCTTTGTCCTCTATTGACTTTTGATGATGTCTATCCCGATTCGTGAGCATAGATTCAAGCGAGGTCATTGATATCAAAATCCACCTAGCTATGGTCCTCTAGTGAGTACTTAAACCTCTTCATTTTGTCAATTTTAGCATTTAATTTCAAGAAATCTAAATTTTTCATGTAAAAACCCTCTTTTTTTCCTTTTTTTGTTCAAATAGCACTTTTACCCAATTAAACTGCACTTTTTCCCTCCAAATTGTGCTTTCGCGACTTTAAACAACACTTCCACATTCTGAAACTACGCTTATACATGCCAATTTTTAGGCCCTAAACCGCTTTTGCCATGTTAAATAGCGCTTTTGCTCTTGTTTTCACTTTTGCCAATTTAAACAACACTTCCTATCTTTTGAATCGTGCTTTCAAATTCTTTTGGCACTTTTTCCTCAAAATGTGCTTTTAATCTATTAAGTAGTGTGTTTACACATTTAAACAACGCTTTTTCATTTTAGCGCTTTTAAAGCCTAAAATAGCACTTTCACCCTGCCAGAAATGATTTGAAATTGCTATAGTCCACTTTGCAATTTTCTCGACGTCGTCGATCAGATGATAGGTTAAGGTAATGAACTTTACGTTTATAGCGAGTTGTAAGATGTCAGTATGAGTCAGTCATAGTATGAATATTTATTCATCAATCTAGATTTAGATGATGGGTGATGATAAATTTTTTGTTCTATATGAGTAGAGACATGAAAATTAATTGATTGTGGTTTGATATTTTGAACATATTTGATTGACTTAGAATGATCCAAATAATAACTGATTTCAATACTGATGTGATTGAACTTTATTTTTGCAGGAGGTCCTAAAGTCTTTGGGTATTCACGGGTCCTACCCATTATCATGGAGTATGATTCCTAATCTGAGTGCAGCAGATCGTCACCATATTAGTCTTTGTGGCTTATCTTTCTTTTGTCAATAAGGATTGCACCCAATTTTCTAAGTGTTAACAATCCTATGAAACATGGGACTATTCTCAGGTTGTGGGCAACCTATCTAAGAATAAACCTCTGGATTAAGGGTCGACTTCCCTTTGGATCACTTAAAATTGACTAACTTTTTAGGAGGAAAGGGAGAGAGTGCATAAAGAAAATAACTAAAATTGATTTGAAAACAAGGTGATCCACTAAATTTGAAAAAAGATCTGCAACTGAATTAAGCTTATTGTAACAACAAAATCAAACTGAACTTCACAACTTGATTCTACTACCTTAAACTCCTTAGGAAAATAGGGTACTTGAAAAATATAGAAGGGAAGATGATTCCACAATTCGGATCTTTTTAGTTTGCACATGAATCAACACTATAGAGCTAAGATGAACTCTTGAACATTCACTTGGATCAACATGCAGATTAAGGATACAAGAACATCATAGTAATCCTGCATGAGATTCAAAAGGAAAAATTCCAAAATTGTAGGGAAACAAGAAGGATCAATTTTATTGCTGAAAAGAAACTAAGTACAAGATGTGTCTCTTAGAGCTACAACACTCATATCAGAGAGAATAGAATGAAGAGCTAACCTCCATCATGAAAAGTGAGAGGTATATAACTAAAACCTAGAAATCTGCATTCAAATCCCACAACCTACTAAGAATGGAAAATATCTCAAAATAGACCCATGAGGCTACATCAAAAACTCAGATGCCAGATCCTTGAGTTTTTACGGGTAGCGGAGAAAGTGGGAGCCTAAAAAAATATGGTCAAAAGAAGACCACTCTTCCCCCCTAAGTCATGCACTGACCATATTCTGACGATAGTTTATAAAAACACCATCGCTAGAATTTACATTAATAATCCGCAATGACTTCATATTTAAAAACCCATCCCACTAAGACACAAAATGGATTTAATATATGTTAAAATGATCTCGACCCAAAAAAAGGGGAAACATGTTTTAAAACAATTACATTCCAAAATCCACCTATGCTTAAAAAAACATGGATCTAAAAACCTTAACTATCCTAAATTAATAAATGACCCTCAACCCAAAAATGGGGAAAGCACATTTAATAATTTACACATAAAATCCATATTGCAAGAAAACAAGGGAAAGTAAATCCTCAACCCTAAAAAGAAGGGTAGAAATGAAATAATGTATATTATCAAAAACCCTTCTCTTCGAAGATGGAAACCGTTGGCATCAAAACCCTCCAAACTTGACAACTAGAAAGTTTCCATTTCTACTGGCACCTCTACACTGGATTTTTGGGTTCAATCTGGGAAACATCTGGCGTTTTCCCCTCATGACATTACATTATCAAAGGTAGGCATGATACTTGTCATTTTTACTTTCATTTTGATTTTGAGCTCTAGCATCACTTTGTGTGTCGATCTCTGCATTTTTTATTTATTGCAACGATGGCATGATTTTGTGCTTTCCTCTGCTTGTTTCTACTATTTTCTCAAAAACCCTTTAAACATGAATGCCCGATGATCCTCGATTAGGGCATTGCATTTGACTTATGCTATCTCTGTATCTATTTGAATGATCGCACATATGACAAAATGGAATTATAATTTGTTTGATCATGCTGGTGTGTTCATGGCCTGCGAGCTGAGGCACCATATTTGTTACTTCATTATATTCTGTTTAGGGCTGAGAGCCATGAGTATGTACCATTGTTAATATTTTGGTAAAAATGTGAGCATTGGGCATCCATACTTATGCACTCATTGTTATTTTTGTGCTTAGCCTTTTTTAAAATAACTCTAGGCCCGTGCACTTGTGTGAGCTAGGGCATCACTATTGAATAGCTTCATTCAATGGTCATGAGCTGCTGTGAATGGAAATAGGGCATGAACCTATTGCATCTTCATTTCATATATTATCTGTGTTGTATGTTGAGGTATCATGATAACAACCTATGTATCCTCATACCTTCTATTTTGCCTGGAGTTGGGGCATATTATTTAACCCCTTCGTGTTGTTCTTTGCTTGTAGAAGCTCAGGTCTGCACAGCTCGCAAGCCCATGTAACTTTATTGTTCATATTTCCTTCTTCTGACACCCTCAGCACCATGTTGTTTTGTGTTTTGTTCTCTGTATTTAGATGCTTGCGAACATGCTATGCTGTTGGTATTACATATTGGAAGGTCACTATATATTCTATGCATTACTTCATATTCATATCTCATGTCTTATCATGTATAGCTTGCGAGCCACATGGTATATCTATGCATTGTTGATGCTTTTCCTCGGCCACCTATCATCTGGTGTTGATCACTATTTTGATCATGCTTGTGAACCTAGAATAAGGCACCCTATTGTCTTGACTGTTCATGGCATCCTCTTGCGAGCAATGATCTTGGCCTCCTTATGTTAATATATCACCTACTTGGCTGGCATTGTCATGGGATTGTGGCATCAAATCCTCGACCTGAGTACTACTTGGGGAGGCTTGTGTATTTAGAACCCATCATAAGGAATCACCATGTTTTCTCCATTGGACTGAGCTTGGGTACGAGCTACACATTGCTCATGAGCTAGGGCACTGTGTCTTGATGGGATGTCGGTTATGCTTGCTTGATGGTTCTATTTCACATCGTATATTTCTTTCTTCTCTTTTGTTATTCATCCATTGACACACATGTTCACCATCTACAGTTTCTAAATCATTGCTCTGCACCTTCATTTCATATATTATCCATGTGAACTATTGGCATCATCGGTTATCATTTGGTGATGCTAAGTCCTTTGTTACTACTTATGCCATCATTTTTAAGACCCTCCTCCACTGCTTTGTTGTGGATGCACCAATCTTTGCACAGGCCGTGATCTATTTATTGTTTAGGTCTGTGAGGTATACTATTTTAATTGATCTCTACTCATATTGTTAGTAGTTCATAGCCCACTTGTCTATAAATTAAGATACCCAATTTGTATTGATGTAATTCATTTTGGATCTATGGCATTGTTGAATATATGATCCACTGTTGACACTCCCCTTTGATATTCATCATTCCTTTGAGAGGCCTGTGATGGTATGAACTGTACACTTACTGTTATTTTTGTCATACATGATGTAATTCATTTTGGATCTATAATACATGGTCATTATTCTTTGGGGCCTGTCATCTGTTGATACCCGACCTTATGCCATTTGACTGTTATTCACTGCCACTGTGAGGCCGAGAGCTATAACACCTCATTTTTAATGTTTACTTGGTGCTTTTGGATGTCACTGTTACTACAATGTATTGACAATTCATGCTTGCTTCTTTCAATGGCACCATCTTGGGCTTGAATATGACTATTTCATTATATGATTCAGCTGCAATTTAGACTTAAATTATTTTCATGTCATAATGACGCTGTATAGATGATATAGAATATGTACCCTTTGTTTTGGCCTGATGGTCTAGTATTATTATTTCTCCATTGGATTGTTGTTGGCACCATATTTGCATCAACCTCATTAATCCATGCTTGAGATTCACTTGATGACACACTGTTGGTGCTTGTTCTGGACATATGCATTACCCATTCATTGCTCCATATGATGATTTAATAACTGTAGCCCTTTTGACTTTGGTTCATCACACAGATTTTGATCATTTTCATGCTATGACATATCCTTCTTTAATAGAATGCAGATTGTGTCCCCTCTTACTTCTTTGTTTTGGTGATGATTCATTGTACCCTTTTGAATCTACTAGTGCCCTATTGATCATGCTCTATTATTTGATTCATTTGAGTGTCCACTAGTACTGCATCCTCCTGTTGTTGTTCCTTTGTTGATCATGGGTGTTCTTGGCCCGTGATGTAATCACTGACAAGGAAATTTGAGGTTTTCCTATCATGATCTGCATCACAGGTCAAGGTCATTCATCTGGGACCCAACACCCCTAGATTATTGTTGGATCAACTTCTCCTGTATCTGCATATGGAACAAACATGTTAGTGAAAAACATGGTGTTTCTTTATTTCTAGAGTCTTTTATGCACATGCCTTGAGCACAGCCCTTCCTAGAGGTTTATGGCTAAGTGTATGTATACATCTTGTAAATACTATGATACCAGGCATCACTTAGATCCATTGGATCGAACCAATATCTTCTCTTCTCATCTTGCAAGTTCTGGACCATGGGAGCTCTCTGGACAAGATTGGATCTAGACACCATTACCAGGCAATGTCTGGTACCCCTATATTTTAATTGATTACTTTATGTATATCTACACTCATTCATCCAATCTAGTAATGGCTATGGTCATGACATGTGTGAGCTTGGATAAATGTTATTTCTAGTCCTTTCCTTTTTGTACAGCATACATATCATTGATACATGCATGTGTAACTCTTAGATGTAGTTCATTTCCTTTCTCTTGCATGCACTTTTACAATGAAATGAACACAAATTTAAAGGAAGACCACTAATAATTTCAAACTAGGGTGCAGTAGTCTAACTTAGTAACTAGGCCTCTTCAAATGAGTAAAATACTGATAACATTCTGGTGACCTCTTTGGAGTGCTTGCCTTCTAAGCATCCTAACCAACTTTCTTATAGATCCATTAGGCATAGAGTCTTAAAGCCTCAAATTTGAACTTAGCCTTATCAAACAACCCTTCTTGCTAACAAAACCACTAACTACCTGAGATAACTTCTTTGGCTTATTTCTACTCACACCAAACTGAAAAACTGAGCTGAAAGAAAACTGAAAACAAAATTGGAAACAAACTTGTGCCAGGAACTTAGGGAAACACAGAAACCTGAAAACTCTAACTTACTAATGTACAGGGTAGAACTAGACCTCATAAACAAGCCTTAAGTTGAATTCCATTCACTGGAATGGGAAACTACTCTCCATCCATATCAGCCAGCTAAAAAGCATTATGGGCCTTACATTTAACCACTTTGAAGGGTCCACTCCATATGGCATCAAATTTAGTATGCCTTCCTAGTTTATGCTTTGATTCATCCCATTTAAGGACAAGGTCTCCTTCCTTGAAAACTCTAGGTGTGGCTCTTTTATCAAAGCTTTTCTTCATCTGAGAATGATGAGCTTCTAGGTTCTCCAGTGCTAGTTTTCTTACTTTCTCAAGCTCAACTAACTCGGTTAGCCTAACTTGCATAGTATCTTCTTCCATTAGATCAATCTCCTTGATTAAGCTCAAAGTAGGAAACTCAGTAGATAAAGGAATCCTAGCCTCTTTCCCATAAACAAGTGTGTAAGGATAGTTACTTGTAGACCTCTTAGGTGTTATTATGTTTTCCCATAAGGCCAATTTCAACTTGTTGTGCCAATCCCTCTGGTTTCCTTCTATAGTCCTTTTGATGATCCTCAACAACTTCTTGTTTGTTGATTCCGCCTGACCATTACCTTGAGGGTAATAGTTAGATGAGGTACTTAGGAATAAATTGTGCTTTAGTGCCCATTCTGAGATTCTCATTCCCAGAAATGCCATAGCATTGTCTAAAATGATAGAGTCTAGAGTGCCAAATCTAGACACAATGTCTTGGTGGAAATTTAGGACAGAGGTATCATTTACTTCCTTCAATGCTACAACCTCTGTCCATTTGGTAAAATAATCCCTAGTAGTAAGTATCCATTTATGTCCATCACTAGATGGAGGATTGATAGGTCCAATGAAGTCCAACCCCCATTTGGAGAAGGGATGCTCCACTTTGATGGGATGTAGAGGGAGGGCTACTAACTTCTGTTTGCTAGCAAATAGAGCACAGTTCTTGCACTTCCTTACCGAATCAAATGCATCCTTGTATAGGCTCAGCCAAAAGTACCCAACTCTCATCACTTTCAGAGTAGTGATTTTGGCTGTAAAGTGTCCTCCAAAACTTCCTTCATGAAACTCTTCTAATATTTTGTCTACTTGGCTAGTTTCAACACATCTCAACAAGACACCACTATGATCTCTTCTATATAGAACATCATCAATAATGATAAATGGGATAGCTTGAAGTCTAAAGTACCTCCTTTTTCTCCTGTCAAGGCCTTGAGGGCATTGACCAGTTGAGAGATAATGTTTCATCTTTGTTGCCCAGCTTGCACTCTATTCTGCATTTTGGTTCATTAGGACAACTTCTTCTTGCTAATTTTTATCTATTCTTCCCTCATTCATCTGCTCACACAACCCTTTCCCCCTAATCAACTTAGTCACTTTGATTTGAATGTCATATTCCATGACTTTGTGATCCAACCAACCCTCTTATGGCTTAGATCCTTATTCAACAAGAAATATTTTATGAAAGTGTGAGCAACCATTAAATGCACTGTATTATTAGATAGCAAGTGCCTAAATTTTTTCAAGCTCCTCACTATTGCTAAAACATGTTTCTCTATAGGATTATAATTCAACTCATAACCATCCAGACCTTGGCTGTAAAAAGCCACTGGCTACTCATGTTTCTCAGCATTCTGCTGGACTAACATGGTAGAGATACTATCAGTGTCCCCAAAAGCATACAGGATAAAATATTTAGAAAAATCAAGGTTTACCAGAGTAGGGGTAGAAGCAATCGCTTCCTTGATCTCTTCAAAACATCTCTTTCCTTCATTTTTCCAGTGAAAAGTTGAGTTCTTTTTCAGCATCTAGGTCATAGACTTTAGTAGTGTTGCAAAATTTGGAATGAACCTTCTCAAGAAGTTGATTCTTCCAAGGAAACTCTGCAATCCCTTATTGTGAGCTAGCAGGGGTAGTGCCATGATGGCCTTTATCCTCTCAAGATCAATTGTTAGCCCTTGCTTAGAGACAATATGCCCTAGCAATCTACCTTCATGGACAACAAAGATGCATTTTTTAGGATTCAATGAAACTCTGAATTCTCTGCACCTTTCAAAGATCTACCTTAGATGAACCAGGTGATCATTAGTATCTTTTGAGAAAATAGTTATATCAGCCAAATAAACTAGAACAAACTTGTTCATCAAACTAGAAAATGCCATCTCCATGGCTTTCTAAAATGTAGCACCAGTGTTAGATAGCCCAAAAGGAATCTTCTTGTATGCCATGGTTCCCCATTTGGTGGTGAATGTTGTCTTGTATTGGTCTTCCTCTCTGACTAGGACCTGGTTATAACCAGAAAAGCCATCTAACAAAGAAAATCTATCAGACCCTGAGACATACTGCAATATATGTTCCATGGAGGCAAATGGGTGGTGATCCTTGAGTGAGGCTCTATTAAGGTCTCTGAAATCCACACACAACTGGATTTCACCATTCTTATTCCTGAAAGGTACTAGATTGGAAGCCCAAGAGGTGTGTTTAATGGGAAAGATAATATTTTCTTCAATCATTTTCCTCAACTCTGTTTTCATCAACACTTCTAGTTTAGGATTGATAAGTCTCTATTTTTGTCTCACTGGTTTGGCATGAGGTTTTGGCTCAATGATGTGTTGGGCTAAGTGGGGATAAAATCCTTTTAGATCATAGTATTCCCATGCAAAAACATCATTAAACTCTTGACATAATGAGATAAAGGCTTTCTTTTCTGGTTGAGTGCATACCTTTCCTAACTTAAGGGATTTGTCTTTGAGAATCTCTACAGGCTGGTAGTGCTCTTCCTTGACTGTCATGCTAGCCTTGTCTCCTCTAAGATGATCATCATATTTAAAAATGGACTCAAGGGTGACCAGTCCCTTGGGAAGCTTGTTAGTTTTCAACTATAACATCTGGTCATTATACTGGTGAGAATGTTTATTCTGATTAACCTTAGAGAACTCAACCTCCTTTATCAAAAATTGAAAATATGTTCATCAATTTCAAAGACTTGCTAGCTCACCTGATTGTCTGGTATTTATGGTCTTACCAGGACTTTCACATGTTGTATTTCAGTGCTTGTGACCTCCTTTGGAATATCATATTCTACTCCCATGATAGCCAACTTGTCTGCCTATTTGTTCTGATTTCTTGGGATAGCAACCAAATTAAAAGCACAAAAATCTTCCATTAAATCTCAAACCCTATGCTTATACATCTTAAGTATATCATTTTTTGTGAGATTAGTGCCACGAATTTGATTAACCACTAATTCACTATCACCTATAACCTTTAGACATTTGATTCCTCTTTGTCTAGCCCATTCTAAACCATGAATCAAGGCCTCATACTCTATTGTATTATTAGTACAACTGAAAGAAAAAAAACTAGAAGAGTAATACCTTTGTCCTTCTGGAGAAATTAGGATAGCTCCTCCTCCTGAACCAACTTTTCTTCTAGCACCGTCAAAGAACAACTGCCACAACTCACCATTCTTATCTTCAGAACACTTATCTTCCTTCTTTATCAAATCTAGAATCACAACACCCTCCTCATGGATAATATACATTCCAATACCAGAAATCTCCATGTTTCTAAAAGGATTATCTTCTAAATCTCTTTCAGCCCATTCATCTAGGACAATATCAGGAATGTTTCCAATAGTGGTTTCAGGTTTAGAGTCAACAGGATCTTGCTCATGAAACATCAGATTGGCATTTATAGGGCTTGGGGTGTAAGGTTCAGCATGGTTATTTTCAAAATCTTCATACTTGATTCTAACCCTAGTCCCATATCTGGTTCTGAAGTATAGATGAGACCAATCAGTTGAGAAGTATCCCCCTAACCTAGCAGTGAAATCTCTGCTTAGACAGATAGCAAAGTAAGGAGGCAAATCTATGACATAGACATCCTGGGGAATAGAGAAGTTGGGACATTCATGGAAAGTGAGACTTGGGTCTTTAATGACTCCAATGGTGCTAATTGATGACCCATCCAACTGAACAATAGGCTTATCTATTGGCTCATAAGACAATCCTAGAAGGTCTGCTAACTATTTAGAAATCATAGAACTACTTTCCCTTGACTCTATCATGCAATTATGAACCAAGAAATTTCCAACAACAAGAGTAACATAGAAAGGAGGGGGTTTAACCTATGGAGCAATGATGGGATGCACGATGGCTTCTTTAGTTTTCTGCTCTTTTTGGTGTGTTTCAGCCACTAGGATTCTAGGCTGTTTAGAAACAGCTTCTTGATTTGATGAAATCTTAGCCAATTCGCTAAGTATTAGCTCCTTTTGTCTAGGGATCTCCAAGGTTTCCATCAAAGGAATTTTTATGGAGGTCCTCTTCATTTTTTCCACAATGTTAAAAGATCCCAAGCTTACTTTAGACTATCCTTTTACTGCAGCAGTCTTTGGTTGTGTGGATACCAACTAAGTCGCTACCTTGGTTAGTTCCTTAACTTCTTTTGACTAGTTTTGGATTGGAGTTTGAACCACCTTTGGTTGTGGAGTCACAACAGGAGCTTGCTGACTAGTAGAGGCCACTTATTCAGCCTCCAAAGCCTTCTTCTTGGACCTTGTGTTAGCTGCAACTAGAACATAGTTCTGGTTGTCATTTGGGGAAAAAATTACCCCACAAAAATCCTCCTTTTGAAAGTTAACCAGTGCCACCTCAGGTGTCTATAGCTCATTCGGGACAACAACCTAACCTTGCTAAATCTCTAGTTCTTGAACCATCTCTTGCGGCATCATCACATTATTCTACACCATGAGGGCCTGGGCATAGCCATTAGGACATATCCTCTGGATGTGTTGCTGATTACATGGGAAACTCCATTGATATTCTTGCACCATGTTGTTTTGAGCTACAAGAACTATCTCTCTAGAAGCACTAGGAATGTTAGGATTATAAGGCTGATTAGATTTCTGATTGTAATTTATTGCTTGGCCTTGTTGGCCTGATTGGTATTGGGGTCTATTTTGCTGGTAGTGAGCTTGATAAAGCTATTGATAGGGATGCTGATAAGGCTGGGACTGTTATTTCTTTAGACTAACCAAATCATTAGTAACACTTTGCAAGCCCTTTTTTTATCTCATTCATCTCTTGGGATTGGTTCACAACTGGACTAACAGCTTGTTGAGAAGGAGCTGGGAGTGGTGGAATAGACACCAAGGCTGGAATTACTTTAGGAACAAGATGAAGCTCGGGAAAAATAGGCATTGGAGGCCTTGGGGCTATTTTACCCACTTGAATTAGGCTATTTTCAGCTCTTATGACAAGATCATATGCTACTAGTGAATTAGTCCCTCCCATGGATTGAATTATAACAAAGATATCACTGTTGAGGGCTCTTAGATAATACAAGAAAGCATGTTGGCTTGAGGGTCTAACTGTGGCTGGTATTCTATTCTACATCCTCTGAAATCTGAAATTAAAATCCATCATATACTCTTGGGGTGCTCTTTTAATGGTAGTCAAATGTTCAACTAAGGAGAGGTGGTCAGACTTATCTTCAAATTGATTAGTGAGGGCTTGACCCAACCCATCCCAGTCATCTATAGAACCAACTGCTAAACCTCTAAACCATTGTAAAGCTTTGCCTTTGAGGGAAGCTTCCAACAACCTCATAGCCACATTATCTTGGGTTATATTATGGAGGGCACAGAGGGATGCTACATCTCTTATATGCTCAATAGTGGAGGTTTGATCTTCTCCTCTGAAAATAGGCAAGATTTTTAGAGCTGATATAGGTATGTCATTATGTTGCTGCAAATTCAAGGGGCTGCCTTTATTGAAGGCTACAAAAGGATGTTGTCTAGCCATGGGAGGATTAAGGGGAGCTTGAATTGCTAGTGTTGTTTGCACTAGCTGAATTGGGGGAGTGGTTGTAGAAATGCGAGTAGGATTGGGAGTGAGATTTGCAGATTGGGATGCACTAGTTTGAGCTGATTTAGGCCTTTTCTTGATAGATGGAAGCTCTGTATAAATAAAAGGATTCTTACTCTACCTAGTTGGGATCCCACTCATAAGCTTAAGTGTTGATCTGCATAAAACAAGATTAGAGTCGCCAGGTATGATATCAAAACACAGTCACTGCTCATACCACATAATAACTTGCATGTAATACTTCTTACAAATTTGACTCATTGAGTCTTCTGTCCCACTGGGTGTGCCAAAAACCGTTGTCACTAAGGATTGCACCCAATTTGCTAAGTGTTAAAACCCAGCAATCCTATGAAACATGGGACTATTCTTAGGTTGTGGGTAACCTATTTGAGAATAGACCTCTGGATTAAGGGCCGACTTCTCTTTGGATCACTTAAAATTGACTAACTTTTTAGGAAGAAAGGGAGAGAGTGCATAAAGGAAATAACTGAAATTGATTTGAAAACAAGGTGATATTTGAAAAAAGATCCACAATTGAATTAAGCTTACTGTAACAACAAAACAAAACTGAACTTCACAACTTGATTCTACTACCTTAAACTCCTTAGGAAAATAGGGTACTTGAAAAATACAGAAGGGAAGATGATTCCACAATTCTGATCTTTTTCAGTTTGCACATGGATCAACACTATAGAGCTAAGATGAAATCCTGAATATTCACTTGGATCAACATGCAGATTAAGGATACAAGAACATCACAGTAATCCTACATGAGATTCAAAAGGAAAAATTCCAAAATTATAGGGAAACAAGAAGGATCAATTTTATTGCTAAAAAGAAACTAAGTACAAGATGTGTCTCTCAGAGCTACAACACTCATATCAGAGAGAATAGAATGAAGAACTAACCTCCATCACGAAAAGTGAAAGGTATATAACTAAAACCTAAGAATCTGCATTCAAATCCCACAACCTACTAAGAATGGAAAAGATCTCAAAATAGACCCATGAGGCTGCATCACAAACTTGGATGCTAGATCCTCGAGTTTTTAGGGGTAGCGGAGAAAGTGGGAGCCTAAAAAAAGATGGTCAAAAGAAGACCACTCTTCCCCCCTAAGTCATGCACTGACCATATTCTGATGATAGTTTATAAAAACACCATGGCTAGAATTTACATTAATAATATGCAATGACTTCATATTTAAAAACCCATCCCACTAAGACACAAAATGGATTTAATATATGTTAAAATGATCTCGACCCGAAAAAAGGGGAAACACATTTTAAAACAATCACATTTCAAAATCCACCTATGCCTAAAAACAAAACATGAATCCAAAAACCTTAAATATCCTAAATTAATAAATGACCCTCAACCCAAAAATGGGGAAAGCACATTTAATAATTTACACATGAAATCCATATTGCAAGAAAACAAGGGAAAGTAAATCCTCAACCCTAAAAAGAAGGGTAGAAATGAAATAATGTATATTATCAAAAACCCTTCTCTTCAAAGATGGAAACCACTGGCATCAAAACTCTCCAAACTCAGCAACTAGCAAGTTTCCATTTCTACTGGCACCTATGCACTAGATTTTTGGGTTCAATCTAGGAAACATCTGGCATTTTCCCCTCACGACATTACATTGTCAAGGTAGGCATGATACTTGTCATTTTTTACTCTTTATTTTGATTTTGAGCACTGACATCACTCTGTGTGCGGATCTCTACATTTTTTGATTTATTGCAATGATGGCATGATTTTGTGTTTTCCTCTGCTTGTCTCTGCTATTTCCTCAAAAACCCTTTAAACATGAGTGCTCGATGATCCTCGGTTAGGGCACTGCATTTGATTTATGATATCTCTATATCTATTTGAATGATGGAACAGATGACAAAATAGCATCATAATTTTTTTGATCATGTTGGTGTGTTCACGGCCTGTGAGCTGAGGTACCATATTTGTTACTTCCTTGTATTCTATTTAGGGCCAAGAGCCTGAGTATGTACCATTGTTAATATTTTGGTAAAAATGTGAGCATTGGGCATCCATACTTATGCACTCACTGTTATTTTTGTGCTTAGCCTTTTTTAAAATAACTCCAGGCCCGTGCACTGATGCGAGCTAGGGCATCACTGTTGAATAGCTTCATTCAATGGTCGTGAGCTGTTGTGAATGGAAATAGGGCATGAACCTATTGCATCTTCATTTCATATATTATCTATGATGTATGTTGAGGTATCATGATAACAACCTATGTATCCTCATGCCTATTGTTTAGCCTGGAGTTGGGGCATATTATTTAACCCTTTGGTCTTGTTCTTTTCTTGTAGAATCTTGAGTCTACTCAACTCGCGAGCCCATGTAACTTTATTGTTCATATTTCCTACTTTGACACCCTTAGTGCCATGTTGTTTTGTGTTTTGTTCTCTGTATTTAGATGCCTGCGAACATGCTATGTTGTTGGTATTACATATTGGAGGGTCAAGATATATATTCTATGCATTACTTCATATTCATATCTCATGTCTTATCATGTATAGCCCATGGGCCACCTGAGATATCTATGCATTGTTGACGCTTTTCCTCAGCCACCTATCATGTGGTGTTTATCACTATTTTGATCATGCTTGTGAACGTAGAACATAGCACCCTATTGTCTTGACTGTTCATGGCATCCTCTTGCGAGCTGTGATCTCAGCCTCCTTATGTTAACATATCACCCACTTGGTTGGCATTGTCATGGGACTATGGCATCAAATCCTCAACCCGAGTACTGCTTGGGGAGGCTCATGTATTTAGCATCCATTGTAAGGAATCACCATGTTTTCTCCATTGGACCGATCTTGGGTATGAGCTACACATGGTCTGTGAGCTAGGGTACTGTGTCTTGATGGGATGTCGGTTATGCTTGCTTGATGGTTCTATTTCACATCATATATTTCTTTTTGCTCTTTTGTTATTCATCCATTGAAACACATGTTCACCATCTATATTTTTTAAATCATTGCTCTTTACCTTCATTTCATATATTATCCATGCGAGCTATTGGCATCATTTGTTATCATTTGGTGATGCTAAGTCCTTTGTTACTACTTATGGCAGCATTTTTAAGACCCTCCTCCACTACTTTGTTGTGGATGCACTGATCTTAGCACAAGAAGTGATCTGTTTACTGTTTAGGCCCATGAGCTATACTATTTTAATTTATCTCTGCTCATATTGTTAGTAGTTCACAGCCCGCTTGTCTATAAATTAAGATACCCAATTTGTATTGATGTAATTCATTTTGGATCCATGGCATTGTTGAATATATGATCCACTATTGACACTCCCCTTTGATATGCATCATTCCTTTGAGAGGCTTGTGATGGTACGACCCGTGCACTTACTGTTATTTTTGGCATACATGATGTAATTCATTTTAGATCTATAATACATGGTCATTGTTCTTTGGGGCCTATCATCTGTTGATACTTGGCCTTATGCCATTTGAATTTTATTCACTGCCACTATGAGGCCGAGAGCTATAACACCTCATTTTTAATGTTGACTTGGTGCTTTTGGATGTCACTGTTACTACAATGTATTGACGGTTCATGCTTGCTTCTTTCAATGGCACCATCCTGGGCTTGAATATGACTATTTCATTATATTATTCAGCTACACTGTAAACTTAAATTCTTTTCATGTCATAACAATGTTGTATAGATGATATAGAATGTGTACCCATTGTTTTGGCCTGATGATCTGGTATTATTATTTCTCCATTGGATTGTTGGCGGGACCATATTTGCATCAACCTCATTAATCCATGCTTGAGATTCACTTGATGACACACTGTTGGTGCTTGTTCTAGACATATGCATTACCCATTCATTTCTCCATATGATGATTTAACAACTGTAGCCCTTTTGACTTTGGTTCATCACACAGATTTTGATCATGTTCATGCTATGACATATCCTTCTTTAACAGTATGTAGATTGTGTCCCCTCTTACTTCTTTGTTTTGGTGATGATTCATTGTACCCTATTGAATCTTCCAATGCCCTATTGATCATGCTCTATTATTTGATTCATTTGAGTGTCCACTGGTACTGCATCCTCCTTCTATTGTTCCTTTGTTGATCATGGGTGTTCTTGGCCCATGATGCAATCATTGACAAGGAAATTTGAGGTTTTCCTATCATGATTTGCATCATGGGTCAAGGTCATTCATCTAGGACCTAGAACCCCTGGATTATTGTTGGATCAACTTCTCTTGTATCTGGACATGGAACAATCACGTCAGTGAAAAACATGGTGTTTCTTTTATTTCTAGAGTCTTTTATGCACATGCCCTGAGCACAACCCTTCCCAGAGGTGTATGGCTGAGTGTATGTATGCATCTTTTAAATACTGTGATACCAAGGATTGCTTAGATCTATTGGATCTAACCCATATCTTCTCTTCTCATCTTGTAGGTTCTGGACCATGGGAGCTCTTTGGATAGGATTGGATCCAGACACCATTACCAGGCAATGTATGGTACCCCTTTATTTTAATTGATTACTTTATGTATATCTACACTCATTCATCCAATTCGGGTAACGGCTATGCTCATAGCCTGTGTGAGATTGGATAAATGTTATTTTTAGTCCTTTCCCTTTCATATAGCATACATATCATTGATACATGCATGTGTAACTCTTAGATGTAGTTCTTTTCCTTTCTCTTTCATGCATTTTTACAATGAAATGAACACAAATTTTAAGGAAGACCACTAATAATTTCAAACTAGGGTGTAGTAGTCTAACTTAGTAACTAGGCCTCATCGAATGAGTAAAATAGTGATAACACTTTCCTTTTACATCTTCCTTGATTCTGAGTGAATCAAGGTCTCATTATGGCGAGCATTGGCACTCAGACCATAATACTTTCCATTTGCCAATAGGGAAGATGACCATTACCCCTGAGGATATATATCGTATCCTCCATTTACCTACTCATGGTGAGTAGGTGTATTATGATTCCCTCTATGATGGATTTGCATGTCGGTAGGTTTTTGGTGATCCTACCATTGGGGATGCTCACATCTAGTGGGCCCAGTTCCTTTCATTTCCTATATTGCTAGCTATTTTGGGCACCTTTATTGGTGTATTCTTGCTTCCTGATAGATGTAGGCATGGGTTCACTATTGGTTGGGGTTGTATCCTCGAGGATCTGATGGCACATCCTCGTCACTTTGGTTGGGGTTTCTGTGTCTTGGCTCAGTTATACAATGAGTTACACATAGTGATTTATAGGTGTTCCTCTACACTTACTGCAGGAGCTATCCTTTTGCAGCTTTGGACCTAGGATCATATCCAAGTGACATGTCTTATTACAACATGAGATTGTCAGCCAAGTTGGCCATTTTCTTGGATGTACGAGGGTATTATCATCTAGACCCATATGAGTAAGCTGGACTACTGGCATCATGTCATTGATGACATGGATACTGTTGTGTGGAGGCCCTATATTGGTGGTAAGGCTTGGCCTGAGGATGATGCTAAGCTACCTTACATGTTCTTTCCCCAATGGATGATCGGGTGTTCCACATATATCATTGAGAGGTTCTACTTTTGGTGAGTTCTGCATCAGTATGGGTGCACACATGATATGCCATAGGGAGTAGCTATGTATGCTTGGGTACAGGCTGAGAGATCATTATGGGGTCCATGTGTGGATTATGGGATAGCCGTGTGAGAGATTCAAGATCTTGGGTATTGTCCTTGGTCTGCTAGATCACACAACATGGATGCTGGTATCACTGATGAGTATGCTGCTTGGATATATCAATATCCTTTTCCTAGATTCACTGATCCTACGGAGAGAGTTCCTTCCATTGATGAGCTATCAGATGGAGATGATGGTGATGCAGGAGGTGGTGGTGATGATGATGGTGGAGATGATGGTGGTAGGATTAGGGGACGGTGTGGATGACATGGTCATGAGCAGGTAGGGTTCGTATCCCAGTGATTGTTGCTTATGCTATTCCTCCTAGGGGTGATGATTAGGTGAGGGGTCATTGTGTGGATAGAGTACTCCATCATGTTGCTAGAGATCAAGAAGATAGACCTAGAGTTAGGTGTTTGTAGGAGGTTGATAAAGGTATTCCATAGGTTTTACTCGATCAGGCACAGGGTGCTCCTACTTAGCAAGTTATTCCTCCAGTTGTTCCACGGGCTACCTCATCTGAGGCACATGCTTCTACTTTGATACCTTAATCTTCTTCACTTCCATCATCTTCAAGATTTGTTCCATCTTTGTCAGTTTCTTCTTCTTCGATGCCATCTTCTTCCCTTCCTCCTCCACAATCTTTTGCAGTGCAGGCTCCTAGTGTGGTTGCACCAAAGGTTCAGGCTTTACAGTCTGATGTCTCTAAGATTAGATAGGAGATGAGACAGCTGATTTCTTTGATGAAGATTTTCATGGCTGCTATGAGTCATTAGGGTTTACAGGCTAGTTCGAGTCGGCCTCCAAATAGTGGTCCTAGTCCCGATGGTGCAGATGGTACTAGTTCAGCTCTTTGAGACATCTCTGATTTTATGATTGATATACATGATCTCTCTTCTTTGTTTTTATCGAGACATTTGAACTCTTATTGTATCATTTTTTATCCATTGATGTTGTTTATATTGATACTTTGATACTTTGATGGACATTGATATTTGAATATTGCATTTATAATCATTCATTTATACTTTGATATCTTGTTGATTTCATGATGATGGTACCATGGACTCCGATACTCTCTTTGATATATTTCACTATATATGATGTCATTATGTGTTGGATCTCTTTATCAGGTATTTTTCTATGATATGCAGATCTAGATGATTCTATCTCCTATATGCTTTGTTTTATGCTTTTCAAATGCAATTTTTTTCAAATGTATGCCTATGTTCTATTGATGCTTAAATGATTGTCTTATGTATGACTTAAAATAGATGAATGCAATGTTGATTTAATGATTAATGATATTGTGTATGTATGCAATGGATACATGTAGGATGTTAGATGGATAATGAATAATGGATCTAATGGATGTATTTCTTTTGATATGCAAATGTGATGGATCTATGTAATGATGCAATGACCATGAGCTTTTAATGATTAGTGATTCTAAATGTTATATGCAATATGGATGGATGATACTATCATGAATGATGTACATTTAATGATGAATGATCTTAATAGATTAAATGAATGACTAACTAACTAATGCAATGTACTTAACAGATTGATGTAAAAGAATGCACTCTAAATGAGATGAATGCAATCTAATGATAATTAATGAACTAAAATTCAAATGGATGCAATCTAATGATAATACAACTTAATATAATGTAAATAGATTTTAATGATATATGCAATCTAATGCAATGAACTTAATGATTCAAATGTTGGGCACATTTAGATGAATGCAAGGTTTAATGAAGATGACTTAATGCAACTTAACCAATGCAAGTGAAGTAATGCAATGCACTTTGTTTTTTATTTCTAACACACTCTACAACATATAATTGTTTTTTATGATCCTTTGATTTTTTATTTGACTACACCCCCTTTCTCTTTTCCTCTTGAAAATTAAGCTAAGAAAGGAAAAATATAGACAAAATGCACTTAATCTAAGATGTATGCAACTAACTATCATTATTCAAAAATTTGGAGCTTATAATCATCATTGAGCATTTTTAGAATCCTTTTTTAGTACAACCATCACTAGTTCAACTATGATGATATGAATACTTTTTGCACCTCTTTCTTTTCTTTCCCATCTCTTTCTGGTATGACTATCACTAATTGAAGCCAATCATGAGAGTGTGAATACCGATTTTGTTGGATTCTATGTTACAAGTGGATTTTGGTATTATGATATTGAAGATCAAAATACCCAAGCTATCCTTTAAACAAACAGAAATCTCAGTTCTATCCTATGTACAAGTCCTCGATGATTCTTTGATGATCACATCCTTAGACAAATAATACATGATTTAACACTTTGATTTTAAGACACTCATTCAGAAATCAACAAAAATATCATAATTTCATCATAGATTGTCTAGTTTAAAAACTTTCATCGATGAAAGACATGATTTCATCAATCAAGTCCACACTTTAGAAAAAAAAATTGCAATGTTTTTCAAATCCATATTTCAAGTGTAGTTCCATCCATTTTATACTTTTAATCCTGATAAAGATAAGGTCCTATAAGATCTTGGATCAAATTTTGTGTTTGGTTCAAATTGGATTAGAATGTAGATTTGATTAAGTGTTCCACTTTCATTTTTGTTTTTGATGAATTGATTCCATGATTGATTTTAAGTTTTCTTTGATGAATCCTTCCTCCTTTCAATTAGATTTCCCCTAGTTTGATATGATTTCATTTGTGGGACTTAGGACAACTTGCAGATTAGGTGACCAAAATCTTTAGGTACTTGCAAATGCAACTGTGGGGTTTTATTATGCAATATATACAAATGCTGGCAAATAATAGTTACAAGGTGACCTTCTAGGTATGCGACTGACTTGGACTTTCAATGGTGCCTGTTTACCAGGTTTTCACTGATTGAATGGATCTTTCTCTTTTTTTCTATTTTTAAAGCTTTTTCTCTTTTTTTGCTACCAAGGCACCTATTTGCTAGGTTTTCACCAAGGCACTTTTTCTCTTTTTTTGTATTTTTCTTTTTTCAATTTTTTTCATATCATCAAGGTGCCTATTTGCTAGGTTTTTACCAAGACATCTTTTTGAGGATCATATATGAATGTTTTTAGCTTTCTTCATGCTCAATTTTCCACTATTTTTTATCTTTTCTGCATTTCTGATTTGTTTGTTCTTTTCCGCTTTTCAATTATTTTTGGTATTTTCAAGATCTCTTTTGAATATATATAATAAATATGATGCTTTCCATCTGATTTTCTGATACTCTTTATACTCTTTCATCTACTTCATGTATAGAACCTCTTTAGATGTATGCTATTGATAGGTTCTTGTAGCTCTTCTCCATCACAATCTTCTAATTCATAGGTGTCAGTCCCAAAAGAAGAAGTAATCACAAATGGTCCTAACCAATTTGCCTCCCATTTTCCCTTTTTTTCCCTTTCTGCTTGATCCTTGGGATTCTCTCGCAAAACTAGGTCACCTATTTGAAATGTTCTTGACTTGATGTTCTTATTGTAAGTCCTTGACATTCTATTTTGATATACCTTCAAATGATAAAATGCTTGTTGTTGTTTCTCATCTAGGAGTTCTAGTTCTTGTAGCCTAGCAACTCTATAGTCTTCCTCACTTATCAAACCATGAAGAGATACCCTTAAGGATGGAAGTTCTACCTCCAAAGGTAAAACTTCTTCTATTCCAAAGACTAAGGAGAAGGGTGTATCTCATGTTAGCATTCTTATGCTTGTTCTATAAGCCCATAAGGTCAGGTTTATTTTTATGTGCCAATCTCTACCTGAATTGTGCACCATTCTCTTCAATATCTTCAAGAAGTTCTTATTCATTGCTTCTTCTTGTCCATTACCTTGAGGGTAATAGATTGATGAAGAATGATGAATCATATGAAACTTTGTGCATAACTCCTTTAGGTATTAGTTTTTGAAGTTCTTTGCATTATCTATTATGATGGCATGAGGTATGCCATATCTAAAAATGATGTGATTTAGGATAAACAAAGATATCTTCTTTCCTATTGCAGTTGATAAGGGTACAACTTCCACCCATTTGGTAAAGTACTTCATTGCTTTGATGATGAATTTATGACCATTTGAGGATGGTGGATAAATCATTCCTATTAAGTCTAGACCCCATTGATAGAATGGCCAAGGTGTTGTCATCGAATGGAGCTCTTGTGCAGGCACATGTATCAAGATTCCATGGAATTGACACTTTCTACAAGTTTTGGCAAAGTTACAAGTGTATTTCTCCATCATAGGCCAAAAATATCCTATCCTAAGAAGTTTCTTAGCTAGGGTTAATCCATTTGAATGTGACCCACATATTCCCTCGTGGATTTCTTACAAGGCTATGTTCGATTCCTCTTCTTCTAGACATCTAAGGAGCATTCCGTCTAGACTCTTACAATACAATGTTTCAAAAATTATGGTATATTGGTAGGCTTGGCGAATGAAGCTTTTCTTTTGATTCCTGGTTTGGTCTATGGGTAAGATTTGATCTTTTAAGTAAATGTAAATAGGTTCATACCAAGGTGATTCATGTGTAGTTAGCAAGAAAATGGTATAAGGATGGGTAGGGTCAAATGCTGGTTGTTCCACTTCTTCTACTAGGAATTCATATATGGCGCTTTGATTAGGCATTTGTAGAAGTGATGCCAAAGTTTCCATTGCATTTGTTGCTCTGTTCTTTTCTCTTGGCACTTGCTCAAATGTAATAAGAATGAAGTACTTCTTAATATTTTCCACCATGTTTTTATAAGGTACTAATTTTTCATCTTTAATCTGATATTCCTCATTAACCTGATTAATGACTAATTGTGAGTCTCCATAAACCTTTAGTTCTGTCACCTTCCACTCTAATGCCAACTTTATTCTAATAACCAAGGCTTCATATTCTGCTATATTATTGGTGCATGGAAATAGCAATTTATATGACTTTGAAATTGTAGATCCTTGAGGAGTGATTAGAAGTATGCCTACTCCTAATCCATGTTGAGTGTATGAACCATCAAAATATAGTTGCCATGTTTTTGCCTCAACATTCACAATCTCATAATCTAGGAATTCTACTTGAATGGGATGATCATCTTGAAGTGGTGCTTCTACTAATTGGTCAGCAATAACTTTCCCTTTGATAGATTTGTGGTCTACATACTCAATGTTGAATTCACTCAACACCATAACCCACTTGGCTAGCCTTCCATTTAATGTTGTTTTACTAAGTAGATACTTCAAAGGATCTATCTTGGCAATGAGTCTTATCTTATGAGCTAGCATATAATGGCATAATTTTTGGGAAGAAAAAACCACAGCCAAAAATGCCCTTTCAATGAATGTATAGTTTAACTCGTATTTGACCAAAGTTCTACTTATGTAGTATATTTCCTTTTCTTTGCCTGTTTCATCTTCTTGTGCCAAAAGTGTCCCCAATGAATTCTCTATTGCTGAAATATATAGGATTAAAGGTTTTCCTTTGATAGGTGGCATTAATATTGGAGGATTCATGATGTATTTCTTCAATATGTTGAAATCTTCTTCACACTTTTCATCCCATTTGAAAACTGTATCTTTATGCAAAAGTTGGGTGAAGTTATGACATTTTTCCGCTAGTTGGGATATAAATCTCTTGATGGACTAAATTCTTCCTTGTAATGACCTCATTTGGCTTATGTTTTTAGGTGCTTCCATCTCCATAATGGCCTTGACTTTAGTGGGATCCACCTCTATTCCTTTTGTTGATACAATGTAGCCTAGCAGTTTTCTAGATTGGACCCCAAATGCACACTTTTTAGGATTGAGCCTTACTTTGAATTGCTCTAATCTATCAAAAAATTTCTCTAGAATTGGTAGATGTAACTCTCTTGAATGATATTTTTATAATATGTCATCTACATAATCTTCCATGAACTTATGCATCATATCATGGAATATTGTGGTCATGGCCCTTTGATATGTTGCTCTGGCATTCTTTAGACCAAAGGGCATAACATTCCAGCAGAATGTCCCCCATGCACATGTAAATGTTGTTTTATCTTGGTCCTTAGGTTCTATCTTGATCTGGTTATAGCCACTAAATCCATCCATAAGTGAAAAGATGGAATGACCCACTGTTAAGTCTACAATGGCGTCTATGCTTGGAAGAGGAAAGTCATCTTTAGGACACACCCAGTTTAAGTCTCTAAAATATGTGCAAATCCTGATGGACTTATCTACTTTTGAAACTAGTACAATCTTTGAAATTCATTGTGCATAATCAATGGCTCTGATAAATCCCACCTTTAGCAATTTCTCCAATTCCACTTTCACTAGCAAGGCTATATGTGGATGCATCTTCCTTAACTTCTGTTTGACCAATTTTACTCCTTTGATATTTATGTGATGCATAATCAAGTTTGGATCTGATCCCAACATATCATCATATGACCAAGCAAAATTGATTTTATTTTCCTTGAAAATTTTTATGAATTCTTTCCTATCTTCACTAGATAAGGATGTCGCTAGGTGTATGATCTTTGGCTTGGTTTCTGACCCAATGTTTATCCTTTCTGTAGGTTCGATCAAAATTGGAGATCATTCTTCATAATTTTTAGGTAGAGCATCCAAACTTCCTCCCTTGGGTGCCTCAATTGGGTTTTCACCTTTGGAAACATCCTTTATTTCTTTTTCTTTTGGATCTAATGCTGCCACAACGTGGTTTTCAACTTAATTATTTTCCTTTTTTACTTTTTTTGTTTTTTTCATTTTTTCGTGGATTGAAATTTTGGATACTCCCCTTTATCATTTCTTCCTGATATTCCATAGTAGAAGAAGGTTCAACCACATTGAGATATTGGGACACCACATTTTCATTCAAAAAGGTTGGGAGGGTGGTTGGTTCAATGGAATCCCATTCAATTAATTCTGGATATATGAGAGTTAAAGGATCAATATTTTAGCTTGGTTCAATGGGATTTAAAGATAAGACCTCATTTGATGGTTCATACATTGTATTGTTTAAGTCTATGACATGTGCTTCTTCTAAATGTTCTAAAGAAGTAGGATCAAAGTCTTCCTCACTAGACTCCTCTAAGGTTTCCATTGGATAAAAATCATGTGGATTAAACCTAACATTTGATTCCTCCATAGTAGGTCTCCATGAAGGTATGTTGGGTTCACCTACCCATTGATTTATCTCTATTTCTATGCTTGGCACATCATTTAGGACCACTTGATTTGAACTAGATGCTTGATTTGAACTTGATTCTACTATTTGTCCTTTGCCTTTGGTAGAAGTGTAGGTATGAATAAAATCAATATCCTTATCATGGCATGACTCATCAGATAATGTATCCCATTCCCACTCATTAGAATCTTCATCACTATGAGATTATAATTGCAATATTTGATCATAGAGTTTGGGATAGTGTTTTTGAGTGTACCCTTGTTCAAGATACCCTAATCTGGTCTTCTCCTTGCTATCTCACCATGTCATTTCTATAGGTTCAATGAGCCCTTCATTCTTCATGCCCAAAGGTCCTTGGCCTTTGTACCCCATCTTTTGCATGATTTAAAATCCTTTCCCATATTGATGTGTCGGAATGGTTATATTTTGAATATGTTTGACATGTGCACTTGATTCTTCATCTTTGTATAAATAGTTTAGAATCTCATTGTCTTCTTCATCCATGGTAGATGATGTGCTTGCCCTCACAAATTTATCATTATATTTATGGGGTAGATTTGAGGGTCTTCCTTAGGACTTAGGTGATAAGGGAAAGTCCATCATGGATAGGGAGTATTCACCTACTCCTTTTTGCTTGATTTTGCATTGTTCATCAAAGTTCTTTATCATTTGGTCCATTTTCTTTAAATAATTTTATCTCTCCTCTCTTTACTAATACATCTTCAATTTTAATCCCATTTTCGATAAGTTTTTCAAATGTTGGGGGAAATTGGAAGTGTAATTGATAATTCATTTCCATGGTCAAACTGTTTGTAAATATTTCCATCTTTTCTTTCTCGGGGATACTTCATGGATACCTTGCAAAAATGGTCCTCCATCTTTGTAGGAATCCTAAGAAGGATTCTCCATCTTTGTATTTGGTATCACGCAATTTGAGCATTGTGATTTCATGCTCAATATTATAAGAATAGTGGGTTACAAACTTGGAGGCTAGCTCCTCAAAAGTCTTTATTCCTTGGGTAACTTCAAGAACCACTCCATGGCGGGACCTCCTAAGCTCCTAGGAAAGAGTCTCATTAGGTACGTATCATTGTGCATGAACTCAATGCTTAAGGCACAAAACTCCCTTAGATGATCCTTTGGGTCTGTTTTACCCATATAATTATCATATTTAGGAAAAATGGTATTGAAAGGAAAGGGTGCCATAACTAAGCTTTTGTCGAATGGGAAAGGACACAAAGCTTCAATAGAAAAGGGTTTAGGTTCAGTCGCCTTCTTCATGGAATCAATTTTCTCTTGGAATGTTTTCAATTGTCTATTCATAGCATTCATGGGTTTATCTACTTCTTGGTATTTTTTAAGTTTCTCTATATCATAGTCGTAGGGAATCTTTACTCCCACTTGTGCTAGGTTTAGGAAAAATTTCTCCCTATCCCTATCTATCAATTTCTCCACAACTTCTAGGAATTCATGGTCTTGGGCTGCTCTCTCAAATTTTCCTTCAAGTGTTTCCTTAGGATCCTGATTGGCATTGTTGGTGTTATGGTTGTTTCCTCCATGTTGATGATCATAATATGTAGAATTTTGATCCATATTGTTAAGTCTTTCTTCAAATAAATTTGGGAAGATATCCCCTTGATCTTGACCTTTGAAGAGACTTTGGTATTCAACTTCATTACCTTCGTTTGCAATGCAAGTGCTATCTCCTTGTAAAGATACCCTAAGCTTGTGGGACCGTGTGGAAACTAACATCCAACAAGGGTTTGATTCAAAATGGTCCTTGATTTGATAATTGTTGATTTTAAATTGAAGAGATAAAAAATGTAAGATGAACTTTCAATGGATATCTCTCTCACTTTTTTATGTATTTCAAACTCAACAATCATGCATACACTTGTCTCTTTTTACCCACTAACACAAAATGTTTGATTTTGAAAGCACGTTATCATGGGTTTTGCACAAAAAGAAACTTCAAGCACCTACCTAGCTCAAGATTTGGCTCGTAAACATGGCTCTAAAAAGGTGGTCTTTCTATTTTATCAAGGATTTAATATGGATTCCATTCAAAATGAATCCTAAACTTTCATCCCCCAAGTATGTTAAGGGGCTTCCCACACCAGTATATCAGAGTTTTGCGCAATCCATGAGGACTACTCGAGGAAGTTTGAAAATTTAGTATCCTTTTGTCACACACCCCATTAAGGATGTATGCATTTTGTATTATAGTGGGTTGGATTCTCATAGCAAAGAAAGTGTATCCCACTTTGGGTTGTCCCTCTCACTGGCCCTTTTAAGGAAAATCTCAGGAGGCGAGCCCACTAATATTCTAGCATGTTCATGGAAATCAAGGAAATGGAGTTAAGAACTAGTTTTTGGGAATTTGATTCACCAAAAGGTGAAGAGCATATCCCTAACTCTTTCTTAATTTCCCAAACACAATAAACAAGGTTTAATTACTAGCCCACTAACTATAGAGAATTGAGTATTGCTACTCTCTTCTACAAACAAGGGGCTTTGATTTTATGTGCTTGATTTCCTCAACCTTTCTTCTTAATTAAAAAGTTCAACACTTTTGGCATTTTGATTCACTAAAAGAAGTGAAGAGCATAGGCCTAATGTCAAACTTTCCAAACAAAGATAGGTTGTTTTGTAATTACTAGATTCTTAAAAGCACCAAATGTCACAATTTAAGGGAAAAATTCACTAGTTTGAGGCTTACCTTTCCTTGTAGCTAGCCAAGGCTAGGGGCATTTTTGAGTGATTTTTCCATTTTAAGCTTACCTTGGCTATAGTTCCTTTCCAATGTGCTTTTCCTCCCACAAGTTAGTCAACAAAAATAACCACAATGGAGGAAACCAAAAATGAAATTGAAGAAGCAAAGATTGAATTGAATCTAAGGTCTTATTTGCAAATTTTAAGAAAAACTTGATTTAAGGTGAGAAAATCCAATTAAGCGACACAAATTTAGTTTTGTATGCTTCTACAACCTTAAGATAATTTTCATAAACCTGATTTTCTTGTTGTGAATCCTCAAGGACTGATTTGATATGAGCAATGTTCTCTTTCTTGATTTTCCTAGTCAAAACCTTGCCTTCTTGGTTGAATCTGCTCTTTGGTTTTTTCGCTTTTCTATGGTCAGACATCCTACAGAAACATATAAATCATTTTACCACAGTCAGATTATAAAAACTCACAGTTTACTCAAAAGCGTTGTCGTAATGCTTAAAAGTGCTATTTAACTATTTAAAAGTGTTGTTAATCTGATTAACAGTGCTATTTAAATTTTTTAAAGTGTAAAAACACTGCAGAATTGAGCAAAGGTGGTAAAAATCAAGTAAAAGCACTAAATAAATGATTAGAAGCGCTCGGTAGTTAGGGAAAAAGCACTGTGAGAATTTTTAGACAGAGATTAGAAGGATTCAAAAGCGCTACTAATCGGTGCAAAGGTGCACAAATTTATCGTGGAAGCACCGAAACAGTGCTCAGAAGCATTGTTTGAGCTGTCAGAAGCATTGTTTTCTACAAAACCTGAGAGTTAAACATGCAAAAATTTGACAAAATTGAAAAATTCTGAGAGATTAGGAAAGTGAAGCATACTGCCCCATGGTGGGTGCCATTTTGTGTACAAGGAAATGTACCTTCATAGAGTTAGTATCATACAATAAATCAAATAGAGACTAAATAAACCACAATTAATACTCTATTTAGCAAATAAAGCACAATTAAGCATCCTATGGCTCTCTATCTAAGAGTGTTAATGTGAAGCTCTTAGCAAGCTACCATTAATGACAGTCCTAGAATGAGAAATGATTATGACAAAGAAAATGCTAACAATTAATTCGAATTTAAATGCTAAATTGTTCCTAAAATACCTTTCTAGATATAAAATGCAAGAGGTTTTATGCAATTCTCAGATGTGTGGTTATGAATTATGATTGATTTTGGTCTTCCTTTTATAGATTTATGCAAGGGTAGGGGGTGTAGTTGTGTTGATCATGATTAAGCTTGAGTTGAGTCTTTGGTTCCACCCTTTGAAGATAATTTAAATATTGTGTCCTCAAAGCTTGGGACAAGTAGACAAGATGAGTGGACAAGATGCTCTTTCACTTTGAGTGATTGAGATTGAATTTGGCTTGATCCATGTGAATGCATTTCCTTAAATCCTATTGGTTGATTGAATTCCCTCCCCTTTTGGGTTGTTGAGAGAAATTAGGATTTATTAATTGATTTTAATTGATTTATTTAGCCATGTATCCCTTGAATGGGTTAAATTTGATTTAATTCCAAACTATACAACTAATAGAATTAATTGCACATTGATTTGATTTAACTTGATTAAAATGCTCTTGATTTTGATATATCTTGAATTGGAGCTTGATTTTAATTTTGATTGGCTAAATGTTTGATTTGATTCAATTGCTTTGATCTTGTCCTTGATTTTCTTTGATTTGCCTTGATTTGCTTTGATTTATTACTTAATTGTCTTTATCCATTTTTAGGTGATTACAGAAATATGTCTTGATGTGTTGTAATTATTTTGTTATATTTTTCTAAATTGATAATTAGTTACGATTTATTACTAGAACTTCTTAAAATATAAACAAGACACGAGTGCATCACAAAGATAATTTGTTGAGTCCATCTGATGAAAAACTCAATGTGCTTTCCACATCGACAAAACATAAGTGCATTGTTGAGAAATTTTCTTAAGTCTATTTGACATGTTTTTGTTGTTTCCATTGAAAAATGTGATGTAATTTCCACATCGGCAAGACATTAGTACATCACTGAGATATTTTCTTGAGTCTATCTGATGGAAAACTCAAATTTTTTTCCACATTGGCAAGGCATAAGTACATCACTGAGAAATTTTCATAAGTTTGTGTAGGTTAGAAAACATGATGTGTAGTTCAAGCTAAATCTCCATATTTACAATCAAGTCATGTTGAGGTGCACATACCTCTTTTACCTTAAGAGGAAGGTTATGATATCAAACCTCTAATTTGAGATAACATCAAATGATCAGAAAAAGTAGATCTTACTAGAACAATGAACTAAGTTTGTCTAGATCAAAAAACACAATGTGTGGTTCAATCTAGAACTTCATATTTACAAGAAAATCATGTTGAAATGCACATACATATTTCTACCTAAAGAGGTTCAAGTTGTAATATCCAAACTATAATTTGAGATAACACCAAATGTGAAGAAAAATTACATCTTACCAACCATGAACTAAGTTTCTATACGTTGGGAAACACGATGTGCAATTTAATATAGCTAATTTGTTTATTGTGCTCTTTGTTTTGATAGATTTTCTTCAAACAATTAGTCAAGTGTATAAATGAAAATAATGAGGTTATTGAATTAATCTCAAAGTTAAGTGAACATTAATCCAATTTGACATGTTTTTGTACCATTATGGTAAAATTTAACGTATTTTCTATCAATTGCACCTTTTAAGTAGGTGTCCAAAAAGCTAATTTGTTTCTTGTGAGGTTTTGATAGATTTTCCACAAATAGTTATAGAAGTGTATATAATAGAAAATAAGGAGGTTAATGAATTAATCTTGGACTTAAATCAGCATCAAGCCAATTTGACGTTTCTTTACCATGATGGTAACTATTGACTATTGTATTGAGCTATTATTTTTAAGTAGGTGTAAAAAATCTAATTTTCTTCTTGTGCTCTTTCTTTTGATAGATTTTCCTCAAATAGTTATCAAGTATACATAATAGAAAATAATGAGGTTAGTGAATTAAGCTTGGAGTTATGTAAATATTAAGCTAATTTGATTTATTTTTTGTCAATTGAGCCTTTTAAGTAGATGTCCAAACAACTAATTTGTTTCATGTGAGGTTTTGATAGATTTTCCAAAAATCGTTGCTCGAGTGTATAATAGAAAATAAGGAGGTTATTCAAATTGGTTTTATAGGCCAGTTGCAATCTCTAGGTTATGTTTCTAGTTATAAAATTGGGTTATCTACTTTCTATCAATCTATGCATCTTAAAACTCACTATTTTCCCTTCAATCTTGTATTATCCAATCACATTTACCTAATCAAACCCCAACTACATTGAAGGATCATTGCACTCACTTAGCACTTAAATCCACTTGAGCCTAATGGGCCATCTTCTTTTTGAATGTGCTATAGAAAATATGATCATCACTTTCGTTCCCCCATTTCTTATTGTATAATATTAATACTTATTACTTTCTTAAAAAATAAATTCTATTAATATTATTATAGATTAAGTTTATATTGTTATAAATATGAATGCTTGAAAATGAACAAAAAAAAATTCATGTATTAACATGAAGAAGCAATATAGGAGGCCTAGGTTGAAGTGAGATAGAGATGACTACACAAATCACTTGATAAATTAATATTATCACATAAAGATATCTTGATTTTACCTTTATATATAAATAAAATAATATTAAATTCAAAAGAATGAACTAACAATATCTTTTATGTTATTCAATTGAATGCTAGTCCATAAGATTCGTATCTTTAACTAATTAAGAATACCCTAAAATTTCTATCACATTTAAAAAAATAAAAAAATACACAAAGGATATACCTAGAAATGAGATATATACATACATTTTGGGAGCATGTCAATCATTTTAAAGCATGCTTAAGATTTATATTTTAAAAAAAATATTAGAGATACACATCTCATAATGATTGTTTGGAAAGTATCAATGACAAGAAATAATTTTGGTCCATTCATTTTTTATAACAAATACTGTGTTAAATTATAATAGTAAGAAATTATATGTAGCATTCCAATCATAACATGGAGTACTAACATTAAGAAATTATGTTAAAGTATTTCATATCAAATTACTAATTGCTAAAGTCTTAAAAGTATGATACAACTAAAAGATTAAGAATACAATAAACCATAATATTTGATTCTATGTACTAATGCAACAATAGATATAAGAAATGTGGAAAGACAGGTATTAATATACATAAATAACTCTCATGTAAAATATTTAGGATGAAATATCACCAAATAATATATGTTTTATATCAAAAAATTAAGTTAAAACAATTATTATAATCATTTATTTTCATGTGTAATATTTATTGAATAATTTATATTAAGTTTTTTAATTTATATAATATGTCACACATATAAAATTACAATTTTATTTCATTTTAAAAAAAATTCAATTATTTTCAATAACCAAAGTTAATATTTATTGATTTATATTTGTATAAAAATTAATTTTTGATATTTTAATATTTTTTATATATTTGATATAAATTTTCTATAATCCATAAAATAATTTATTATACTTTTTAATTTTAGTTATGTATATTTTTTAATCATCATATTAGACTTAATAATCTATCATCATAAATTTAAATATCATAATATAAATAGTATTAATATTTTTTTATTAAATAATATATCATTATTGACATAAATATAATATCAATGTAACAAATCTAAAATAAAACTTAAATATTACATAAAATATATACTCTAATTTCAAAAAGTTTTCATAGAAATAAATAATAAAGACTATAATCAAATTGAATTGGAATTTTTTATCAAATTGATTTTTTCAATATAGAAACTATTATTCCTTTTAGAAATAAAAAATAAATAAAGATTACAAAAATCATCTTAAAGTTTTTTCTAAGATAAAAATAATAATAATATAATTACAATCAAACAATTAGATAAAGAACAAAAATAGTTTTTTTTTTTACCAAGATAAAAATAAATAAAGATTACAATCAAATAATTGAAACCATAAGGAAATTAAAATAGCATTTTTTTATTGAGATAGAAAGAAACTAAGATAAGAAACAACTATTAAAGATTACGAATCAAACAAAAACCAAAACCAAAAAAAAAAATTGTTTTGATGTTTTAGTTCTAAACTACCAACAAAGGTTATTCTTGTTGCTCAAGGACATCTATGTGCCCTACATTGAAGGGGATGCATTAAAAGAAATATTGATTGGACTTATCCCATCTATTAGATTAAAGAATAAGATACAGAGAACAATGCAATCAATAATATAAAGATGTAATGAAATGAAGAAAAAAATATAGTTTAACAAAAAACTACGTTGTCTCAATATTTTTGCTTGTTTATTTCTAGATGAAGCACACCCATGACTCAAATTTATAGTTGTTCACCCAAAATTTCAACTCATTTGAGAAGAAACAAGGAAATTTATGTTGAACTGGAGAAACAAGATGGTTAATGATAGTAAAATTGTTAATATCTCTATCATTGAAACCACATGATGCTACTAGAATGCTTCCAGAGCCACATTGAAACAAAGTTCCAATGTCCAACATTGAAGGGGATGAGATTGACTGACAAAGATGACTAATAGGTGTTGCTAGAAAATGATGTTGCAAAATGAAGAGGAGTGGTTTGACATTATAGTAAGAGCAAAAATAGAGTCATTTCATCATAAATTCCCAAGCATCCATCTAAAACCTCTAAATAAAATAAGCCATTAAATACATTATTTTACACAAATCAATATTTAGCACTTTGAATCCTTCATTTCAATTATATATATATATATATATATATATATATATATATATATATATATATATATATATATATATATATATATATATATATATATATATATATCTATCTATCTACATACATACATACATATATATATATACATACATATATATCTATATGTATATACATATATATATATATATATATATATGTATATATATACATATATATATATATATATATATATATATATATATATGTATATACATATATATATATATATATGTATATACATATATATATATATGTATATATAGATATATATATATGTATATATATATGTATATATAGATATATATATATGTGTATATATATATATATATATATATATATATATATATATATATATATATATATATATATATATATATATATATATATATATATATATATATATATATATATATATATATATATATATATATATATGTATGTATGTATGTATATATATATATATGTATATATGTGTGTGTGTGTGTGTATGTATATGTATATATATATATGTATATGTATATACATATATGTATATACATATACATATATGTGTGTGTGTGTGTGTGTGTGTGTGTGTGTGTATTGGCAAAATTTTATATTTATATTAATAAAAACTAGTTCAAAAAAGGGCTCCCGGAGAAAAGAACCAGTGAAGAAAAACTATGTTTGTTACCCGTAATACAAATAGCAGAGAGTTTTGATGTAAATTCATAGACTGCCCCATCCCCATTGGTCAATAAATGACCCATTTACAATTGCAAAGAGGACCCTTGACCATCAACATCCTAATAATACAAAGAGGTCAATAAACGACCAAATTACAACTGAAAAGAGCACCCCTACCATCAACTTCCTAATATAACAAAAATTAAGGATGGATGTATGCAATAATCCAATCCTAGTTACATGATTACATCAAAGGAGGATCAACATATAGCCCGAGTTCATTGTCAAATACATAAAACCACAGAAAATGTAACAATGTGCCAAAAAACCCGAGAGCTATTTACATAAACAAACTTGCAGTGACTATCATCGAAGGGTTTGAGGCCGAAGGAAGTAGGAACCGATGGCTCCGATGGCTCTATTAATCAATATCCAAGTGAGGGACTGCCAAGAGTAGAAAAAATGAAGCTTTCCCAAATGAAACAACCGCCAGGGAGAACAAAACTGTAGTCAAGCGAACCAACCTGTGGCATTGTCACAAAATAATAGAGTAGACAAAAAAGTCCTGGAGTGTTAGATATAACCGAGGTAAAATCAAAATACAATTAATCATCGCAAGGTAGATCCTCATCCCCAATCTGAGGTAATGGAGAGTAGAAAAAAAAATTCCACATTATGTCTGCTTCATTGTGGATAAATGAAATAGACCCAGAGTCAACATTAGTGTCCCGAGATGGAGAAGAGGATTCACCCGTGCAACCTAAGGGATGCAACACATGACCAGCAGAGCTGGAGGGAACTGAGTTAGAGACATTAAACCACTGCAGAAGAAACACAGCATGGGAAAATGTTAGCATTAATGACTGCATTAGAGTGGGCTAGAAGACCAAGCATCGCATAAGTTTTAGCAAATGCTTCCCCCAATACCCAGCATCCACTACATTTTTATTCACCAGAATATCCAAAGGCATAATGGAAGAGGAAGCAATACAATCCTTTATTACCCCAAGAATCATAGCATACTTATCCAAATTTAAAAGGTGTCATGGAAATATACCACCAACAATTGCCTCCCCATGCCATAGATTATAACATTGAACAACAGAAAGCAACTTATTATTTTGTATAAATTTGGGCAAGATTACCCAATTTTCCACGTGAAATAGCAGAGACCATGATTGTGAAAGATCAAGAAAAATAGAACAAAAGATGGAGATAATTTGTGAGGGGAAAATGACTCTCTTAAAGCATGGTGAGAGGATAGATTCACCAATAAGTCACTGAATACACCTTCTACATTTGGGGCAATGAATTAAAAACATAGATTCTAAAAATTCATCAGTAATCTTATCCTCAAATGATAACTCCAAGACATCAGGAGGAAAGAAACCCCTTAAATTAAATGGTTTGAATTCATCAGCAAATCTAGAACCATCCATATTCGAAGCCATTAGAAGAGATGACCCACAAGAATCGAAGCCAACAATGATAAATCGAAAAGAGGAGCTTTGTAAATAAATGTGCCAAATGAGAGAGAAAACATCATAAATACAGATGGAGAATGATTAATTATTAGATTATGTAAATGTACAGAGAACCATTAGAAAATCTTACGTGAACAGATATCAAGAATCATACCCGCATGAGAACTTCGACCCAGACAACACAAATAATCACAAATGTAACACCTCCTCATAATGAATTATTTTTTAATAATCAATGTGACATAAACACTGAAATAAGAGGAGCACGTCAAAAAATATAATTAGCATGATTAGACATATCTTTATCTCAAGCTCAAAGTAGATACCATAATGAAATGAGCATCCACATAAATAGCACCATATTCCCATAATAAATTAAGAGGTAAGAAAATAATCACAAAAAGAAGTTTAGATAACTAATTCAAGGGTAATAAGACTAAATATAGTAGGATGGGATTCCGGGGAGACCATGGAAGAGGGAAAAGTAATATGATATCGTTGAACACCTAAGTTAGCAAGAAAATCTGACAAATTATTCCCCTCTCTAAAAATATGAGAAATGTAACACTCAGCAAAAGAATCTAAAAGAGACCAAATTTGTTGTAAGACATAATGGATGTGCCAAGAAAAAGAATGTCTAGAAATGCAAGCATTAATAATCACAGAAGAATCTCCTTCAATATGAAGACTATTAATGTTCATTTTTTAGCAACAGATAGGCCATGTAACATAGCATATGCTTCTACTAGATTATTGGTCCTAGGAGGAATAGGACGAGCCTCGAAATAGATAGCAGAACCATGACAATCACAGAGGGAAAAACCTATACCCAAAATACCTGAATTACCCTTTGAAGATCTATCAAAATTAAGTTTAACATATCCTTTTTGAGGGGGATCCACTTAACATCAGCTCTAATTTTAGACCTATCTTGGAGGAAAAGAGGATAAGGAAGTATGGGGAAGACTAAACCCTTCCAATTTTTAGAAATAAGATTATCCCAAGATGAAAAAATCTGGTTACCATTGAATTTTTGAGAATAAGCATTGGCTACTTCAATGATAGATTTTTCAAGAATAGATGTTACAGATTTGAAAGATGAGGAATGGTTACGAAAAATCCTTTTATTCCTTTCCCACCAAATAGACCATAAAACCAAAGAAGGAATACAAATCCATAAACAAGAAAACATAGATTTATAGAAAAGAATAGGCCAATATTGGAACAAATCCCAAATCGACAAAGGAAGAGGCATGGACAGATCCAATTTTTGCATGACAAAGTGCCAACATAACTGTGCCAAGGGGCAATTTTAAAAAAGGTGATCAACTGACTCCAAGTCTTGATTACAAATGACACATTGGAATGAACCCGCGATATTTAGCCTAGCTAATCGTTCACTAGTTAGGACTCTCTTCTTCGACACCAACCAAGAAAAACAACCAGCCTAAGAAGAACAACAGAGTGCCAATAGAACTGAAAAGCTCTATGACCCCCAATATTATTTTGGATAGATTGAGCCAGATTATAGCCAAGCTTGACAAAATACCTTCCATCTGGAGAAGGAGCCCAAAAGAGTCGATCATGGACCCTAGAAAAGAATACAATTTTATCTAGAAGGAACTAATTTGCATTTGATGCACTCTAAGAGTCAATAGATAGGTCAAGAAAATCCTTCCAAATTACCAAACCTGAATGAATATGAATTGTAGATACATAGTCCAAGAGCATACATCCCCAATTTGAGGATGCAAATTCCCAAATGTCATGGAAAATGTCCAGAGTGTTTAAAGGAGGCAAGCCATTCCAAGAATCAAGCCAAAAATTAATAGAATCACCATTATGAACCTCCCACAAGACATAGGAAGTAATAATGTGTCTAGAATTTAACATAAAATTCCAAATAGCAGATCCTTTGGGGGGGTCAAGGACTGAGATGACCCTAACAGGGTCTGAATTATCCAAGTATTTTTGTTGCATTAGTTGACACCATTTAATAGAAGGTTGTGAATACATTTTCCAAATTAATTTACCTCCAAAAGCCAAATTCCTATTAGACAGATTGTGGAGGCCCACACCCCCATCAGATGGAGGAAAGGACATGTCCGAAAGAGAAATGAGAGGTATCTTCTTTTGACCTGTCATGTTAGTCATCTAGAGAAAATCCATAATTAATCTCTCAATTTGATTGAGAATTGAATTTGGAGCTTGTAATACTGAAATATAATAGTTAGGCATAGCTGATAAAAATGATTTAATAAGGAGGATCCGACCAAAAAGAGACAACCACCTAGTTTTCCAAGCCACAACTCAAGATTTGATCCAATCAATAACCGACTACCAAAAACATAGTTTATTATGACCCATGAAGAAAGGAATACCCAAGTAGGTAGAAGGAAGTTCATCTAAAGGAAATCCTAGAATCTTAATAATTTTTTCAGTTACCTTAGGGTCACAATTGAAGACATAAACTTTTGACTTTTGAGCATTAATTCTTAGCCTAGAAACATAAGTGTATAGATCCAGAACTTTTTTAACTTGCATGGACTCCTGGATAGAGGCTTTCCCAAATAATAATGTATCATCAGAAAATAGGGAGTGTGTAACTGAGATAGAAGTGTTCTTAATTTTAACACCAAGCCAACGACTAGAGACATCAGAAACATTTATTAAATGACTCAAAGCTTCAGTCATGATGATGAAAAGACAGGGTGACAAAGGGTCACCTTGTCTAACACCTTGAGATGATGGGAAGAAACCAACATGCAGCCCATTAATCATGACAAAAAAGTGAGCGCCAAAAATACAAGCCTTAATCCATTTACACCATTTGTTAGAGAATCCAAACTTAAGCAATACCTGAATAAGGAAAGACCATTTAAGCTTAACATAGGCCTTCATCATATCCAATTTAATAACAAAGGAAGGAATGGAATGTTCATTAATAGAATGAAGGGTTTTATGAGCCAAGATGTCACCATTTGTGGTTTCCCGACCTGGGACAAAACCACCTTTCTCAAAAGAAACAATCCTAGGAATAAGGTGTTGAAGCCTCAAATAAATTGCTTTTATAATAATTTTGTAGATAGTATTACAAAGTGAAATAGGTCTAAAATCAAAAAAAGTTTGTGGTTCATTATTTTTAGGGATAAGAACTATGTTTGTAGCATTAAAACATTTTAACATGGCTATATTTTTCCTAGATTCTTCAAGAACAACCAAAAGATCAAGACATAGAACGTCCCAACATTTTTGAAAGAATAGAGCCATGAAACCATCTGGTCTGGGAGCTTTATCTGATGGCAGCAAAAAAACTACCTTTCACACCTCCATAAGGGTGAATGGAGCCATTAATGCAAAATTATCTTTAGGAGTAATTAAGGTGGTGATAACACTAAGAAATTCATTAACCTTAGCCTCATCTACCTGAGGAGTAATAGGGGAGAAAGGAGATTTGAGAAAAACCTAACCCCTTCTTGATGAATACTTTTTTCATTAGAAATTTGATTGCCCAAATCATCTTTAATGGAAAAAATAGCCCTAATTGCCTTTTTTTGTTTAGCTGAGGCATGAAAACATTTAGTGTTTTGATCACCTGAGTGCAGTCATAACTCGCGAGAGTTTTGCCTCCAATACTCTTCCTCCCTAGCACACAACTCAACCCATTCATCTTGGAGACATTTTTGCTTTTGAAATGTTTGGGAATCTAAACCATTAGATATAATGTGTTGATTAATCTGAAACAAATGCTTGTCAACTTTTGATTTGTGTTCAAAGATATTCTTAAAAACATTAACATTCTAGGCTTTTATTAAATTTTACACAAACTGCATTTTCTTGTAGAATTTAAACATCAAAGAGCCATCCTCCAACTGGGCAGACATCCACCATTGTTTAAGAAGGGAATCAAAAGAAGGGTGCCTGAACCAGATAGACTCAAATTTAAAAGATGACCTAAAAGAATTGGTGTCATCTTTGCTAGATAGATCAATATAAAGATGGATGGGAAAATGATCCGAATCTAAAAAGGGCATAATATTCAAAGTCATCTAAATGTTTTCCAGCTTCCAAATTTGAGAATAGAGGAATCTATCTAATCTGACAACAATTTGTGAAAAACCATACATGTACGATTAGTCCAAGTAAAAGACCCATTCTAGGGAAAAACATCAAAAAGGTCATTAGCCAAAATGAAATTATTAAAATCTATGACTGTACGGGTAGGAGGAGAAATACCACCCTTCTTATCATTAGAATTTAATATAGCATTAAAATCACCAGCTATAATAAATTTGCAACCAAGGTACTGTTGAATAACATTAGTTAACAATTGCCATAAATGTAACTTATCCAGAGTGGAAGTGGGCCCATAAACATTCATAAGGGAAAAGGAATAATTAAAAAACCTCACATTAACAAACTGCCAATTAGCCCCATTCTGAAGAGAGTGAATAACCACCTTAGACTTATTCCATAAAATAGATAAACCACCTGATGCACCCATAGCAGGAACACAAATACTCTGCCAAGAAGACCACTTAGCCATAGTCATATTAAAGTTATCAGAGGACAATTTAGTTTCCTGTAAAAGAATAATATCACATTTCAAAGAATCAAGCATCAACTTGATTCTATGTCTTTTGTCATAGGTATTAATGCCTCTGACATTCCAAGAGAGGATTCTCATTGGGGACAAGGAGAACCTTTGGTCCTCCTTGTCAAACATCTCCTAGTGGCAGAGAAATTACCATCCAGAGTTGACTGGATACCAACCTCAATTTCCTCCAAAGCCTTACTTGTCTTAGACTTTCTACCCCTAGTTTTAGGGGTTTTAACACCTAACTTAGGAGAGATCGGTGTTTGAATAATTGACAATTTAGCAACATGATCCACCTTATCAACAGATAAATTATTTTTCTATTGGTTATGTGAAAATTTAGAATCCTAATTTGAGTTTAAAGATGTTGATTTACTGAAGGAAGATGAAATTATCTCATCAATTGAAATTAAATGGAAATCAGAGTCATCAACACAATTAATATTAATAACCTGCTTCATCTCTTGTGTTATGTCATTTATAGATAGATTTTGAAGAAAATCAATCCCTAAATCATGATCAGTATTCATACCATTATCATCATACATCTGAGAGGAAACAAGAGACATAACTTCTATAGACATAGTAGCAACATGCTCTTTAGTCACTTTTCTTAGTTTTAGAGGAATATCTGAAAACATGAGGGATTTAACCATTGATTCAAAAACTATCATATCCAAAAACTTTGATACTGATTTTGCTTCAGAAATAAAAGCCTGAGAAATATATACCCCACTAAGAAAGGCCATGATAGGTGGTAGATAAAACTTTAACATATTAGCAAAAGAAGTCATAAAAATTGGGGAAACATTTGTTGGGGGCAGAAACAATTTGTAACGGTAAAACCTCAATATGCACATTCCATGTATTAGCATCATGAGGATCTTTCTCTGGGCTAAAATGAAATTCCATACTACCATTGATCAGATCCATAACCCCTTGGTTATGATCTTGTACCTTACTACCCTCAAAAGAATTAACGGGTTTGTCCTTATCACTGAGAACCATAGAACACTTAGAAGGAGAAGAAGTTTGATCTTTACAAACAATCAAATTTGAGCAATTAGGGTGTTTGCACTAATTCGTGAAATGGCCTAAGAGGCTTGCATAACATGAAATGGTTTGCGCATCTTGAATAAGAATGTCTTGCTTCCAAGATCCCCATTTCGAATGAAGGATAATAGTATTAGGAAAGGGTTTAAGGAGATCTAGCAAAAGACAAACTCTAATAGAGCGATGAGGTTATTCAAAAGGGGTCAAATCATGTCTAATAAATTTCCTAATCTTATTATCAATAGCTTCAATAATGTCTAAATCCTTGTATTCCAAAGGCAGAGTAGGCAATTCAACCCAAAAAGGCATTAGGACACATGCAGAATCAAGAAGCTTAAAATTGGGGGTCCAAATTGTCATGCAAATACCAATACCATAACAAAACCAATACTTTAAGTGATGGACATCATTATGAGCAATAGTGGAATCCAAAATTTTAACAAAAAAATTGAACCATGGTCAAGGTAGAACAAATTAACAAGCCCTAACCAGTTGCATTTAGCCCAAGAATGAAACTCGATAATTGGTAAAAAAACCAGATCTTACCTATAACCGCTCTCTCCTGCATATACAATACATGTGGATCTAGAATTCCATCGTCGATGTGAAGCAAGGGTTCATAATCATCCTTAGAAAGTTGCGGATTTGGCATCAATGATTTTTTCCCCGAACCACCCATTTTAGTGCCTTGGTTGAAATCATGATGCTGAGTGTTATTTTGAGGATTTAACCGATTATTCCACAAAGGAACATTATTTGGCGAGGACAAAAACCTAGGTTGATGCTGAGAGTAATTCTGAGGGTTAAATCATTCGTTCCAAAGAGGAACATTATTTGGCGAGGACAAAAACCTAGGAGACTGAATAGGTAAATAATTGGGCTACAAAACAAAAGATGACAAATTTGGGTTAAAATTTTCAATCAAAGAACCATCAGATGCATGGATAGGAGTTGGTAATAAGGGCCCTGTGCAAATATAAAAAACTAGTTGAACCCTAGGGTGGTGAAAACCAGAGAATGAAGATTTCTTTTTACCATAGATCCAATGACGATGAGAGTACTGAGAAGAGCCCTTGGAGAAATTTCCCTGCACATTATGAACTTGCTTTGAGTGATGTGAGGCTCCATTAGATCTCTGAGCCCTACGAAAGCTGTAAATTAGATTGAAGAGAGGACGCATGGAATGAATTAGAAACCCTAGATCCAAAATTTCCATTAGCAACTGATGAAAAAGATCTCTCCTTGCGCTCCCATCTCCTACTTCGCATATTTCACTCCATATAGCTCCTTCTTTATATTTTATTCCTCTTCTCTTAATGTGAATATCTCTTATTTTTACCATAAAATTTAAATAGTTATTCACTATACTTATTGCCATTTCTACTAATATTTTGTAGAAAGCACAACCAACATGAAACATGCAAAGAATACACCACTTACAAATTAAAAAGACTATGGATAGTATAAAATGATGACTCACAAATCCCTTCTTCCACCTGATCACTTTGAGCCTATTTTCTCATCTTGTCACTGAAGAGGGCATATAGCTCATCAAAGAATGGGAACAACATGATTTAGATGGAAGCCTCATGTAATTTGGATAAAATAATGTTAGTAAAATGTGAGAGAAATGAAAAGGGAAAAAAGGGGAAATTGAGACTTTCCGAACCTTGTAGGGAAGTTCTTCCACAATCGAAAATCAACCATTCTTATTCAAAGCTATTTGAATTCTCTGGAAAAAAAATTGGCAAAACCCACTACATGAGCCTATCTATCAAATACAACCATTGCATTTGAATTTCCTTTAAATTTGGTCATTTAAAAAAAAAAAAAATTCCAAATTTTGTTGGGTAGGAAATATTTTAAAATGTGTTGAGCTAGAAAGATTTTAAAAGTTTCATAGAAAATAGATGAAAATGTTTTTGTTTATCATGTTATGCAAGGGATGATAAGATATGATCGTTATGATGATATACATAGTCTTAGGCATGTTATGCATGCACGTTTTGTCTGAGTTCAGTTAGTAGGAGAAATGACATTATTACAAGATGTTTCCGGATTCAATTGTGTAAGTATTTTTGCATCAACGTTTCTGATCACACTTTGTTGATCCTTTTTCTCTCTATCACTCATCTTGATGATGGATCAAAGAGTGTGATCCGAAACGTTGATGCAAAAATACTTACACAATTGAATACAGAAACATTTTGTAATAATCTCATAAATTGTGAAAATCTAATGACTCTTAGGAGAAATGACACCTAAGACACATGTAAAGTAAAGAAATAATAGAAAATGAAAAAAATATTGAACTACTAGTTTGAAATTTATCTTAACATATCAACTTGAACTCTATCATTAATACATGTCAAGCCAACACACAAGTTGCTTAACTATAATTAATAACAAATATCAACTTGCAAAGAAAAATCTGAAAGACCAACTATTTGAAAAAGAGATAAATATATAAAAAAGAAAATATTCAAATAATTAAAAGAGGAAAAAAACAAAACAAAAAACAAAAGAGTTCCTAGCAAAATTATAAGAAGTAATAGAGACAAAATTATAAGAGGGAAAAACATTCAATGACAAGTTTGAATTCTATCTTTACATATCTACTTGAACCCAAGCCAGCATAAAGTGTCCTATAACTGCTCTAAAATTGAAAAATAATAAAATAGAAATATCAACTCATTAATCGTAAACCATGTGAGTATTGCTCTGTCAACTGGTAGTATTCTCTGACAGTCACTATGTTAAAAACTCGATAACTAGTCGTTTTCCAAAGCCTACAAACATAAGCATGACGCCAGTGGAATGTGAAAACAACAATTTTATAAGTCTTCACAGACAAACGGATTTGTGGGACCATGTTATATTTTTGTCTGTCCTTTCCCATATCTTTGTCGGTTCTCTTGGCTTTTATTTTTTATTTCAAACGACAAATGACAATTGATATGATATGCAGAAGAAACATATGATTTCAAGTCCTCCATGTAAGAAATTGTGTGGAATATCTGCACCAGTGGAAGAGAACTGATACGACACTGTTCAGATCACATGGTTGGGCTTACAGAATCGAAAGCTTCACGTGTCTTTGCTGTTTTAATTATTTTAAGGGTTGAGATGGGCGTGTACCTTTTGAAAAGGCTATCTGTCATTTGTGATATGATGTTCACAAAGTTAATCTCATGGGACACATGCTCGAAGAATCTTTACTTTGATAAATTGTTTTGATCAGTGATGTGACGCTGATAAAGTAGTTGTCGAGGAAATGAAGAGGCATTTACACATCGCTTAATAAAATGGACACTAATAAAGGGTTTGCTTTTAATAATATTATAAAATTGATCATTAGAAATATTTTTAAGGTTGTTATGGAGAGACGTACTTCGTGATTAAGTGAAAAATAGGTGAAGTGATTATCATAATTGTAGGAGGTGGAAGTAATGAGTTGCATGAGGTTTTATTAAGGATAGGTTATGGGTGTTTGAAAGAGATGGATAGTGGCTATCCAGTCACGAAAATCATTTTTTTTTAAGGGAGTTATAAATGAAAGATCTTATTCTTATTTAAACATTTATTAAGAACATTCTAATAGGGTCAAATATAAGAAATTTTCACAATTCTTAATAATAACATATAATTGCTTCTAGATAAAATTGTGTTAAAGATTTTTTGCATCAACGTTTCTGACCACATTCTATGATCTATCGTCAAGATGAGCATTATAGAACATAAGAAGAAAAATGGATAAAGTTGCAGACTTGGACAAGCTAGAGAGAGAGGGGGGGAGGGGGTGAAACATTGATGCACAAAAAATATTTTGCACAATTTAATCCAGAAGCGATTGCATGTCATCTTAATGGGTTTTCAACTTTAATGGCAAGAACACCACCACCACAATTTAACCATTACACAATGCCAATACTAGCAAAAGAGATGATTGTATTACATAAGAAGTGTCTGAGAAATTTTTTATGGTCTTCAGCATTATAATTTATTGTTTTTGATATTTACAAGTAGCAAAAACTAGGGTGATGACCCCTTACAGTACAACAACTCGAGGGTGTACAGACACAACACACTAATAGTAGGTAAACATCAAAACACGCCTAAAACAAAGCTAATAAAAGAAAAACATAGGCCATAGATCAACAACCTATACCCATGAAAGTTAGCACCATCATACCAAGTACTACCAGTCAAAAGAGAACAAATATAAAATTTATCTAAAAACATACTATTATAACTAAAGTTGTAGCAAAAATAGCAAGAGTTAAAAGAGCCACTTAGAGTGAAACCAAACGTATACAAGAAAGCCCAAGGGGGGGAAGGGGTTTGAACCCTGTTAAGCCTTATGTAAGGATTTAATATCACAACCCGATTGATACAATACATTGGACTAATTACCAGTGAGGCATTTAAACAAATCCTTGTAGTTGCCTTTGTCATGTTCATCTTCACCCAAAATATTGTACTGTAGTAGCGAGAGAGAGGTTGTTGAGCTGTGCATTACATGAAGATTGAATTTGGAGATGCTTCCAAGCTTCCTTTCGACTTCACTCACTCTATGCTTAAGACTATTTGCCTCCTACAATTTTGCTAAGTTTGTGGCCGAAGCCGCATCAAAGATGAACATGATAGTTTTCTCCTTAGAAGGCGGCATATCAGCACCAATATCAATCAGTTCCTTCTTACTTTTGTCAATGGTATGAGTTGAGCTTCTGGAGGTGGAATTATTGGATCCTCCACTATCATCAATCTCCACATCATCATCTTTCATATTCTTGATTTTCTCAGCCTTGTCATCAACAGTTTGGTTCACGTGATTCATGTCTTCCTCAGAGTCATAATCCACATGTAGCTTTTTTCCTTTCATCATAGATCTATTAGCCAGTCTATTAGATCTTTGGGGGATGCTACAGTCTTCCTCCACTTCCTCATCACCATTCATGTTAACCTCTTGAACAAAGAATTTGGCCTTCTTTCCCTAGGGGGAGGGTTTCTACCTTTTCTCTTGGAGGTTAATGGAAAATAATCTTTTCTCTTAGGGCTAGTGTTAGGGGCAGCAACATCAAAATCTTGAATTTTGGGGGTTCTCAACTGAGAGGCAATTTTGCTAGCTCCTGGTTTTTTAATACCTTTCTTCTTCGTCTGGTAGGACATGCCAACAATGCTAATAGGTGGGGGCAACTACGACACATGAGCCTAGGGGCCATATAAATAATGATGGGTTTAGGAGAGAAAATGGCTAGATGAATATTGAAAAGCCTAAAAATGAGGCCCTAATGAGAGTAAGTTGGTTTCTTACCCTAATAGATACTATCCTTGACCTCAAACATAGAGTTCTCAAGAGAATTCAATAGGAAAAATGGAAAGTAGATGATTTCATGATTGTTGAAATTATTAAGAAGTGACATATGGTAATAATAATAAGCTTTGAAACACCCTTTCAACATGAAATACCTTGAATGATCATTTATCAAACCTTCTCCCATGGAGGAGGTAGCTCCAACCTACTATATCCACCCTGTCTTTTAGTTGAAGCCTCACCGCCCTTAAAGAAACTATTAAGGTTTTCATTATTCACTATATGGTTGGTCTTCTTTCATTTTTCGCCCTTGGTAGAAAGCCCAAGAGCCTTAGCAATGACCTCTTAACTTATTTCAAAGGAAATGCCCCCAACTAAAACCCTTATGTTATTCCAGGAGCTAGAAAATTGTCGAGAAAGTACATCATCAAACCCACTAATGCATTCAATAAAATTAGTAACCCCACCATCCTTGCAAATGTGACATATTGTGGGGTCATTCTTGAAGTTTTCTATTTTTCCTAGCTCGATGCCATTGTGGTCACCCCCCATAACTATAATAGACTGTGCAGAGTTGTCAGCACTAGAGTGAGAACTACAACTCCTGATACAACAAAGAGAAGTTTTCATTATCACCAAATCATTTAAAGGAAGGAAGAGTGTTTGTCTGTCTAATTGGGTGAAATTATTTAACAATCTCCTCAAAAAACTCATTCAATATGTAGCTTCTCACAAGGATTTTTTTCAGTATGACACATATAGTGTACCTTTCATTACACAATGGGTAATGATAATAACAAGTCGCACTAGCCATGTAAATATCGTAATTCCATCTCATCATGTTATGATATCTTTAGGACTAATGTAATCAAAATGATTACATAGGGGCCGCCTAGGCAAAAGAAAACAACTACACCATAAATAGTAGTAAATGCCTTCTTGGGAAATGCATTTTCCAAAAGTAAAGCCATCTTGCCACATTATCTATCTCATATTCAAATTTAAAATATTCTAGCCTATTCTCCACTCCCACTCAAGACTTAAAAGGTTTTGGTAATGGGAAACTCAATACCCTAAAGTGCCAAGAAGGAGACACCACATCCCCACTTGGTTTTGTACATCATCTCCCTTGGGTTTTGAACACTCTCCACTCAAGAGATTTTTCACATATGTTGGGAGAGAAGTAGGGATTCACCAACACCTCAACCCCTACAGGGTATTTAACCATTCATAAAAAAAGATTATTCCATAGCATTGTCCTCTTTGTAGACATGATTGAAAATAAAGGGATTAAATGAGAGTTCCAAACCTTTTCCACATTTCATTCTATTCACCTTCACCAATGAGCATAAGATATGTAGATCTCACCATGAAATCACCACTAGCATCATTCTTCCAAAAAAATCTATCATTCCACAGGAATACTAGGATTCACTCCTCCTTAAGTCTTATTTGAAAATCTAGTGCCAGAGGCATTAGCTTATAAAGGGATTAAAAATAGATTTGAATCTTCTCTAGGATCTATACCGTTCCATGTAGTTTTCAACCTAGCTCCCAAGTTTAGCCTACACACAAAGGTTGAAAAAGGAAGGGAGCAAGGAGAGGGGTTTATCATCCAGCCATCAGTCATCCCAAACATATATTGTCTGAACATCACCAATCCTCCACTTTAATCCTTGAAGAAGTATGGACCTACAATTGTGTATACTACTCCAATTTTCAGACCATGTAGGGTGTCCATGTGTGTTCAAAAAATGGTGAGATTCTCCCTTTTTCAAATGCTTAGAAAACATAATGTCACACCATTTTTCTTTATATCTAGAAAGATTCCATCCAACCTTCATATGGATATCCTTGTTGAGGTGAGAGACTCTCCTAACTCCCAAACCTCCCATAGATTTTGGCTAGGAAATAGAGTCATATCTAACCAAATCCATCCACTTCTTTTCTTCCATTCTAGATCATAGGAAGTTTCTCTAGATTCTCTCTAATTTTTTAACCCAAACATTTGATATTCTAAAGAGTGATAGGAAGAATACAAGGATTCCCTGCAAGGATTGTTTAAGGATTTGTAGCTTACCCATGTTGCTTAGGAGTTTTCCCTTCCAACCAGTCAACTTATGTTGCATTATTTCTAGGATAGAATTCCAAAAAGAGTTTGACACCTCCTTAATTGTGAGTGGTAATCCCAGGTAAGTATCAGACAAATTAGTAGACTAACATCCAAGAATATTCCTAACTATGTTCTGTAGGGAATATTGTGTATTGAAAAAATAGAATTTTCATTTAAAATAGTTAATACTTTTCCTTGACACCAGAGCATATTGGATGAGAAATCATTTTTAGCTTCTAGTTTTGAGAACAAACATGACACCAAAGAGGATTGTGTCATCAAAAAAATACTACAAACCACTGGGATTAGAGGAGGTTGAAGCCCTAAAAACCTTTAGCAGGTTCCACATAGTGACAATACTGCCAAAAGCTCCATTTTCTTCTACTATACAATATTGTGAACTTGGCCACAAAACCCTCACAAGGGTGTTGAAAGAAGATTCAGTCATATTTACTTCCTGAAGGAGAAGAATATCAATATGAGGAGAAAATTGCTTATGGGGGCCATTAAGCCCCCTCATGTTCAATGAGAGCAGCCTCATTTATTTGTCTTAGTTAAATAAGGTAGGGTCCTCTACCTTTTATTGGAAGTTTCCCTCATGACTTCCCTTTTCCTTTTGATAGGCTATGAAGGTCAACCTGCCTTCATGTCAAAGCTAACATTTGCCCTCTTTTTCTTGTTTTTCTTTTTTCTGAATCATTCAACCATCATTAAGAACATAGCTAGTGGACACACCTGATGGTGAGAAGCTCTTACCAATAGGTGGGGGGGGGGGGGGGGGGGGTTTGAGCATTGGATTGGTTGAAACACCATTATCATTAGGGGTAGTCAAGGTAACCAAAATATGGGGTACAACATGTAGTATTTCACACTCCTCTAGCACATTCACCTGAACTAAAGCAACAACTGAGTTCCCAACTTCTTGACCAAAAATAGGAGCAATTTCTAAAAAGGGGACCCAATTGGGTCTAGGCCTTGGTCAAGATTCTTGCGGGTTTACAAAAGTTTAAGAAGCCCATATGTGAAAGGACAATCATCACTATCAATATTTGAACCCACAATCTTTAGAGGTTCATTGGCCCTCAAAGGGGAGGTAGGGTACCCTTTAGTTTCCTTGGTTCTTTCTCGGGGGCCTTGCAGTTAGAAATTGCATGGCCTAATTTTTTGCACTTTTCTAAAAAGATTGTGGCATTCTCATATACCAATTCTTGTGTCCACTTATCCAATTTGGATTATAGAGCAATAAAGTTCGATATACTCTTACTAGAAATAACATTGTCACAAAAATGGGCAAAAAAAAACCTAAAATTCATGTAGATGACCTCATCTGTTGAAACATAGTTTCCAAAAGTGATGTCAATCCACCATAAAATCTACCCATCCTAGAACTCAAGTGGAAGGCCCAAAATTCAAACCTATATAGGGGTCGTTTGACATTGGTCAACTATAGGTTCAAAGCCTAGTTTCCATCATCTGAGAGATAGGTGATCTTTCCCATAAGTCCACAAACTACACATAATAGAGGTTATATCCTCTTTCCCCAAAAACTTAAATACGAAAAAGGATACCAACATTTCACTAGTCGTGACACTTCCTTTGAGTTTCAAACTCTGAGAAACCCACTTCTTGATCATGTCAATAGTTGGTCAAAGGAGAAAAAGCGTCCAACCAAATTATTCTTCATGGAGGAAACAATTTATTCAACCACTGCATCAGGAACCCTAATAGTCATTCCCTCCTTTGTCTATGAACACTCTGGTACCACCTCAACATCCCTCCTTTTGGCAGTCACCCACCAGGACTTATTTCCAACCTTCTGACAAAGCATTGCTCTAGGCCTTTTCTTAATCTCCCTCCTCAAGAACTACACCCGAGATAATACAGTCCACCTTGGAAGTATTCCCATTATCCCCATCTTCTTCTACGACTCTAGAGAAATAGTCAGTTCCTAACAAGTAGGTTCACTAGTTCCCTCAAGAATAAAATTTATAGCTTCTAGTGGGGACTCACCAGCAAGGTTTCCCCCCGCCAAAATATTCCACCATGAAAATGCAAAATTTAAAAATTTATAGAGCACTAGAATGTTTCTCTCTTTTCTTAATCACTGGTTTATTGTTGGATAATATATTCTAAAAGAGTATGTTTGATTAAGTAGTAGTATTTTGACATCTAGTTTGATAGAGGAAGTGACTAATTGTGTTTCCCTGATATTTTATGAGGCTTGGTGGGAGAGGACCTCTCTAACAATCCTCTTTGGATTTTATTTTGCGGGCTTTAATTACAACTACATGACTATTTGGAAATATTTGTGTAACGTAACTCTTTCAACTTTCATTTTATAATTTTTTCCAAAAAAATTATAAAATAGTTAAAGTTGGTGATATAATAATGGAGGAAGATAAGGCATCACAATAGTGTGCTCTCTATATTCAAATTGATACAAAAATGTACAATTGGAAAATGGGGAGAGATGCAATAAATGATGTACTAAGTGAATTACTTCCCCATTTCATTGATTACACATTAGGAAGGAAGAATGCCCCCAATAGGCTCAAGAGGTGACTTAAGAACTTATTGGAAATAAGATTTGTCATTTTTTAAGCTATATGTAGTGAATGAAATGGGAATTTATAAAGTGATGTAATTGATCTATTAGGAAATACACTAAAAAGCTTCTGAAAACTAATTGTAGCAGATAGGAAATGAGTTGAAACTAATAGAGATAGAAATAAGATGATGAAACAAATATGTAATAGAAATCTAAACAAAAAGTGGCTAGGAGAGATCAAGTTTGGTGATGTCTCCCTATGACAAATTGAGTTTGGTGATGTGTCCTCGATGTTTTTGGCTGAAACTTTTACATAACCTAAAACTATCCATGTACCTTCCATACTTGAATCCGTGGCTCCATAACCTATTCCTGCTCATAGAACATTGATAACACTGTTATGGAAAGGGGTTTGCCTTGGTCAAACCCCTGTTTAGTAATCAACCTTGAAAAATGAAAGAAATTTCATGAAGGAACATGTATGCAAAAAGGTAAATTGTTGATTTACCTTGCGTAAACCCTCATGAACAGATGTAGAAATCACTCAAATACATGAAGATGCTTGAATGTGTTTGGAATCCAAAGATTTGAACTTGGAATGTAATGTAGATTCAAGGATGAATTCACAAATGCATGGATCTATGATTTCCACTCCTATATATTGAATGTAGCTATGCTTGATAACACTTGCAAAGAGGAGAGAGAAGGATGGATTAATGAATTGATCTTCTTTCTTGATTTGAGAATTTCTCTACTTGGCCATAATGGGTGAGAAAATTGCATCAAATGGAGAATATTTCCTCAGATTTGGATGATCTTAAATAATTGGAGGCTTGAAGATCTTAATCTTGGATGCTTGCCTTAAAATCTTAAATACAATTGCTCTTGCTTACTTGAAATCTTGATTGCTTGATTGCAAAAATTCTTGCACTTAGTTATGATGATGTAAAATAAGGAGAGGAGAGGTCCTTTTATACTTTAAACCCTCATTTCAAGACTCAAATTTGATCTAGGTAAACCCCATATCAAAATCTAGAAATAGGACCCGGACATCAGGCCCCGAGAATGTTTAGGCCCCAAAACCCAGGGACAGGTTTCCATTGGCAATCTCTCCCAAGAAAATTGGGCTCAAATTTCATGGGGAGTTCAGGGGGAGAGAAAAGAAGTAGGAAAAGAAATGGAAAATTTCTAGGATCAATCATAATGGGTATTTAAACCTTAAAATTTCCAAAATGGGGGCTGATAGGTCCTAAATCATCTAATTTTATGAGTGCTAACTTTTTAGGACTTTACATTTAGCCCCCACTTTGGCAAGAGTATGAGATAAGATCATGCTCATGGTAAAGTAGATTAATGCATAAGAATTATGTAGGATTTGAGCAATACAAATCCATAAAACCCAAAGATCACTTGCATACAAAAACCTGTTACAAGGAAGTAGAGACAAGAAGAGGGAAAGGGTTTGACTCAAAAATATGAAGAAGAAAATATCCTCAAATAATGAATAAATTAAATGTACAATGGATCATCCTTATAAAGGAGATCAAAAGCCTTGAAAGGAAAACCCTAGTGCATGTAATAATTAGTTAAATTATTACAAGACTAATGCATGCAAGTTTATATTTAAAACAACTAGTGCATGAGTTTAAAACAACTCGTGCATGTGTGTTTAAATATAAACAACTAAAGCAAAAGAGTTGACATCATAAGAAGGGAGTAAAGATTAATTGACATAATTAGTACTTTACTCTAACACCCCCCCTTAAGATGAGCAACAATGCAGCTACAAACAATGCAAGAAGAAAGCAAAGGAAACTACAGTGCTGAAAAAAAATGGGTCCCGGCAACAAAAGGCCTGATTAGGTACCCAAGTACAAAAGAGAGTCTCTATAAAGCAGAGAAATAGAGAAAACCTTATGGGAAAAAACTCTACTCCAAAAAGAGACAAAGACTAGGTTGAAGGACTAAAGAAGCCTTCAAAACTAGGGAGTATTCTAGAAAATAGGAACAAAGATGAACATGTACAACATCACTGAAGCATGAAAATGAAAACTCTGTCAAGAAGAAACTGATGATCTAAAGATCCTCCACAAAAATATGACCAGGTAGAGAAGACTGTAATTTGCATGAGTGCCCTCAAATGACACTACTTGAATCAAGAGGCAAACAAAGGCAAACACCTGAACTCGAAGATACAGATGGAATAAAACACCAAAGCCTAAAGAGCTGATCAATCAAAGATGGAAGAGTGCCTCTAAAAATAGGAAAGAAAGAGTGTCTATATGGTAAATGATCCATCTCACCAAAATGCATAGTTACCTAGCTACTGCATCCGCCTAGTACATAGGAACAAATACTGAATAAATAGCTCACACTATCGAACCAAGGAAGCAGAAGAATGATCAATAGAACCCCCCCATAATGCTAACAAGAGAGAGGTGACAGGTACACTAAAAAGAGTGCCAATAAGAACTACAACATGAAGAACCAGGAACATCGAAGGTGCATAGAAAGCACAAGCACAAATAAAGATACCTTGAGGCTAATGTCATGGAAGGAACACTCACTTGACAAAGGTAGATGGAAAACAAAGGCAAACATCAAACCCCCCCATGGAACTTTATAATGAAGTGCGAGTAAAAATAGCACAAACATGTTCAAGATTCCAAGCATGCAAGAAAATGGCACTTTATCTCAGTGCATGTGCATAAAAGAATGCTACAAAAGTGAAGTATACATTGCTCAAATAAGATAGAAGGTTGTTGAAACAAAATAATAGCCTAAGAAGAGTCATCCCCTAAAGGGAAGAGATCCCAGGACCTGTAACATCCAAGATATCCACCAGAGTGCAAAAATGCAAAAAACTAAATAAAATATACCTGGAGCAGAATCTGGGAAAATGACTCACAGCACTAGAAAGCTCTCAGAACAAGCTTTCCAATGATATCTTGCTTTCCCAAAATAGAGTAAAGATGCGCAATATAGAGCTTCCGGAGTGCAAAACTGAACATCTGGCTTTGATAGAAAAAAAACACCATCAAAAAAGCAAAATCAGAAATTCAAACCTCCAGATTTGAATAGAGCTCGAAACCATCTTTTCGATGATATCTTGGTTGCCCAATTTTGACACCGTATGCTGAAGTTATGAGCAAAAAACTATCAAGTGTTGCAGAGGACCCAAAATGGTGTCTAGATGTGCTGACGTCAGCACTTCACGGGCTTAAAATTGACGACCAAATTGCTATCACAGGTCCCTGGGGCTAAAAATCTGGGCCCTTGGTTGCCATATGACTAGGGGCTAAAACTGCATTTGCCTGGCTTAAATTTGACGGCCAAATGGCTATTGCCAGCAAAAAATAAAAAAATAATTTTTTTTAGCAAAATCGCATGTGTGCCTCGGGATCCGTGCTAGACCCTACAGATTTTTGCCTTGATTTGCATGCTAATTTTTGTGGTCTTGATTTGTGTGCCAAACAACAAAAATTTTGCCTCATTTTATGTGTCAAATAGAGAATTTTTTGCCTCGAGAAGTGTGCCAATTAGTACAAATTCTACCTTGGGAAGCGTGCTAAGTTGTCTGATACCAAAAAATGCCCCAAAATGCAAAGTTCTCCAAATTTGACATGTTTTATATCGAAATAGGGGTTTTTGGGCACTGCGAGCTCAACGGTGAGGTCTGTTTGAGCTCAAAGTGCACCAAAATTTAGGGACTCCCAATTTCAATAAAAAACCAAAAAAAGGCCCTAATCTGAAATAAATGAATTTCTAAACTCTAAATCCTTCAAATGCGAACAAGCTATAGCAGATCAGGCTCTGATACCATGTTGGATTTGAGAAATACAAATCCATAAAACCTAAAGATCACCTGCATACAAAAACTTGTTACAAGTAGAGACAAGAAGAGGGCAAGGGTTTGACTCAAAAATATGAAGAAGAAAATATCCTCAAATAATGAATAAATTAAATGTACAATAGATTATCCTTATAAAGGAGATCAAAAGCCTTGAAAGGCAAACCCTAGTGCATATAATAATTAGTTAAATTATTACAAGACTAATGCATGCAAGTTTATATTTAAAACAACTAGTGCATGAGTTTAAAACAACTCATGCATGTGTGTTTAAATATAAACAACTAAAGAAAAAGAGTTGACATCTTAAGAAGGGAGTAAAGATTAATTAACATAATTAATACTTTACTCTAACAAATTATCTTATCAAGGCAAAGGAGACAAAGAAACATCAAGCCCCCAAGTGAATCAAGTCTTCATCAAATCTGAAACCAAGATAAGAGAGGCATCACTTGGAAGAATGAGAAGGAAAAGAGGAGGGAAGCATGATTACTAGCCTAGTAAGGGATTGCCTTATTGTGGATCACACAAAGGGAAAGCACTACAAATAATGGCATTGAAGGTCTATAAATCTGAGTTATGCTAGTCAATCCATCAAAAATCATCAGTCCTTAAGGAAAGCATTGTCCCCATTAAGGGATCCAACAAGGGTGATCAGTCCTAAGGAAATAATTGTCTCCACAGGGATCAAGAATAGTGATTAGGCCTATGGAAAGCCTTTGTCTCCTTAGGGATCAAAGAAGAGGGATTAGTCCTTAAGAAAATATTTTTCCTTGTCAATGGATCTAATGGAAGGACGAACATGAGGAAATCATTGTCTCCTTGTCCATCCTTAATAGAGGTTTCATTGAATCATTGTGCATGTGTGTGAAAAATGTGAAACATTGAGTGGAGTATATACCCCCATATTAAAGCGATTGAAAATGCCTCAACAAAAGTAATGGATTTAATGGAGTATACATGCACCCATAATAAATGTTTCAACTATGAGATGCCCCTAGGAAAGGACAAATCAAGGGAAATGAACACATGACAGAAGAGAGCACAAAAGGGATCTAGTAACTCTGGGGTCAATATGATCATATGATACTATATGAGATATTATATCAAAATTAAATGTAATCATCCCCCAAAGGTAGTAGAACTATAAGCATAGTGGAAGAATGTCACATAGGACTTACAAATACGAGTCTTTTTGGGCCAAAATCATGCAGATAAAAAATAATAGGTAACTACATTTTTGCATCACAACACAAAGGCACATTTACAAATAGCGGCACATGCACAAAATAACATGTAACAACATATAGAAGAAATGAGATACAAATAGAATAATGCTTGCAAAATTTCAATTCCTTTATCACCTTGCACCAACAAAACACTGAGGGTCATCTAAATAAATCCAAACAAAACATATACATGCAACACATCACAGTGAAAGAACATTACAACAAGAAAACACACAATATCCACTACACAAGAGGATCTAGTAAAGGGTATCGCCTACCCCACATCTCAGCCTATAATCTTTAGGGTAGGTGGACAACATGAAAGAGGAGAAACATCAAGCACAGTAGATGGAATAATAGCCAATTCTGAACAAGGACCATGTTGTGAAGATGGGTCACTTTTCTTGTCACTAGGATTAAGAGATAATTATTGTGAAAACAAAGCTGGTAAATCATTCTTAACATGAATAAAATCAAACATATCATCAAAATCACTAGCATGAATATCATCATTAGTTGCATTAGGAACATAAAAAGCATCATCATCAAGAGTATCTTTTTCATCCAAATTAATTGTAGTAGAATCCAAAATGTGAATAGAATTATCATGTTTGTTTAATTTCACCTTTTTAAAGTTAGCTTCCTCCTTTGGATCAAGAATAGGTTTATCAAAGGGAATCAAGGCATCAATAGGTGTTTTAGGTGAAGCAATGTTCAAGGCAATATGCTGACGGGCTCTAGCATGATTTTTATAGCAATGGTCACGAGCATGATAGTTACATTTAGTCTTTCTAGAAATTTAGTTTGGTTTAGGATCAATCAATATTGGGTCCTTTTCTTCTTTAGATGGAATTGTTAAATCCTAAATTTGCACCCTAAATCCAAGCACCTAAACACTTAGAAATTCTGGAGAAACATGGGAACAATCACGAGTTTGTGGGTAGACTATGTAGGTGATTGAACCTCTGGATTCTAGGCCAGTTCCTATCAAATATGGAATATCACCTTCTGATTGAAAACTTGATGGGGAAAAGAGAGAAAGATTAAAACTAAATGGAAAATTGGGTGATACACCAAAACTTGGCATAGATCTATCAGGATCTTCAAACTGACATACCTAATTATAAAATCATTGAGCTACATTTATCATTCTCTACTCAACACAAAGGTTGACTAGAATTCATTGCTAGGGTTTAAACCACAAACTTACATATTCTGCAAAAAGGCCTTATTTTTAATAAGATAGGAAAGGAATCAGAAACAACTCACTTTACTTGATTACATAAAATACAACACTTTATGCAGAAAAGAAGAATAGGACTGGACTTGATACTCAGAGATGATGAAATCAGAAAAGCCTGCTTTATTTCCTTCAAAACCTGTAAAAATGGTTACAAAATAACAGAAAAAGGGTGTAGGAACAAATTTCTCACTTAACACCTCTTTTTTCTAAAACTCTGAACCCCTACAATGAATAAAGAGCTTGAATAAATAGCCTCCAAGGCTAATTCTAAAAATCACTTCTCCCTCCAAAACTTTCCTCAAAATAGAAAGATAACCCTAAAATAGAGGCCTAAAATAATGCCTATAAATTAGCTTCCAACAAGCCCCTCCAAAATAGCATATCCCTAAATCTAAGGCATGATTAGTGCCCCCAATTTTGAACCTTAAAAGCTAATTTCGAAAATGAAACTAACTCTAAACTCTAAGTCCATAATGTTGATATTTTTTTCTGATTTACATCTTTTACATAAAATATATCAACATATATTAAATAATATATTAAAATATTTTAAAATATATCAAAGAATATATTTAAAATATCTAAACTATATTCTTAAATAACCTAAGATGCAAAACCCAACCTAAAATGCATAAGTTAATCTAATTCAAAGGCCTAACATGCACTTTGAAATTAGATCAACATGACTCTATCTCAAAATATCCGATTATTACTATGGCTTGTGAAGAAGCTGTCGTGGCATGCAAAGAGGGATTTCTGTGCACTATTATTGACAGAGACTTCACTCATTTCGCATTGGGGACTTCAAAGTTTTATTAATTTGGATTTAGGCATTCTTGCACTTCATTCTATTTTTATGAAGAAAACTTAGGGTTCTTTGTCACTGTTGCTGCCATGTATGCATTTGGACCGTAAGTCTTTGTCGTTTGCTGGAACTCTTTCTTGACTTCTGTACATGGAGCTGAGGCTTTTCTCTGTAGTTATCACCAAGTTGAGAAAGGTAACTCAACTTCTTTCTATCAATTAGGCTTTTAGATGAAACTTGGAATCCATTGTTTGTATTTTTTTTTTATGCTTACCGATATGCATGTCTTTGAAAACTCAGGTTTTCTCTCTTTATTTTACACTGGCATATGACCATGAGTCTCGGGCCTTTGATTGCAACTAAAAGTTTAACTCATGGTTTTGAACTTGACCTTCTCATTGAATGTTGGAGTTGTTGTTATGCTGAAACTTGATAGTATTTAGGGTTTTTATTGACTGGCACTCTTGCTTGATCTTCGTTTAGTTTTTGAGCCCTCAAATTCTTACTTAGCTCTGGCATTGTGTGACTGTTTGAACACTTTTGGCTTTGAGCATTAATGCTGAGCTCGTATATGCTAAAATTCACAATTTGATCTTTGCCTGCTGGTACTCAAACTTGCACACAGGCCGATGAACTCGAAATGAAGATAAGTAAACCTGTCCCATTTTTGCTTTGCACTTAGCTTCATGTTGGTTGATTCTCCCTTCTTTGCAATAAATTAAAGACTTTGTTCCATATTTTATTGCGTTAATCTTGGGCTTTTCTCTGTTATTGCTGGTGTCTTTATTAAAAGGTTCAGGGGCTTTCCACTTCTTCCAAATCTATTTCTCCTTCAAAACCTGCTGCAATCTCATGCTGTGCTCTGTCAACCATAGCAAGACCTGCCCAAGCCAGGCAAGACTGGACAGTTTCTGAATTTCCTTCTCTTAGTTTTGCCAATTTCCTTCATTGCTGATGCAAGTTGATTCCAACAATCACACCAAGAAGATCCAAAGACATCACCAGTAAGACATTCTAAATGCACTCTCACAAGGACATTTTCTCCATCTTCAATATTACCCTTTACCATGGCAACATGTTCAATCCCATCAAGTTTTGAACAAAAGCAATAGACCTTAAAGGAGCCCCACTTTGTTAGCAAATGAGAAATGGCAGTTTGTTCAACTAATTTCTCTCTCTTTCTCTTGTATTGTTGACTTCCATAAAATCTGTTCTTGAAACCAAAAATGCACAAATATTACAATAAATTAACATCTACAGCTTGACTTGATAATTCATTGTACATGCTGGATGCTGAAGTTGTTTATTGTTTGCTCATCTTCACTTCTTAAATAATATGTGTAGCATGCACCATTGATAACACTGTTTAGAAGTATTTCTTGTTCAAACACGACCATGACTCCTTCCAGTAATGAAAGCTTTCCTGGTTTATATATGCATAACTTGGATTTTCATTCTTTAGTACTTTTGAAAGTCATATCCATGAATGTTGAAAAATCTATATTTTAACAATGAGACTGTGCACAAGTTTGTTTTTTGTGATTTGTCTCCCATAGCATCATTGCATCTAGCACTATTTCTTTAATCTTTTCCTGCTATGTGATATTTTGTTTGTAGATCATTGATTTCAAATATGACAAATTTATAACACATATTTCACTTTCAGCAACAAAATCTATTTATGAGGTTCGAGCACGGGCTCATGACACCCATAAACAGATTCATGTAACCTTAAACTTGATATTTAGATATATCCAACAAATGAACAATATCTTAATGACACACTGTTTCTTTATATTTTACTGTAATGATTATGTGTCCTTTTAGTCTTCAATCTGCACATGAAACAAATCAAATTAGTATAAAAATGATCTCTCTTTTGATTGTCCTTCCTTGCTGCTCAAATCTACTGAATTTGACTGGCTATTAGCTTTGATATGTTTGTTCTCATTATTAAAGTAATTTTGTATCTGGTATTCACCATGACCTTGCAATATTCTATGGTCCTTAAATTCATGCTCTGGTACATACACTTTCATTCCATCATAAATACTGTATTTATCACTAGCATTTCCTATTGATTTCTCTTTGAATGCGCACTAAACATGTGAAATAACAACACTATTTGATTTTCAATCCTAGAGCACACTACATTTGTTATCTGAAAATATATAACAACATTCTAATTGACTGTTTATTTTGTTTTGATATCTTTCCATTATATTGATATTACTGATAATTGTGCAATTCTGGAAGTTTAATTGATGTATGATGCTTACAGGTTTTCATGTATTTTCTTAGATCCCATTTGGATCTAACATCTTTTCCTCCATGACATAGGGTACAGGACATAAAGAAGACCTAAGATGCAGAACAAAGAGACACAAGGTCCAGGACAAGAAGACTCACAAATTGCGGATAATCAGCTCCAGAATGCAGAAGACCTCTTACAGGCAATGCATGGACCCTTATACCTCATCATGCATTAGTCAAACTTTCTTAATTGCATATGTACTAAAATATGTAACCTTGAAGGGACTCTTGTTTACTACATTCAATTTGAATGCACAATGTAATGATCACTATGAATTTGCAATTTTGAGCATGATCAATACTTAGAGTACATAATCTGATAACATGAATGCATTAAAATGTATTTTCATCTTCATAAGTTGAATAATTATTTTGAGGAGGTGTACCTTTATGCACTCTTTGGACGTTGATAGTTGACATTCTAGATTGTATACTTTATTTTATGTATCCGATTGATTCTGTGATTTAGGACAGCAATTAGTAAGTCCATATTGCAATTTAAATGTGAAATCAACTTACCAATTTAGTATGCAAACTAAATAGGTAATAGGAATAATGAAAGGAACCACACTAGGTTGAGAGATATCATTGACATAATTTTTATAAGATATAGGAGGTAGAACTGGAGCATATATAGGAGGTTTAAGAAGAAGACCACATTTAGGACAAGAAGATGGAATATCCTAAGGTTTTCTAAGATCACAAATATTTTGGATCTTATAGGCTTGATATGATTGGAAGAGATTATCTCTACGAGGTTGATTTGGCTTAAGTATGGAAGACCAAAAGAAATAAAGGTCAAAAGACTCTCAAGGCACTGAAGGCTAATATAGACTATGGTTAACGGTCATGATTTGTCCATTGTGAGGAAATTTAAAACACTTAAGAATAGGAGAGACCACGAATTTCATGGAAGTAAGCCAAGGTAAACCAAGTTTGACTTGAAATTGATTTGAAGTTAGGCTCAAAGTAAAGGTAACATCTAAATTTTTACAACCAACTTCAACAGGAAATAAAATGGAACCATGGGAAGGATAAAGGAAACCGTTACAATTTTATATCATAACATTAGATTTGTCATAAAAATAATGTTGCAATTTTCTATTGAAAAAATGTTATTTAGTTATCACATTCACCATGCAATTAGGATCAATAAGGACACCATAGAAATGAAGGCCATTAAGCTTTGCGACAATATAAACATGAGCATCATGTGCTTTAATTGTCTCAATAGGGTCAAAGGTAATGCATATCTCAGGTTTAGGTTTAGACTTTGGTTTGGTTTAATCAATAAGGTTGAAAATGTTATTGGATTCATTACATTTATCACCATAGTCATCAAAATGAGTAGAAGAAGAAGGCAAAGATTGAGCAGACTCAACAGTATTGGTAGAATGAGATAGAAAATGATTGGTATAGATTTGAAAATTTTAGTTGGGTGGTGCTACTGATTTATTTTCTTGATCATTAAAACCATCAATAGACATATCATTAGAATCATTGAGGTCTTGAATAACATTTTTTAATCAGAAACATTTTTTATAGTATCATGACCAAGTTAATGATGGTATTGAAAGAAAGATTTATAATAAAATTATTTGGGTAAAGGTTTGGATGTGTCAATTGGATTAATAGGAGGAAGATTTAACACTTTAAAATTAATCAACTTCAACATAACTGTAGACATGGAAAATTGGCCAAAGGCTTAAATCAATCAAAAGGTGCATTAAATCATCAAATCGCACTAAAAATCAATAAATGGAACAAAGACAATTCAAATCAAAGGAAAATTCAATTAAATGATTAAATGATTAAATAAATCTTGAAAAGGGCAAAAACACTACAAAATTGATTAAATTCAATTAATGACATAGTTGTTGAAAGCAAAAATCAAAATGAACCTCTTACCCTTCATGGCTAAATTTAATTACTTTAATTAATTAATAAATCATAATTTCCTTCAACAAAGCAAATTGGAGACAAAATGGACACAAATCACTCACTTTTGTTGAAATGGTCCAGCCTTTTGAAACCATTTAAATGATTGTCCCCTCCTTGTCCCCCCATTTATGGACAAAGCAAAGCCAATTGACCTTACCCAAGCATAACCATGATCAACTCACTCTACCCCCTACCCTTGGGAAAATCCTATAAGTAGAAAGCATTTTGAGGCATTAAGGATCCATTCCATATCTTTGAATTGCAACAAAGCTCTTGCAATTTGCATCCACACCACTCACTTGTCAATTTTAATAGCTTAATTGCTTTGATCATAGTAGATTGTTCATCAAATAGAGCTAGAATTTGATTGAATAGATCTTAATTGCATATCATATAGCTTAATTCTCATCTTTAGACTGTCACTAGTGAGGATCATAGCTGAGAGCCTCATTTACCACTTTATTTTAGAGATCCATGAGATGTTGATAGATTAATTGTGCATTGATTAGATTAGTTCTCACTCTAATTCTTGTTGTTCTTAGTTAATCTTGTAATTTCATGAAGGTGAATAATATCATCACACAATAACATTATGAAATGATTTAGAAAGTTGAATAAAATTACAAGTAGGCCTAAAATGAGATGAAAAAGGAGCCACAACTTTGGATGTTGTTGCCACTTTCTCATCAACATTGTTGGTTGAATCATTTGGTTTCTAAAACTTGTTAAAATTGTGGGATATTGCATCACTCTTATCAACTAGAGCCATTGCATTGGTTCCCTCAAAATGATTCACTTGAAGTTGATAATTTTGAAGCACTGCATATAATTGAGTAAAAGAGGAGAATTCAGAAAGTAGAATCTTATCTCTAATGTCTTTTTGTAAATTACCAATGAAAATACATTGCACATCAATGTCAGGAACATGTTAAGAAATTTGAGCATGCAAATTCTTAAATATACCAATGAAAATAGTCACTTTTTCTCTAACACCTTGTTTGCAATGCATTAAATCAATCAAAGAAATATTATGACCAATGTTGTTTTAAAATTGTTGGATTAAAGCATTAGTAATTTTTTGGAAAGATTCCATAAAATAAGGAGGCAAGGAATAATATCATTGCAAGGCTTTATCTTTGAAAGGTTCTAATAAATAATTTATCCATGAACCTATGATCATGATAGAAATAACCACACAATGTTTGAAAGGTTTTGGCATGAATCAAAGGATCACCCTTACCATTATAAGTCTCAAGATGAGGTATCTCCATGCATTGTGTAATAATGGCACATATGATATCCAAAGACAAAGGACTAGCAATGTCACAAGCAGGACTATTAAACTTGGATTGAGTCATTAAAGCAATTTGTTGTTGCAAGGAAGACACAGTTTGAGCCAAGCTATTAATGGTAGATTCGGTAGAAATAATGGTAGGAGAATATATGTTTGAAATGTTTGGATCATTTTGATACATGGAAGGAATGGTTGAATATGAAAATGGAACACTATTGTAAATGGGCATTGATGGAGGTAAAGAAACACATGGCACACTTGAAGGAATAGTGGAAATAATAGGGCTAGGAATGCTAACATGCGTAGGATTGAGATTTTGAATTGAATTTGTTATGATAGGTGGAGCATAAGTAGACACACTAGGAATTGAGGTATAAATAGACATAGAGGTCTCAACACTTGCGGTAGGTGGAATGAAACCTAGATCTTGAATGCAATCTATAAAAGGCTTAACATTCTTATCAATGTGATGAGAGAAACTATGCAAGATGTTAACACCATGTTCATCATTATGAATTAATTTCCTTAATCCCTCTATAACAGAAATGACTTTGGTATTAGGGTTTTATCATCCTAACCATTGTTCAAATTTCTCAAAATCATTGGAAAGTTTTTGGACTTGCATATGAGGGACTCTTAAAGCCTCCTTTTCATCATGATAAGAATGAGAATATTTTTCTCCATGATAGGATTTATGTCACTAGTATGCATGTTGTCTCATCAAGATTCTTAGGAAAAATAAAAGGCTCAAGATCAAAAGAACCCATAATTCTACAACTTCTCTAACTAGAATACTATAAGTAGGACTCAAAGTAATAACACTCATGTACAAGGGAATGAGAGAAAGGATGAATGTAATAAAATTTCAAGATTTGGAATAGATATGCATTCCAAGAAAAGAAAATCTTTTTATGAAAGACATGTCTAAATCAAATTTGAAGATGTAATGAAAAGCATGCTCAAGTAGATCTAGATCTGACTATGAAAATAAGAAGCATGCAATAAGAACATAAGAATGGAATATAATGCAATATTAATAAGTATGTCTAGATGCATAAAATGTGATAAATATGGGATCTAATATATTGAACAAAAGGAGATCTATAAAATAGGATCTAACCACCAAATCAAAAGGGAATCTAACACCATAATCAAAAGAGGAAATGTTATGAGTTGGGTTCACCAAAATGTACAATAGGTGAACCTAAAAGAATATAAAGGGAATACAATTCTAAAATCAAAAGAGGAAATGTTATAAGTCAGGTTCACAAAAATTACAATGGGAAAATGGTGAGAGAAATGCAACATATATTGTACTAAGTGAATTACTTCCTCATTTCATTAATTACACATTAGGAAGGAATAATGCCCCCAATAGGATCAAGATGTGACTTAAGAACTAATTGGGAACAAGATATATCCTTCCTTAAGATATAGGTAATGAATGAAATGAGAATTATTAAGTTATCTAAATGATCTATTAGGAAAAATACTAAGAATATTATGAAAACACACTGCAGTAGATAGGAAATGAGCTAAAATTGACATAAATGGAAATTAGATGATGAGATGGAACTGTGATAGAATTCTGAACAAAAATTGGTAGGGAAAGATTGAGTTTGGTGATGTTTCCATAGGAAAGATCAAGTTTGGTGATGTGTCCCTAATGTTTTTGACTAAAACTTTTACAGAACCTAAAACAGTTCTTGTACCTTCTAGATCTAAATTTGTGGCTCCATAACATATTCTTGCAGATAGAAAATTGAGAAAAAGGTTGTGAAAATGCTTTTTCCTTGGTCAAACCCCTATTTAGGCATAAACCTTGAAATATAAAATAAATTTCATAAAGGAATGTATGCAAAAAGGCAAATTATTGATTTACCTTGCATAAATCCTCATGAAAGGATGTAGAAATTTCTCAAATCCATGAAGATGCTTGGATATCTTTGGAATCAAAAGATTTGACCTTGGAATGTATGTACTGTAATCACCTAAAATTGGGCTAATAGAGCCTAAGGCCCTCTTTGCCCTAATTCGGAATAAAAACCTTAATTGTGTTAATTTGATTCTTGATTATTAACATAATTCATTAAATTCAATAAAATCATAAAATCTCCTAATTTAAGCATTTATCATCAAATAATCAAGCAAAGTCAATTTAATTACCTTTATGCCTAATTCATTAGATCAAACCCATTAAATTCATGGCTAGAGTAATTAATTAAAAGAAATGAATAAATCCCTCCAAAATGACATGTCACCTTAAAGGGGGACAACAAAGACACCTCAAGCCAATGAGAGGTAATCACATGGATCAAGTTTGGAGGCATCTCAATCACTCCTCATGGATGCATCTTGACGGTTCAAAATCTCAAGATTCTATAAAAGAGAATTTTCAAATCTTCAATTGTCTCCTAACTTTTTGAATTTGCTAATAGATAGTTGAATTCATTTGATTTCATATGCTCATTGTGATTTCATAGCTAATTAGATAACACTTCAATTTGGATAATAGTAATGAATTGATGAATCAATGGCTTTAATACTTAATTTGAATGACTCTAGTTGTTTGAATGTATTATTTGCTTAAATCTCTCATTCTAGCATGCATTGTCACTGTTTACGATCACAATCTGAGAGTAATTTTAGATCCTTTCCATACTTGTGTTAGTTAGAGAGCAATAAGATGATTTTGTTAGTATTCTTACATGCTTTATTTGATTGATTTGCTAACAATATAATGTCTTATTGAAGTGTTGTGTTGCATATTTGTAGGTCAACAATTCACACACACATGTACAATCAAGGATTCCTTCACAAATGCATGGATCTATTATTTCCACTCCTAGATCTTGATTGTCGCTATGCTTGATAAAACTTGCAAAGAACAAAGAGAAGGATGGACGAATGAATAGATATTCTTTCTTTATTTAACAATTCCTCTACTTGGACATCATGGGAGAGAAATTGAATCAAATGGATAAGATTATCTTGGATTTGGATGATCTTGAATAATTGGAGACTTAGAGATCTTGATCTTGGATGCTTTCCTTCAAATCTTGAATCTAATTTCTCTTGTAGCTTGCTTGAAATATTGATTACTTGATTTCCAAAATGCTTTCACTTTTTTATGATGGTGTAAAATGAGGGGAGGAGATGCCCCTTTATACTTTACACCCTCTTTTTGGGACTCAAATTTGATCCAGGTTGACCACAGATCAAAATATGGAAATAGGACCTCAACATTGGGCCCTGGGGAAAGTTTGGGCCCCAAAACCCAAGGATAGGTTGCGATTGGTGATTCATCCTAGGGACAGATTGAGTTTTGTGATTTGTCCCATGTAAAATAGGTTCAAATTTTAGGGGGAGCTTGAAAGGAGAGAAAAGAAGTGGGAAAAGAAAAGGGAACTTGCTAGGATTAACCATAACGAGCATTTTGACCCTAAAATCTCCAAATTGAGGCCTAAATAGGTCCTAAAGCATCCAATTTTGGGTGCTAAATTTTAGGACTATACACAATGATATCAAGGTTTGTGAATTATATCTCTCAAGAAATAACATGAATTTGGACACTTTGAATCTGGAGTTTGGTGAAGGATATGAATGAGAAATAGTGTATGAATATTAGAGAAACTAGGCTATGGATGTGCTAATGTAGGATTTGTTGAAGAAGATGGATGAGAAACTAGGTATTAATATTCAAGAAAGTAGGATATAGATGCTTCGTTTTCTTTTTTTTGAGACTAGATATTGTAATGTTCTCATTCCCTTTGTGAAATCTATTGAATTATAGTTTAGTATCTATATAAATATTTTTTAGAAGAATCTTTACTTTTTTATATGTGAAATATATATTAAAAATACTATAAGGATCTACTAAACAAAGTATAGGTTTTTTTTTGGAGAAAAAGGAAAAAAATGAACATCTGTCATTAATATTTAAAAATATATTACATGTAGATGACCATCAAGAAATCTGAGAATGAATCTATCATAACCAAAATGCAGAATCCTCCACTGTATAAATTTATACTATGAAATTACATGGATATGGCTATGAGGAAGTCTAGAAATTAACCTACCATATCCACTAAAATAATTCTAGTATAAACAGAGACCATAAACCCTATAGATATGACAAAATCTAAAATGCCCCTTACTAAGGATATAACCTTTTTGATATAGAGGGATAAATAATAAAACTCAAAGCTTGGAATACAACCATACATCTGAGATACCTAAACTATGTATAATCAAAAGGAATCAAAATTATCCATTAACTAAGAGGTCAATTTATTGTCATATCCCAAAATATATATACTTCATATCCTAGATGAGACTATATAGAAAAAAGTATGCATAAACACGTTAGGAGCCTACACGCGATAAGGATTTCAATATTTCATAATTTTAGCCATGGGGTTTGGAGGATTTTCATGTTCCTACAATAGCTTTCTATTTTCTCCCTTTTTAGTGCAATATCTTTCCTTTTACCATCATTGTGATTCTAGGTTCCTGCTAGCCAAAGATGATGAGTTGAATAGAAAATATAAGAAAATTGGGTTGCTTCCAGTGGAGAAATGAACTCTCTAAACAAAGCAATCTCTTCCAATTATCTATATGAAAAAAATATTACATACACATATCTTAGAGCTTGTACTTTCTTGTAACCACATAACATCATCAAGAACCCCTAACATAGACATATCTCAACTCTAATCTACCTCTCAAGGACTCATATGTACGTCTAAATCAATGAAATATTACAAGGAAAGTTACATTCACACTACACCATTCATTAGAAAGTGTGACACAACAATGGAGGAGCGTTTTGGGTGTAGGGGAAATCTTGCATCACCCAAAAATACTTTCTGGTTTCTTTTCAATAAGTGCTATCTTGTGTAGGGCTACTATTTTGGGAAATTTACTATTTTTAGTAAGTTTTCATTTGAGCTCAAAATGTTATTTTTTTTTCCCTGGAGGTACAATTTGGTTATATCAACTTGCCAGTAAATGTTTATTGCAAGATCAAGTCTAGTTTTGAAGATATTGAATTTTTTGGTATTGGCAGAAGGGTACATAAAATTTGAACTTAGTTTTGAAGTCTTTAGAGACTCTAAAAGGGTTTGAAACCTCAGCTGACTAGAACTTGAATAAGTTTGGTGTTTAGAGAACTTTGCGTCATTTCTAAAATAGGGTTATAATAGCCAATCGGGTTAAAGAGTGATGAGTTATGGTCTCTAGAAGTTGCGCTACCTAAAATAGAAGAAAATGAAATTCCTTCAAAATTTCTTTTTGAGTTTTGAAAGTTGTTTGGGCCTATTCTAATGTAATAAAAATGAATAATAATATCTTAGGGATGGTCAGCCTCAAACTTTAGGGTTAAAATTTTTTGAACCTTCTTGGGCAATTAAACTTGTCAATATAATGAAGGCTTGTAGGTTTATTGAGGGCAGCTCTGAAAGATGCATTTGGTGGCTCTGGCTTGCAGAATATTGTAATGAAAAATGCCCATGTGGGTGTGCATGTTATATATATGATCATTGTAATTCCATTTCATTGAAGATAATAGAAAGCTCATTTCTTGTCCTTATAATTCGTGGTTATTCTCAATTTTGTTGTGTGTATTGTGTTAATAAGGGGAGTACCCTTCATCAAGTGGTATGAGAGAAGGAGTTCCTAAGTGTGTAGATAGATCATTGACTATAAGGTAGTTTGTACCAGGACTGTGATTGTGGGTTTGAGTGATAGGAGCCAAAAAATGCCTCCACAAAGGAACCATGTTAGGTGAGTTTCAGGTGTGACAAAAGAGGATTTTAGAGCCCTTCATAAACAAGTGCAAGCATTGCAAGAGGAAATGCGTAGAGGAATGAATATTGCAGTTAGAGATGAAAGTGAAGAGGAATTTGAAGAAGAAGGACAAGGTGACCAAGAAGCACCATAAGTGCTTAGAAATCCCAAGGAGGATAAGTTTTTGAGGGCCATTTCCAAGATTGGAAAGAGACCCAAGATTGAAGTTTCCACATTTTCAAAAAAATTGAACCTAGAGGAACTGATCAACTGGATCAATGATCTAGAAGAATATTTTGAGTGTGAAGATGTTGAATATTTGGATAGGGTCAAATTTGCGAATGCCAAACTGAAGGTTCATGCAAAAATTTGGTGGCTAGAGACTCAATTAGAGAGGAATAGAAGAAGAAATGAGAAAATCACAAGATGGGATTGAATAGTGTTGAAATTGAAGATACAATTCACCCCCATTGATTATGAGATCAGTCTACTAAAGAAAATGAAAGGGTTAAAACAAGCTGAAAGATTTGTGCAAGAATATATAGAATATTTCTACCAAGTCCTCATTAGAACAGGTCACGCAGAAGATGAGAAGGAAATAGTTGCTTGTTATCTTCATGGGTTAAGGCCAAGTATTTAGGAGGATTTGAGTCTGGTTAGAATGATCAATATTGAAGAGGCGTACCATTTTTCCTTAAGATTGGAAGAGAAGATGAACAAGAGGTTTGAAAGCAAGCAAGGTGGAAGAGGTCATGGTGGAAGATCCAACAGATGATCTTATGGAGATTAGAAAAAGAGTGATGAGCCAAGTAGCAGTCATAATCAAAGGGGAAATAATTTCAATCATTTTCATGATCAGAATAATAAGGATTAGAGAGGAAGAAGAAGAGGGAAATGACTTGGAAGAGAAGGTTTTTGTGGGACATGTTTCCATTGTGGAGAAGGACACCGAGCCTATGAATGTCCCCAACATCAAGGAAGAACATATAGGAAGACTGAAGGTCATGCACAAGTTGCACATGAAAATAAAGAAGCTTAGTTAGAACACATAGATGATGTTGAGAAAGGAGAAACCCTAGTTTTTAGGAGGACCTTGATATGAAGAGAAAGAATTAGATCAGAGGAAGAGCCTATTTTGAACTAGGTGCAAGTGCGAGGATAAATATTGTGAAGTGATTATTGACAATGGAAGCACTAATAATCTAGTGTTAGAAGAAATGTTCACAAAATTAAAGCTGAAAAGGGAAAAACACCCTCATCCATACCGAATTGTCTGGGTGAAAGATAACCACAAGGTCTTGGTCAATAAGCAGTGCTTAGTGAAATTCAAGATTATAAGTTACCGACATGAGGTACTCTGTGATATCATACACATGGATGCATGTCATTTTTTGCTAGGAAGGCCTTGTTAGTTTGAAAGGCACAATATACATGATGGTCATGCTAATACTTATTCTTTGAAAAAGGATGGAGTCTGACACAAGTTGAAGCCATTGAAGGAAACATGGGAAAAGTTATGTAGTAATTCCAAAATATGTTTAATTGATGGAGTGGAGTTCTTAGAAGGTATGAGACATGAGTATACATGTTTTGCTTTAATTTCAAAAGTTGGTAAAGAAGAAGTAGAAGATGTAGCTGCAAAAGTTGCAGACTTTTTGGAGGAGTTTCAGAATATTGTATCTGATAATGTACCCGATGGATTTCTACCAGTGAGAAAGATCAGTCATCAAATGGACTTGATTCTAGGGTCCAATTTTCCAAACAAGGCAGCCCATAGGATGACTCCAATAGAGAGTGAGGAATTGAACATACAAGTGCAGGAGTTGTTGCAAAAGGGATTGATTCGAAAGAGTTTGAGTCCATTTGTTGTACCAGTGGTATTTTCACCAAAGAAGAATGGAGAATGGAGGATATGTATGGATTCTTGAGCTATCAATAAGATCACTATTAAGTATAGATTTCCCTTGCCAAGGATGGATGATATTATGGAATGTTTGATTAGAGTTGTGTATTTCAAAAAGATAGACCTGAAGAGTGGATATCACCAAATAAGGATCAGAGAGGGAGATGAATGGAAGATGGCCTTAAAGACAAATGATGACTTGTATGTGTGGTCATTCATGCCTTTTGGGCAAACCAATGCACCGAGCACATTCATGCAGCTCATGAACGAAGTACTGAAAGAATTTCTAGGTAAGTTTGTATTGTTTATTTGGATGATATTTTGATCATCAATAAGACATTGGAAGAAAATGTAATTTATGTTCATAGGGTGTTTGAGAGGTTAAGATAAGATAAGTTGTTGATTAATATGAAGAACTGTAGTTTTTTGAAGAAAGAGTTAGTGTATCTGGGATTTGTAGTTTCGGCAGAAGGTCTAAAAATGGACCTAGAGAAGGTGAAGGCTATCCTTGAATGGACTAATCCAAGGAGTGCTACTGAGGTAAGCTATTTTCATGGTTTTGCTAGATTTTACAGAAAGTTTATTAAAAATTTTAGTAGTATTTGTGGACCCTTCAATGAAACAATGAGAGGGGATAGGAAAGACTTTAAGTGGACAACAAGAACAAATAAGAGTTTTGAATATTTGAAAAGAAAAGTTACAAAATAGCCTATTTTAGCTCTTCCATATTTTAACAAAGTGTTTCAAGTACACTGTGATGCTAGTGGTAATGCTATTGGAGCCATTTTGAGTCGGGAAGGTAAACCCATTGCTTATTTTAGTGAGAAGTTGAATGATGTCGAGAGAAAATTTTATAATCAGGAGTTCTATGCTATAGTTTAGGCATTGAGGAAGTGGAGACATTATCTTTTTCCAAAAGATTTTATTTTATTTACTGATCATCAAGTTTTGCAATATTTGAAAAATCAAGGAAAGTTGAATAAGAGGCATTTGAAATGGGTTGAGTTTTTGCAGAGTTACACTTTTGTTTTGAAACATAGGTTCATGAAGTCTAATAGGGTTGCAAATGCCCTTAGCATGAGACAATTTTTTTTGACAGAGATGGAGATTGAGGTTGTTGGGTTCAAGGAAATCAAGAGTTTGTATCCCAAGGATCTTGATTTTTGTGAAGCTTGGAAAGCTTGTACAAAACTTGTTACTCTAGATAGAACCAAATGATTGGACTCCATAATCCAGGATGTCATGTTATTCATAGGTAGTCAATTGTGCATTCCAAGGAGTTCCATGAGGGACAATCTAATCAAAGAAAAGCATAGTGGAGGACTGGCTAAACATTTTGGTCGAGAAAAAAACCATTGCTTTTGTTAGTGAAAATTATTATTGGCTATAGTTACAACAAGATGTTAATAAATTTGTACAAGGTTGCAAGGTATGTCAAATCAAAAATGGATCCAAGAAAAATATAGGGTTATATAATCCATTACCTTTACCAGAGAAGCCATGGGAGGATATTAGTATGGACTTTGTTCTAGGCTTACCAAGAACTTAGAGAGGGCATTATTCCATTTTTGTAGTGGTAGCCAGGTTTTCAAAGATGGCACATTTCATTCCTTGCAAGAAGACTAATGATGTTGTTCATGTCGTAAATTTGTTTTTTAGGGAGGTGGTGAGGCTGCATGGTTTACCAAAGAGCATAGTTTCAGATCAAGACACCAAGTTTGTTGGATACTTTTGGAGAACCTTTTGGAAAAATTTGAAGATAGATTTGAAGTTCAGTTCAACAAACCATCCACAAACTGATGGATAGATAGAAGTGGTGAGTATGAGTTTGGGGAATCTATTGAGGTGCTTGGTTGGAGATAAACCAAAGGGATGGGATTTGATTTTACCACAAGAAGAATTTGCATATAATAATTCTATCAATAGGAACACTAGTAAATCACCATTTTAGATAGTATATGGAAGTAGTCCTAGAAATGCATCATAATTAAGAAATTTGGACAAAGGAGAGACAAGTAGCACTGACACTGAAGACTTTGTAGAGCACTTGAAGAATTTTCATAAGGAGGTAAGGAATCATATTAATAAAATGAATACATAGTACAAGGCTAAGATAGATAATAAAAGGAGGTATAAGGAATTCCAGGTGGGGGGTGAAGTCATGGTTCATTTGAGAAAGGAGAGATTTCCTATAGGAACATACAATAAGTTGAAGATGAAGAAGTTTGGACCATGCAAAATACTAAAGATGCATGATTCAAGAAATGCTTATGAAGTAGAGTTACCTAGTGAAATCAATATTTCACCAATGTTTAACATTTTAGATCTAACAAAATATCATGAAGGAGGTGTCGAGGATCAGGTCATAGAAGTACAGTGGAATATTCTAGAAACTAATTTAGCTACAAAGGAGATTGAAGACATCTTGGACAGTTGTGTTGGCAGAAGCACAAGGAACATGACATATGAAGAATATTTTGTCAAATGGAAAGGATGAGTTATGGAAGATTCATCATGGCTATCAAGGAGGAGGTTAACCATCTTGGTTTTCCTTTGAACACTTGATATGTGACAAGCTCACTTCTCAAATTACCCTAAGTGTCTGATGTAGGAGCATCCTGGGTGTAAGGGAAATCTTGCAGCATCCAAAAATATTTCCTGGTTTCTTTTCAATAAGGGATATCTTGTGTAGAGTTGTTATATTTGGAAATTTACTATTTTTAGTAAGTGTCCATTTGAGCTCATAATGTTCTATTTTCTTCCTTGGAGGTTCACTTTGGTTATACTAGCTTGCTAGTAAAGTCTCATTGCAAGATCAAGTCTAGTTTTGAAGATATTGAAATTTTTTGGTATTGACAGTAGGGTACAAAAACTTTGAACTTGGTTTTGAAGGCTTTAGAGGCTCCAAAAGTGGTCAAAACCTCAGCTTACTAGAGCTTGCATTAGTTTTTGGTTGTAGAGAACTTCACGTCATTTCTGAAATGGGGTTATAATAGCCAATCAGGTCAACGAGCAATGTGTTATGGTATCCTAAAGTTGCTCTACCTAAAATAGAAGAAAATGAAATTCCTTCAAAATTTATTTTTGAGTGTCGAAATTTGTTTGGGCCTATTCTAATATAACAAAAATGCATAATAATATCTTAGGGATGGTCGACCTCAAACTTTAGGACTAAAAGTTCTAGAACCTTCTTAGGAAGTTAAAATTACCTATGTAATGAAAGCCTGTAGGGTTATTGAGGGAAGTTTTGAAAGATGCATCTTGTGGCTCTGGCTTATAGAATATTGTAATGAAAAATGCCCATGTGGTTGTGCATGTTATATTTGTGAACATTGTAATTCTATTTCATTGGATATAATAGAAAGCCCACTTCTTGTCCTTACATTTCATGGTTATTCTCAATTTTGTTGTGTGTGTTTGTGTTAATAAGGAGAGTACCCTTCATCACACAAGCATATGAAATTGAGACACATAAAAGAAAGAATCAATACAAGACAAGAAGATTTGCACAATGTATCAAACTAGGAGAAGAGGTAAAAACATATATTTTTATTCATGTAAGGAAAAGACAAATTTATAGATGCAACACATAGCTCTACAAGAGAAGAAAGGAGAAAAACCAAAAATATGTATAGAGCTTCCTTTTAAAGAGATCAAGAATAACTCAAAATAGAGCAACGAGTTCAAAATCCAACCACATTGGAGTTAAGATTATATAAAATCAGGACAAAAAATAAGATAAATTTGAAAAAGATTTGATTTATATGTCTACATATAATTCATGAAGTGATAGAAATAGGCCAAAAGAATGCACTTTTTCAGCCAAGAAAGACATCACATACCTTACAATAGGAACTACAACAAGATCTTGCATCAATTTGCACATTTGTTAGAAGGAAAGACACTTACAGATGATAAACAAGAATGGGAAAATACTGACATCATGTGTACAGGGAAATAAAAGTTGTTCGACATTGAAATTTTTAGTCCTTGAGCATATCACAATCGTTGGTAAAAAATCACATTTAGTGTGGAAAATACACTAATTTTTACATCAAAGAGACAATGAAAATACCACCCTGATGCAATAAAGATGGAATAAAATATGTTAGACAGATACAAATAATTTTCCCCTTGACGTATGAGTGTCTTACCGACCAAAAAAGTGGGTCCCACATCCTTTGGAAATCCCATCAAGGAGATAAGAAAGATCTCTCCCTGATGGATCTCATATATTTTATCAGAGAAAGCCAAATAGAAGTCCTACCAACTGCTTCAAGTCACCCTTATGTGAAAGACACACAATATTTTCTACACCATCTCCATCAGAGAGAGAGACCAAGATGTCTTCTTGACCAAGTATTTTTTGTTAGAGAGACCCAAAAAGAAGTCCTACCAACAACCAATTGTCACACTGAAATATTAATGCAGAAAACACATAGTATTTTTTGCCAACCTTAATGTGCTTCATTGAAGAGGCTCTGGAATAAGTCTACCAAATGATAGCCTATCTCGTTGAACCTAAAAGTTCATCAGGGAGACCCAGAATATATCTCCCCAATGACTACCTCAAATCTATTGGAGAGACACATAAATAACTCTTGGCAACTGAGGACCATCTCATTGATGAGAGACATTGGTGTTGTATTATAATTGACTTGGTGTATAAAACACATAGCGTTATTGACATAATGTAAAAAAAAACTAAATTTTCCAACCATGTGTCAAAAAAGTACTATATTAGGCCCATAAAGAGTGTCTTAGATAAATTATCCATGATGGGATAATGGTGGAAAAAATAGCCAATAGTTGCATCAGTTATACTTTGATAGGAAGATGAATAAATTTCAGATTCTGATACAAGGTGTCTTAACAATGACACAATACCATGACATGTTTTTTCATTTTCTAAAGTATGTTCCTCAATATCAAATGGATTAATGATTTAAAATTTGCAAGTTCATCTTAGATTTGAGACCTAAAGTGGGCACTAATGTTGATATGCATAACCCAGATACAATGGACCTAGCTTTTGAAAATGCCATTAAGTCGGAACAAAATCTGCAAAAGATACCTACAATTAGGAGTCAAATACCTAGTACTTCCTAGGGTTACAATAAGAGGAAATTTTAGGTAGGTAAACAAAAAAAGGGTGGACACCACCAAATCCAAAATATGAGGGGAAGAGGACAAGGGAATTTTGTTAGGAATTCCAATAGGAACAATCAAAATTAGAATCAAAATATGGGTAATAATTGGAACAAGAATAAAAAGAATGATAATATGAGGAATAACCTTGAGGGAAAAAAAGGACCCCTAGATGGATGTTATGTATGTGGGGGTGCTCATTATGATATTTCATGTCCTCAATGTTTAGGAAAAAGAAGTGGGAAAGGTTAAAAAGTACAAACACAACATCATATACATGTAGTAACTAACCATAGACAAGATGAATTCCAAGCTACTCCTATATAGTTGACTAGTGCTTTATAGATCCTAAAATTGCATCTATATTACCTATTAGAGAAGGATTTATGTATGAACCCTACATAGTACAATATGGTAATAGGGCTAAGAAAAAGACAGATGAATATCTAGCTTGTAGTGAATTGGAGATTCCAAATGCAAGTAAACCTATATGTAGCCCCATTAGGTTCATATGATGTCATATTGGGCATCAATTGGTTGATAGGACATAAGACAATAGTCAATTGTAGAGATAAATTAGTATATTTCCTTGATGATACAAGGAAACCTATAGAGATAAGGGGTGTGAAGAGTTCCATTGAACTAAGACAAGTCTCAACAATGTAATGAAACAAGGAAAAATGTGGCATGTTAACCAATCAACCCAAAAATATTCTCTAAAGTAAATAGCTTATTGTGGATCTCAACATACCATGAAAAAATCTATATCAACCTCTTAACTCTTCCTCAAAATTATATATAGCCCAATAAGTAATAAATCAAATTACCAAAAGCAATTGTGTTGAAGACACAATAGGACTGAGAGGGAGGGTGAATCAACTGATATCAATACTAACTTTTAAATAAATCTTAATGTACTTAAATTTATCATAATCAATTTACTTCAAAGAAATCATAAAACATAAAGAAACATGAATACAATAACACTAGAATGTAGAATACCCAAGTCTGGGAAAAACCATGTTGAGAATATAACTCACTCTATGAATAGCTTGAATTACAATGTTTAGGTTAATAACACATGAATGATATGTAGAGCTAGAGCTCACTACCTTGGTGCAAAATAGAAATGAATTGTACCAAAACTTAGTGTCTCAAGACAAGATATAGAAAGATTTTATTAGACTCACTATCATCTAACAACAACAGTCTTAGAGTATAAATATTAAGAATCTCTTGAACATGAACTTGATTAAGTGACCAAACTCATGGCATCAAACATTGTCACAACTCTTTATTTCTGAAAATATTTTATTTAAGCTCTAGTCTTTACACAACCAATTTTCTTGCATGCTTCTTTTGTAGAATATACACTTTTCTCTACTTCTAAACACCCCTACTAGAAATTAATGCATTCCTTAAATATAAGATAGATTATTGAGAGATTTATTACAAGTTGGCCTTAACCAAGATAAAACAATATTACATAGCTTAGGCCATCTAGACCCTTAATACATAAAGTGGTCCACTCCAACAGAAAGAGGGGATCCAAATGATCTCAATAAACTCTTTTAAGATAGATCCAATAATCCACACAACAAAAAAGGTCATCTCTAAAATGTGACTTGTGAATAGATAATTAAAGATCATATAATAGTTTACCAAGAGGAATATCTTCTGAAGAAATCTTGAATCATGTGGATCTTTGCACACCAAGACAAAGCCCAAATTGACATCCCAACAATAATTTTGAAGTTTTCCCTAACCAAAAGAATGATCTCATATGAGGTAGCACATATGAATACACAAAAACATAACATAGATAAATATATTGTGTATATAACATCAAAGGTCACATGTGAATGATAAATATCACCAAAAAACATACTATATGATCAAGAAAGAATAAGATCATCAAATAGCATTATATCCAACCATATTTTATGGATGCCAAAGATAGTTTGAACCAATTTGATAGAGTTCACTACTTATTTGAGAATATTACTAATACCATAGAATTAAAAATTATCTTCAACTACAATTCAGATGTAGAAAAAAATCCAAACATCACTCTACAAAAACTAATTGACATCTTCTAAAAAAAATTGAACATCATTAGGAAAGTAGTTATATTATCTTGAAATCACGCCAAGCCAAAACTACAACTGTATATAGACCATATTATCCCTAAAGCACACCAAGCCAAAACTACAGCTACATACAAACTAGAGCACAAAGAATCCAACATCACAACAAGAATGTCTAGAACACAACAAAATTGCTTGAAAGCACATCTTTTGGACCAAAGGAACACAAGTGTATAAGATGAATTCAATTGGAATTTTGTAATATCATATGAATATAAGATTCTAAACTAGAGAGGGAAACCTTTGAGTATATCTAGAGAAGGAACTTCTGGAAAACTTGCACATAATTCTTAACTAAACTAAACTTTTTGAATATCTAAATACAGTGATTAACTAAACTGAACATATCCACACCAACAATTGAAGAGCCAACAACACTATCATCTAGACCAACAATCATGTCAACAAAACTGTCACCACCACAACATCACATCCACCTTCTGATACACCATCCATCACTAATGCTTCATCCTTCAACCAGTTTGACATTAATGACAAATAAAATCCATATGTGCAAAATTCTCCCTCTTTTTCATTGATGAAAACACTTGTACACAAAAAAATTCTCCCCCTTTGACATCAAGGACAAAGGACCAATATTTTAACATAAAAAACCTATAGATCACTAATACTAAGTACAACTTGGTACCCAACTCTGAAGAGGAAAAAATAAATTTCACAATAAGTCCACCCCCTTAGACCGCACACTCTCACTTAATTAGAAGAAGAATTAGAACCACTAGAGGGTGCAAATCCATCCTCAAATTGTTCTTCTACCTTATCTAACTCTTTTAACCATAAGTACCACATCACTTCCTTTTCTTTACTGATATTAATATTCTTTATAGGAACTTCAATCTTCCTTCTACAAAACTTTACAATATTACCAACTCTTTTATAATTATAACATATTGTACCACCTTGTGGTTTTCCTCCATTCATATTTTTTATTAATTATTCAATGTTCATATTTATCCTTCACTTAGCAGCTTAGTGTCCATACATCTTACAACTATAGAAATATCCATTTAAAGTTCATGCATTATTACCAAAGTGTCCATCTATACATATATTCTTCTTTACATTACTTCTACATTTAGTTATCATATGTCCAAATTTAGTGCAAGAGCACCATCTTATTGTGTGTGAGTGATTTACACCTTCATGAAATAACAAGATTTAAAAGACAATTACACTATTCAAAGCAAACTAATATAAATAATGCACAATTAATCTAAATATCTCATGGATCTCTAAAATAAAGTGGTAAATGAGGCTCTCAGCTATGATCCTCACTAGTGACACTCTAAAGATGAGAATTAAGCTATATGATATGCAAATTTAGATCTATTCTATCAAATTCAGCTCTATTTGATGAACAATCTACTATGACCAATGCAATTTAAGCTAATTAGCAATGACAAATGATAAGTGAGTGATGTGGATGCAAATTGACAGAGCTTTGCTGCAATTCAAAGATATGGAGTGGATGATTTATGCTTCTAAATGCCTTCAATATATAAGATTTTCCCAAGGGTAGGGGCGAGAGTGAGATAACCATGGTTATGCTTGGGTAAGGTCAATTGGCTTTGCTTTGTCCATAAATGGGGAGACAAGGAGGGGACAATCATTTAAATGGTTTCAAAAGGCTGGACCATTTCAACAAAAGTGAGTGATTTGTGTCCATTTTGTCTCCTTTTTCTTTGTTGAGGGAAATTATGATTTATTAATTAATTAAAGTAATTAAATTTAGCCATGAAGGGTAAGAGGTTCATTTTTTTATTTTTGCTTTCAACAACTATGTCATTAATTGAATTTAATCATTTTCGTAGTGTTTTTCCCCTTTTCAAGCTTTATTTAATCATTTAATCATTTAATTGAATTTTCCTTTGATTTGAATTGCCTTTGTTCCATTTATTAATTTTTCGTGCTATTTGATGATTTGATTGCACCTTTTGATTGATTTAAGCTTTTTGCCAATTTTCTGTGTCTACACTTATATTAACTGATTGTTTTTTGATATGACGTCTTCATTTACTGGTTTCATCATCATACCTATTACATGAAAAAAATACTAGTAAAATTTAGAAAGTACCTATTTTCCATAGAAGAAGGGGATATCTTAGAGTTCTTTCTTTTCAAAGCTGGATTAGGAACATTCTTAGCTCCTTTCCTCTTTAGGTTCTCCCCAAATCCTCTTCTACCCTTTTTTCATTTTTTTTCTTTGATTTCCATGATCTTGTTAAAAAAAAAATTGCATCCTTTAACTTATCTTTCAAATTCTATATGTTTTTTTCAAATTTAATGCATTTCTCTACATTTTTTTTTGACACCAAGTCCAATGCATGTTTTTCTTTTGTCTAATTCTATTATGTTTTAATCAACTCTGACACTAGCTCTATAGCTTGTTTCTCTTCTATCTGATTATGTTCATCTTCAATCAACTGTTCCCAACGTTTTTCTTAATTTTCATTTCTTTCAGACTTATCTTCAATTTTGCATATTTGTACCAACATATAGTTATTCTAATCATTAATTATGTAGAGAAAACTTCCATTTTTTCTAACACCTTTGGCAACAAGTTTCCTAGTATTTTCTTTTCTAATTGCACATCGGGTTTTACTAAAGATAACTTCACATCCTTTATTGCATATGTAAGTAACACTAAGAAAGTTATGTTTCACTCCTTTAACATAATAGACCTTACCAATTTTATACTTATCATCAATTTAGATGCTTCCTATCCCACAATTACAGGTAGCTTCTTCTCAAAAAAATCGCATAGATCCTTCATCATATTTCTTAATATTTATAAACTTCTTGCCATCTTCACGTCATATGGCTTGAATATACATAATCAATAATCCATACTGTAGGATCCACTTTGGTATGTAATGTAGTCACCCTGGCTTTTGACTTGCTATTCCTTTCTTTTTTGTCTTCCTTTATAGCTAGAAACAATGTTTCTTCATTCCCATCATTGTCACCTTCATCATCAAAGGAATGTTCCTCTATAGAGCACATGATTCTCTCTCCTTTGTCTTTTTTACCTTTATTCTTCTTCCTGTCATAAATATCATACATGTTTTTCTTTTCATCATTGTATCCTATGAATTCTTCCTAATTTAAGGAAAGTTAGAAGAAAAATGACCAATTTTATCACAATTAAAACATTTTAGAGGTAATCTTTCTTTATATTTTCTAATTCCTCTCTCTATTCTCCTTAAAAATTTAGCATCTTCTTCAAATTCTTCTTTAGGTTTGACTAAGGGTTTGAATGTATCTTCTTTCCACTTTTTCTTGATTTCATCTATTTCAACAATCTCAAATGCAGCTAGTGACCCAAGAAGTTGATCCAAGGTGTAGCTATTAAAATTATGAATTTATTAAATTTCATATCTATTCATCTTGTATGCTTTAGGAAGAGTCATAAATACCTTTCTTGCCACTTCCTTTTCTTCTATAGTCTCACCAACACCCTTAATGAAATTAACAATCTCATTCACCCAGTGGATATATATGCTTCAATATATTGATCTTCACCCATCTTCATATTCTCAAAATTGTGCTTCAAATTTGTCACTTTGGCTTCTTTTGTTTTTAGATCTCCTTTGTACACACTACTTAGCTTTTCTTATATTTTATTTTCTATGTTCAATCCCATGAATTTTCCAAATACCTCATCACTTAGACAACTGACAATAGAAAACCTAACTTTTTAATTTTTCTCTTCTTCTTTTATCTCATCTAGAGTTTGTAGTTTGGCTAGCACTATATTATAGTAATTCTTAACACTTTACCATAATCATTTAGGTAGAAACTCAAGTATAAATCTAATATGTTACCTCTAGTATGAATAATTTATACCTTCAAACTTTAAAACCTTTAAACATAAATCTTGTGCCATACTAGATCTCCCTTAACTGGTTAAGTTTATCAAGAAAGGAACTTTCTTTGATACCAATTGTTGAACACACAAAAGGAATAAGAGGGGGCATGAATTATTCTGAATATAAATATTAACTTTTAACTAGATCTCAATGTACATTTTACCATAATAAAATTACTTCAATGAAACCATGAAACATAAAGCAACATGAACACAAGAACACCAAATATACATGGGAAACCCAAGGATATGAAAAATAGTAGTGAGAATATAACTCACTATATGAATAGATTGAATTACAATTTTTAGGTTAATATAACCTAAATGATTTTCACAACTAGGGATCACTTTCTTTGGGAAAAATACAAATAAATTGTACTAAAACTTAGTGTCTTAGGAAAAGATACAGAAAGTTGCCAGCAAAATAGATATCATCTAGCAACAACAATAATCTTAGAGTAGAAGTATTAAGAATCTCTTGATTATGAACTGGATAAAGTGACTAAGGTCATGGTATCATTCTCACAACTCACTATTTTTGAAGATATTCCATTGAAGCTCTAATCTATGTGCAATCAATTTTCTTACATGCATCTTTCACATGACATACACTTTTCCCCACTTTTTATGCCACTACTAGATATGAATGCATTCCTTAAATATAAGGTAGATCATTAAAACATTTACTGCAAATTGGTTTTAACCAAGATAAAATAATATTACATAATATAGTCCCTCTAGAACCAAAATACATAAAGTGATGCACTTTTGGAGAAAGAAGGCACCCAAATAATCTCAACACACTCTTTAACAATAGATCTAATGGTCCATACAACAACCAATGTCATCACTAAAATGTAATGTGTGAATAGGCATGTAAGCCTTTTAGAAATAAACATCTTCCAAAGCAATCTTTTATCATACAAATCTCCATGCACCAAGGTGAGACCCAAATTGACATCCCAACAATAATTGTGAAAAGTACCTAGACCAAAAGAATGATCCCAAATGAGATATTGCATCTAGATACACAGAAACATAACACAAATACACATATTTTTTATAGAACATTAAAGCTCACATGAAAACCCCAAATGTAACAAAAAATCATGCTATATGATCAAGTAAGAATGAGAACATAAAATGAGCTAGGTGTCATATCAATATCTAGCTAGAAAAATTATTATAAATTGATAATGTGATTTTAAGGGGTTGTCATTGTGATAAGTTTTGGAGATGCTATCCTATGTTTATGGAAAAATTTATAGGCCTTGGTTCAAAAATCAAAGAATGATGGAAAATAAGGGCTTACACATGCTAAGATCCTAATAAATATCCAAACTAGTTTCATTTGTTTGACATTGCTAGAATATAATGGGCAAGTCTCTTAAAAGAATATTATGAAATCTAAGGTATCAACTTGAGATGGTCATGTCATGTAGCACACATCAAAATCAAATTCTTTGCATGACACCGAGGGATTAACATGCAATGATGCAATCAAAAGGAACATTTATGAAACTAGAGTAGAATTAAGGCAATTTTTGGGCATTTGTGATATGTGTTGTAAATATTTCTAAGTACTAATCTAATTGTGTATTGATTGTAGGGAATAAAAACTAATATTATCAAGGACAATGAGATTATATTGAATGCACATTTGAAGTCATTACTTCTTGACTTCACATAATATGTTTCTTGGTAAGCAGACATTATTTATAGGAATTTTCATTCCAACATTTACAATGAGCAACATTGGCTCGGTCTCTGCAAAAGAAGGAGAAATTTGGGCCTATCTTACTTGCAAGGCCTGCTATAATGTAGGATATCTTGGATTCATGGAAATATTGCATCGACCAAAAATATTTCTTTTGTATTTTAGTCTTCTCTACCTGTTGGAGAGATTATGTTGTCTGATCATTATTTGTTCGAGATAGCATGTGTAATCGTAAAGTCTTATTCTAGACCTATCTAGGATCATCTTCCTATGATCACACCTCTTTTTGTTCATGGTTTTCTAAGATTTGATCCATTTTCTATCTATTGGTAAGATGTTTATTGCTTTCTTGGACCTATTTAGAGATTCAATGTGTGATCTATGATCTTTGGCTTTCGACCATTGCAATCGTAGCATGTGGTTCATGGATCTCTCGTGGATAATTTTCTATGATCATGCATATTGTTGTTCCTTTTCATGGCTTTGATTCATTTTTGGGTCAAGTCTATTTTTTGTACATCTTTCCTTCTTTGGGAATGTAATTTTCTCTTGGCCAAATTTAGAGGCATTGCCTATATGTAATAACTAAATGTATCTTGATAAAAAATGTCATGCTAGTTAGAGAAACCTAGATATGACACTTTGGCTAGATTGAAATTAGGATCTGAGATTCATTTCCTTGTATGTGTCCATAACCAAAAAGGCTTGATATCCTAACATGTATTTTTTTTAATCTCTAAATGAATATATTGGATCGTGCATTTTCTCCCTAGATTTTGAGTTGTTGTTTTCCTATGTTACTCTTAGCTATGAGGTTGGGCATCTCCTTTGGAGATTCTCAATCCTTGAAACTGTGTCAAGTGGTATCAAAGTAGGTTTTGTTTCTAACAAGGCCTAATTGAATTGGTTGTAGGGTGGAAAATTGTAGTTTGGCCTACAATTGCAGAGGGTTGGGAAAATGGGTCCTGGAAGGAGAGATGTTGGTCATGCAATGTTGGATATGTTGAGACAAATTTATGCTAGGATTGAAGCTATTGAGACAACCCAAAGAAGAGGAATACCTATTAAAGATGTTACTGAAGATGAAGTTGAAGAATTAGAAGAAGGAGCAACACAAGCCTCTATTCTTGAATAATGTGAATAAATATTCCTGAGAGATTTAACAAGTGTGAATGAAAAACCACATTTCAATCCTCCTGAATATAATGGAAATTTGGATTCAAATGAATTATTGGATTGGATCTCTGAAATTTAGAAATATTTTGAATATGAAGGTACACCAATGGATAAGAAGGTGAAGTTTTCTGGTACAAAATTGAAAGGAAATGCATCTTTACGGTGGGAACATATAAAACCTTCTTGATAGAGAAGAGGAAAGGAAAAGATCAAGGTATGGGATAAGATGGTAAAAAAATTGAAGGGTAAATTCCTACTAGGTGACTATCAAGTTATTTTGTTGAGAATAGTACAAAATTTGAAAAAAAGGGACACTACTGTAAAGGAATATACTAAAGAGTTCTACAGATTGGATATCAGATCTAGACATATGGATGATGAATTTTAAAGAGATTCAAGGTACCTGAATGGATTGAGAACTTATATACAAGATGAAATCAATTTGGTCAAGATGAATAGCATTGAGGAAGCCTATAAATTTGCATTAAAGGCAGAAGAGAATCTAAAAAAAGGCATGCACAAAGGCGGAGAGGTAGAGGTGGTAGATTTTCTAAAGGATGAGGTAGATCTTATGGAGAAAGTAGTATATCTGATCAGGATAAAACAAATAAGGATAAAGATAAATCATAATGGAAAGGAGAAAGTTCATACCAAAGAAGAGGAGGTTATCTAAGAGGTAGTCACCATAGAGGTAATGATCATAAAAGATAAGACAAAACCCAGTTTAAGGGCACTTGTTTCAAGTGTGGTGAAGGACATAGGGAATTTGAATGTAAGAAGGTTTGTAGTAGTAGTAGGAATACACTTGTGCGGGAAGATTCATGTGATTAAATGAATAAAATGGGAGGTGGTGAAAACTTTATAATTAGTAGATCTTTGTGGAATGAAGGAACTAAAGAGGACCCTCCAAGGAGATGCTTATTAAAAAATAGATGTAAAGTCTCTGGAAAGTTTCTCAAGGTGATCATTGAAAGTGGAAGTTTAGATAATTTGGCATCAAAAGAATTGGTTACAAAGTTGTAGTTACTGAGGATGAAGCACCCTAAGCCATATCAAATTGCTTGGATTGAGGATGAGGATAAAATTTTGGTAAGTGAATAATGTATTGTGAAATTTTAGATTGGAAACTATCATGATGAATTTCTTTGTGATATTATGTTGATGGATTGTTGTCACATCTTATTGGGTAGACCATGGCAGTATGATAGACAAGCTATACATGATGGTAGAATTAATAGGTATACTATTGTGGATAATGGAAAGAAATAAGGTTTGTTAACTCAGGAGAAGAATATAAGAGTGATAATTGCACTACTGTTATAGTTTTCTTGGTTGAAGGAAAATAATTGATAAAGGGGTTGAAGAAGAATGATGTGTGCTATATTGCTTTGATTTCTAATAGACCGGTTGTAAAGATAGAGGATGACACACCATTGGAAGTTAAATAACTATTGACAAAATTTAAAGATATCATTTTAGATAATGTACCTAATTGGTTACCTCCTGTTAGAAGAATTAGTCATTGCATGGATCTGATATTGAGAGCTATTTTACCTAACAAGGCACCTCAGCGGTTGACACCTGTAGAAATAAATAATTGAATAGATAAGTTCAAGAATTATTACAAAAGGGTTTGATCAGAGAAAGTTTCAGTCTGTGTGCCACACTAGCTATATTGGCACCTAAGAAGAGTGGATAATGGAGGATGTCTATAGATTCAAGAGCTATAAATAGGATCACAGTGAAATAATAGTTTCCATTGCCTAGGATGAATGATATCATGGATTTTTTGAGTGGAGAAAAATACTTTACCAAGATTGATTTCAAGAGTGGCTATCATCGTATTAGAATTCGAGAAGGAGATGAATGGAAGAATTCTTTCAAGACAAGAGAAGGTTTGTATTAGTGGTTGGTTATGCCTTTTGGTTTGACTAATGCAACTAGTACTTTTATGAGGTTGATGAATCAGGTCTTGAAGAAATTCTTGGGTAGGTTTGTCATTATTTACTTGGATGACATTTTGATATTTAGTAAGAGTAAGGAAGATCATTTGTTGCATCTAAGACAAGTATTGCAGAGATTGAAAGAGGAAAAGTTGTTGAATAAAGTAAGGAAGAGATATCTCTTACATGTAAGGAAGAGATATTGTACTTGGGTTTAATGATTTTAGCTGAAGGTTTGAAGATGGATCCTGATAGAGTTAGAGAAATTTTTGAATGGCCTACACCTACAAATGCTAGTGAAGTTCAATATTTTCATGGATTGGCAAGTTTCTATTGAAAGTTCATAAGGAATTTTTGTTCTACTTGTAATTCTATGGTAGAGACAATGGGAGGAGACGAGAAAGATTTCTAATGGACACATGGAGTTGATAGAAGTTTTGAGACCTTGAAGTAGAAGGTAGCTAAATTACCGATACTAGATTTACCTGATTTCTCTAAGGTATTTCAAGTTAATTTTGATGCAAGTGGAAGTTCAATAAGAGCACCATTGAGTCAAGAAGGTAAACCTACTTATTTTTATAGTGAGAAAATGAATGATGCTAAGAGGAAGTACTCAGTCTATGATAAATAATTTTATACTATTGTTCAAGCTCCGAAGAAATGGAGACAATATTTGATGCCTAAGGAATTTGTGTTGTACACTGATCATAAAGCATTACATAGTATTTGGGTAGTCAAAATAAGTTGAATCAAAGACATATGAAGTGGGTTGAATACTTGCAAAAAAAATTCTTTTGTGTTGAAATATAGAAGTGGATTGTCAAATAGGGTTGCAAATGCATTGAGAAGAGAATAAGTTTATTGACTGAGATGAGAGTTGAGGTACTTGGTTTTGACAATTTGAAAATTTTGTATGAAACTCACCCTAATTTTTTAGAACCTTGGAAATCATGTAAGGAACCAATCACATATAATCAGAGTAAGTAGGTTGATTACTTCATTCAAGAAGCTATTTTGTTGAAAGGCATTCAATTATTTTTTCGAAGAGGATCAATGAGGTAAAATATAATCAATGAGAAACATAGTGGAGGACTTGAAGGACATTTTGACATTGATAAAATAGTGAGTTTGATTAAGGAGAAATACTTTTGGCCTCAGTTGTATAGGGATGTTTATAAATTTGTCAAAAGTTGTAGAATTTGTCAAGTTTCTAAGGGAGTAAGTCATAATACAGGGTTATACACACCTTTATCTATTCCTAGTAGACCATGGGAAGACATTAGCATGGATTTTGTTCTTGGCTTACCAAAGACACAAAGAAGTAATGATTTTGTATTTGTTGTGGTAGATAGATTTTAAAAGATGTCACATCTTATTCCTTTTAAGAAAACATTAGATGTTATTTCATATAGTTGATCTATTCTTTAGAGAAGTTGTGAGATTGCATGGGTTTCCTATAACTATTATTTTTGACCAGGATAGTAAGTTTGTGGGATACTTTTGGAAGAAACTTTGGAAGAAGATGGGTACATATTTGAAGTTTAGTTCTACATTTTATCCACAAACCTATGGATAAATAGAAGTTGTCAATAATATTTTAGGTAATTGTTAAGATGTCTTGTTGGAGATAAACCTGGTAATTGGAATTTAGTTTTGGCACAAGCAGAGTTTGCATATAAAAATTTAGAGGACTAGAGTACATGTAAAAAAACTTTTAAAATTTTTCTTGCATGCATCCTAAAGGAATATCATATTTGAAAGATCTTGGCTTAGAGGATAAGAGAAGTGCTGAAGAAGAGGGATATGTTGGATTCATGAAGATTTTTCATAATGAGATGAAGTATAATTTGGAACATAGCAAGAATAAATATAAGGATACAACTGATCGATCTAGGAGGCATAAGAATTTTAAGGTTGGTGATGAAGTTATGATTCATTTCAAGAAGGGAAGATTTTCTTTTGGAACCTATAGTAAGCTAAAGATAAATAAGTTTGGGCCTTGTAAGATACTGACGAAATTTGACAATGGTAATGCTTTTGAGGTTGAGTTATCGGTTGACATGGATATATCTCCTATATTCAAAATTATAGATTTGGATGACTACCACGAGTTAGATGATGAGATAGACATAAAGAAGGAATATCCTAAGAAGACAAAGAAAATTGAGAAGGTCTTGGATAGCAGGATTGGGAGAAGAACAAGGGAAAAGGATTACATGGAGTACTTGATCAAGTGGAAAAATAGACTAGTTGAGGAAGCTACTTGGATTTCCCAATCAAAGTTGGATCATTTAGATTATTCTTAGGTTGTATAGTAGCTCTCATTCAGAGGATCCATTTTATTAACCCCAGGTGTCTGATGTAGGATCATATTGGGTTCATGGCAATCTTGCATCAACCAAAAATAGTTCTTTGTTATTTTGTTCTTCTTTACCGGTTGGAGAGATTATGTTGTCCAATCATTATTTGTTCAAGATAGCATTTTTTATTGTAAATTATTATTCTAGACCTATCTAGGATCATCTTCCTATGATCACACCTCCTATTGTTCATTTTTGTTCGATATTTGATCCATTTTCTATTCGTGAATAACATGTTTCTTTCTTTCTTGGACCTATTTAGAGATTCGATGTGTAGTCATTGATTTTGGCTTTTGACTACTGCAATCGTAGCGTGTGATTCATGGATCTCCCGTAGATCATTTCCTATGATCATGCATCTTTTTGTTCCTTTTCATGGATCTTTGATTCATTCTTAGGTTGGTTCTTTTTGTTTTACATGTTTCCTTCTTGAGGAATGTAATTTTCTCTTAGTTGACTTTAAAGGTGTTGCCTATATATAATAACTTAATGTATCTTGAGAAAAAAGGTCTTTTTGGTTAGAGAAACCTAGATATAATACTTTGGGTAGATAAAAATTAGGATTTGAGATTCATTTCCTTGTATATGGCCATAACCGGGAAGGTGTGACAGCCTGATATGTATGTTGTTTAATCTCTGAATGAATATATTGGATCGTGCATTTTCTCTCTAGATTTTGAGTTGTTTCTTTCTTGTGTTACTCTTACCTATGAGGTTGGGAATATCCTTTGGAGATTCTCCCTCCTTGGCATTGCATCACATAAATTCCATATGGATTACATGCCCAAAAATTTCCATGTGTGAATTCGTCTAATTGTAGGGGAAAGGTTGTTTGTTGGAACAATTAGTGATGAGGATCTTGAAGTTGTTTTCAACATACATTACTTTTAGTTTAGGAGAAATGTGAGGCACATAATTGGGGATGAAGTTCTATCTTCGACGATGAGGAGAATTATGTTCCCTAGCTAGGTGCTTTCTATGTTTTTGTCTAATTCTCTTGACTTTTTGTAGCCATTGAATTTCCTATAACTAATTGTGAGCAAGGTAATCAAGCTTGGTGTGTTGTCTGGTGAGTCTTTACTCTCGATAGTACAAAAGTATGATCTCTAGAAGGATAAATCTCATGTAAAGGGCCTATTCCCATATGAATCTCTACTAAATGGTCACTCCTTTTATGTTGCATATGATATCATCAAAATATCTTTGGAGACCCATAATTATAGATATATTAGAGTGGCTTTATATAGGCATTGAAGGGTATTGGATGTAGATCTTGGAAAATAAATTCAGGAAAAAGTGAATTCCTTTCTCATTCTATTGGATCATGAAAATCTTCTCATTTCTCCACAATAGGAACCTACCATTAATAATGGTGTAGTGCAAAGGGATGTTAATGATAATAGAATCTCCAATGAAAGGGAATTGTAAGATGATCCTAAAGAGAAAATTCAACAACATTAAGATAATTGTATGAAAGAATAGTTCTAGTTTCCTGCACAATTTTTTTTTGGGTACGTCAGTTTTTCTATGGTAATAGATGCTCAATATCATATGCTTCAACATTATGTCTGATGAATCTCCTTCCGGTACCAATTGATATGTTTTGTAGTTATAGAAATATTAGACATTATACAACCCCAATTTTTTCATATACTGCTTTGAGAATGTAATATTAGGGGTTTTAGTTTTTAAAATTCAATATGTTTGAGCCATTTTGTTCTATATGGCTTCCATAGTTTGGGTAGTTTTTAGGTTGCAATGTATCTAGTTTTGCACAATTGGGTAAATGAAAATTTGGCTAGAAAGAGCCACATAAATATCAATCTTATGTAATCTTTATATTATTAATATATTTAGGCTATATGTCTTTCTCCAAAAAAAAAGAATGAAAACATTATCAACCAAAATTATATCCAGCCATATCTGGTAGACACAAAACATATTCCAAACCAGTCTGATAGAGCTCACTACTTATTAGATGAAATTACTAATACTAGAGTATAAAAGTATTCTTCAGCTACGATACAAATGTAGCAACAAATCAAAACATCACTCTACAAAAACTAAGTAGCAGCTACACTAGAACAACATTATGCACAAGTGAACATTTTTAAATCTTATTCATCAATCATCACCTTAGTCTTGAATAATTACCACACCCAAATATTATTGTCACACCAAGGATGAATGACATTAATTACAACACAAAGTATAAATTTGACCTTCAACAAATGATCAAAACCACAAAGGAAACTTTTGAGTAGCAACAAACTAATTGAAATCTTTTGACAAAAACTAAACATCATTAGGCAAGTACTGATATTATCCTAAAAACACACCAAGCCAAAATTGTAACTATATATAGACCATATTATCTTGAAATCACACCAAGAAAAACTATAACTATATACATACTAGAAAACAAAGAATCCAACATCACAACAACAATATCCAGAACACAACAAAAGTTATTGAAAAGAAAACTTCAAGACCAAAGGAATGCAAGTTTATAAGATAAACACAACTATAATTTTGTAGTATCAGATGAACAAGTTCCAAAATAGAGAGAAAAAACTATGAACATATCAAGAGAAGGAAGTTTAAGGACATTTGCACACAATTCTTAACTAAAATAAACTTTTGGAATATCTACATATAATGCTTAACTAAACCGAACATATGCAAACCAACAAGGGAAGAGCCAACAACACTATCATCTAGACCAACAATTGTGTCAACAACATTTTTTCCACCACAAAATCACATCCACCTTTTGATATATTATAAATCACTAATAATTTATCCTTCAATAAGATTGAAATTAATGGAAACCAATACATGCAACAAAATGAGTTGGCTAGAGACCAATATAGTCAATAATATCACACTCAGAACAACATAACTTCACTTTTGGAGAAAACAAATATAAGATATCTGAATTGAAACACTACACAAACATTATTAACATGTCCACCAATCTCACACCAAAAACTTTAAATGCATAAAATTGTGTAGTAATGCAAAGAATTCTCCATACCGGTCTTGGCTATTTTTCACAACCAACCTCACTATCAACAAACAAAAAAACACAAATTCAACCTCTAAACTTCTATGTACATGAAAGTAGGATAGTGCAATATTTTACATGATAGTACCAAAATTAAAGGTCACCAAATTATCATATAGATAAATGCAAAGTGTTCTCCCATAAGGACCTTAGATACTCTTTCTTGCATATAATAGTTTTCCATACTTGTCACCTTCCAAATATACAATAATTTTTTTTTATCATAATTACTAGTCATTAGAACAACATCTGATCATCCAAAGACAAACTTTAAATACTCTTTCCTACATATCAAACCTCAAATAGTATTTCCTATAACATATTTTATCTTCCCACAAATTAGGCACATTCAGGTTATATAGTAGGTTGACAATAATGAAAACATTGTATACTTCTCTCTCATACACACATGTGAAATTATTCTTCATCAAGTAAAATAATGAGTTCATATAACTCTTCATTATCAATGACAATACTGAACATATGCTAATAATATCCCCATATGACATTTTGAACTCATATCACTTTTCATCATTTTAACATCAAAGTAAACAACATATTGACATCAATGACAACACTAAAAAAATAATTCTAACAATCTACCCCTTTTTCATTTATGGCAACACCAACAAAAAAAATTGATGACACTTTATATGTACTTCTCTCCCCATTTGACATCTAGGAAAAAGGTTGAAAGATGCAGCATTGAAAGTCGAGGGATGTTCATCTAATTAACAATGTGGTAGGTCGATCAATCCTATTTGTTTGTCCCGATCTTGGTCGATGTGAGAACTTGCTTCATGCAGTGCCTTCCCTACGAGCCTACATCCCTATTGTTCCTAACAAATACAAAAAGAAAGGAATCCACACATGCCTTTGAAAGCTGGTGGTCGAGTAGGAACCATCACCCCCTAAATATTTAGAAAGAACCCACAAAATAAGGGCGGGTCAATCAATTATCAAGCATCTGATCGACATCTCCTAGAATTCCCATTCCTACTCACCATATGGCAAGACGTAAGCAAGCCAAATCACTAGCCCAACAATAGATAGGGGGGCTCGATTGTTCCATTCTGGCATTGGACATATATGCAGAATCTAGCCCTACAATTTTATGGGGCCCTACCCCTACAATAATTTGAAAGGGGACCCCGACCGGGTAAGGGCTCCCTTTCATATTATTGGCAACTCTCTTTATTCAATAGTTGACTTTGAACAACAAGATTTTATATGCAACATGGGCCTTTCTTTATTAATTAGAAAATGCGCTACAATTTATAGAAGGGAATGAGAATTCTAGTTATAGTTGTTGGGAAGCAGTAATCAAATGTACCGTGGTACTAAAATATCTCCTAAATGCATAAGTGATATGACTCTCCCCCTTATGATATGTCTACATACTATACTTCTCTCCCTAAAATGGCAATATTCTAACTACTACATAAGTCAACTCTCACCTTGTTAGGGACAACTCATCTTTATAACAATTTTCATGTAATTAGAATACCACAACCTTTACTACTCCCCTAAGCACATCAAACACATCAATCAAGGAGACGAAACATAGATATTAAGTCTTCCCCTATAAATATGCACTAGCTTTATGCATATAGGTTGAAGGAGGAGGGGAAATAACTCTTAACTTCTATTGGAGATACTCAAAGGTATCCTTTAATAATTCCTTAGTAAAGATATTTTCAATCTAATCCTATGTAGGAACACGCTCTTCTCTAACTTATTTCTCTACAACTTTCTCCCTCAATAAGTGATACCAAATAGAAATGTGTGTAGTCCTTGAATGCATCAAAAATTCCTTTAAAATAATGATATTACTTCTATTGTCACACATAATTAGAACTACTTCATTATATACAATCTTGATATCTTTGAGAGGTTTTTTCATCCACAAAACTTGTGTACAACAAGATTATGATACAAAATATTATGTATCTACAATAGATAATGACACTAAATACTTTTTCTTTCTTATCCAAGAGACCAACCTATCTCCTAATAAAAATGTACATCCACTTGTAATTCACATGTCATCTACAGATCCTTCCTAGTTAGCACTAGTAAGAGCTTTCAAATAAAAATCATTATCTTTCTTGTATCATAATCCAAAGTCTAGAGTCCCTTTCAAATATCTAAATATTATTTTTACTACCTTCTCATGTGATTTCATAGGACTAGCTTGATATCTTGCAACCAAGAATACCACATGCATAATCTTTTGCATTAAAGTAGTTAAATAAAATAAAACACCAATAAAATTTTATAATTCTTAGGCACTGAGAGCGGGGGGGGGGGGTGAATCATTGCAACCCAATTATAAACTAACTCAACCATCAATTTGAATAACTTTAATAATAACTTGTAAATCACAAAGCATATAACTGAAGTAAACAAGTAAAAGTAAACAAGATCAAACATCCACAAATCATCACACATGACACAATAATTTTTACATGGAAACCCTTGGTTAGAGGGAAAAACCACAGTGGGGTTGACACCCACAAGCTCACTACTATAGTAAATTGAGTTTGAATTGTTAGGAGCTTACAATTACCTTTTCTAAGGGTTCACCTTGTAAGGAGTGATTAGAAGCTTGTTAGAAATACAATTACATTTGCTAAGATCTATCTTGTGAAAGGATTTTAAGACTCTATTAAGAGCTCACCTGATTAAGGTATTTACAATGAGAACATGTTAAGTTCACCCAGTTAAGGGATTTTATTTTTGTAACTGCTAGGGAACAACAAGTTGGGTGATTTGAATGTAGTAATGACTACTTGACAGATCCAATCCTTTCTCTTCTCTCTATATCTTCTCACAAATCTGACCCTATCATATTTGTGATCGTAGCCTTAATTCTTTCACAATAACATCAATCTTATTATTTCAATATCATCATCTTTTCAATATGAGAAGTACCACATATATATACAATTCTAGCACTGACTTCATGAGATTAAATATTTTCCCATCAAAATGATAAACTTGATGTAAAACATATTTCCCTATGACCACATTGGCTTTCAATAAGTTCTGCATTTTAATTCTCCAAAATAGTCAAACACGTTTTGACTTCTCCAATGTGTCAGATTAAATCTTCCTTACACAATAGCATCAATCCAAAAAATAACACTTCACCAATTCTATAACCATCATTACACATCATCATAATAATAAGTATCATCGCCCCCGCTCAACCACTTACGAATCTGGATTCTTCCAACTAATCCTCAAGAACACAAGTGATCTTTCTTGTTTGAATGATTATGACACCAAGATCTCTTTCAACGATCAACCAAATGAGTTGTGGTCAAAACCACACTATATTATGACCATGTTGATACTACATCTGTGACCACACCTTTTAATTCTTCATCTTTTATGACCGCTACCAAAGTGGTGACCTTTTTGTGTATCGATCTTCTTAACTTAACTAATTTCCAACATTATCAATTTCTTAACTTATACACCGATTGTCTTCTACACTTCACTAATTTTGATACATGACCGATCTAACTTAGTTGCCATAAATGACAACCAAACCAATTACTACCTATAACTATAACCAATATTCATCACCATGTCAACTCATAATGCCAACAAACTCCTCCTTCGACATTGATGGCAAAAACCTTATGCTCATTGACATATTCTCCCCCTTTGAAAATAATGCCAAAGGTACAAAACTAAAATATGTTCAACTATGCACCATTTTCTTACAAATTCTCAAAGATGACCTTAAAGTTTACCTTTTTCGACTCTAAGGATGTCTCCCATGTCTTCTTCATGTGTCTCAAGGCAATAATTTGCTCAAATAAACTTGATACTAGATTTTTCATGTTTTCTAAAGTGCTCATGTCCAATAGGGAAAGTATCCTTTATGCCTTCTCCACATGCTATTGCATTAACTCCATTATTGGGGATAATAATGATTGAATCTAAAATATACTAACCAACCTTCTATATTGCTCCTACTGGATCTTCCTCACCTTTAAATATAGTTGCTTCACTTGAAAGCAGTAATTGAGCTTGAAGTAGGATCAAGCTGACCAGTTAAGCTTTCTAGCTCCTTTAGGACTTCAACTCTTTTCTCCTCCAAATATTTTATAAACTTTGAGTAATTGGTTACTTTTGTGAAAATTTGACTTTCCTTAACCAATGAAGTTTTAACTTCTTTCACCATTTCTATCAATTTGTCCTTATCCTCAGTGATCTTCTCCTTTAATTTACCTATCATCTTCTTCTCTAACTTCTCTTCTACTATCTTTACTCCTATAGTTTGCAAATCCAGGCCTTGATCAGAGATAGCCTTAATTAGAGTGTCTAGTTGATCTATAATAGAATCATCTTCATCATATTCTGTTGGAGTTAAGTATTAATTATGTTAATTAATCTTTACTCCCTTCTTAAGATGTCAACTCCTTTTTGCTTTAGTTAAATGCACATGCACTAGTTGTTCTAAACTCATGCATTAGTCAGATAATAGTTAAACTGATTATTACATGCACTAGACTTTGTCTTTCAAGGCTTTCAATCTCCTTTATAAGGATGATCCATTGTACATTCAATTCATTCATTATTTGAGGATATTTTCTTCTTCATATTTTTTAGTCAAACCCTTGCCCTCTTCTTGTCTCTACTTCCTTGTAACAGGTTTTTGTATGTAGGTGATCTTTGAGTTTTATGGATTTGTATTGCTCAAATCCTACATGGTATCAGAGCCTAATCTGTTACAGCTTGTTTGTGTTTGAAGGATTCAGAGATTAGAAATTCATCTATTTCAGATGTGGGTTTTTTTGGGGGTTTTTATTGAATCTGGGGGGGACCTATTTTTCTGGTCATCTTAGCTTTAAACAGACCTTATAGTTGTTTTTAGAGCGTCCAAGAACCCCAAGATCTATATAAAATTTGTCCAATTTGGACAAAGTTGGAATCTGTGAGAAAAAAAATTTGCAATCGACCCCGGCACAGATCCTGAGGTGATCACTTTTTTTTGGAGCACTTCTAGCCCAAATGGACCTCACGGTTGCATTCGGAAGGCCCGAGATAGTCAAAATCCATATAAAGCTTGTCGATTTTGGACAAGTTGCCATCTGAGGCAAAAAAAATATGCCATACCACCTTATGCCGTACGACCTTGGCACACAGACCGAGGCAGAGGATACAATAATTTTTTTAAAAAAAATTATTAATTTTTTTTGGGGAGCACCGTCCAACGGCCACCCCCATGCCACCCAACGCGCACCACTCTGCATGCGCCACTGCGCTCAGCGGCCTCCGCCGCAGTCGCGCCGCCGCCCGCGCCCGGCTCCGCCCAGCTCCACCACCAACCTCAGCCCCACCCCTAGTCACATGAGTGACCAGGGCTATTTTCTTAAGCCCCCAGTGGTTTAGACTTGCGATAGCCATTTGGCCATCAATTTTAAACAGGGAGTTTGCTGACATCAGCACTTATTTGCCCTTTTTTGAGCTTTTTTAGGGTACCTAGGCTTTTTTGCGCATATCTTGGGCATATGGGATCTTAATTGAGCGTGCGATATATTGTCAAAAATTTGGTTCCGAGCCCAATCTAAATTTTCTGGTATGGTTTTGTGATATTTCTATTTTGATGCTCTTTTTTGCTGTCAAAGTCAGATGTTCTCTATGATTGTGGCGTTTCAGACCTCCTACCTTCCGGGATCCGTTTCTCTTGCATTAGGACTCCATTTTCGGCAAATGAGATATTGCCAGAAAGCTCTTTTGGAGATTTTATCAGATCTAATGGTTTCATGTGGTTTTTTATCCTTTTTCTAATGTCACCCATCCTCAGATCCTTGCAGACACCTTCTTTGGGCCCTCTAGCGCAGTTGTTGGTTTTTTGCTCATATCTTGAGCATACGGTGTCAAAATTTGGCAAACAAGATATCATCAGAAAGCTGATTTTGAGATCTTTCTAGATCTAGAGGTTATATTTTCTGATTTTATTTTTTTAATGGTGTTTTTCTTTGTCAAATCTAGATCTTCAATTCTGCACTCCGGGAGCTCTATCTTGCACATCCGGTCTCCATTTTTGGAAAGCAATATATCATTGGAAAGCTTGTCCAGAGAGATTTTCAATGATGTGAGTCATTTTTCTAGATTTTTCTCCAGGTTCATTTTATTTAGATTCTTTCTTTTTTGCAGTCTGGTGGATATCTTGGTTGTTTCAGGTCCTGGGATCTCTTCCCTTTGAGGGATGGCTCGTCTTAGGTTGTTCTTTTGGTTCAGTAGCCTTTGATCTTCTTTGAGCAGTGTATACTTCAATTTTGTAGAATTCTTTTATGTACATGCACTGAGATAAAGTACCATTCTATTGTATGATGGGATCTTGCACATGTCCGTGCTATTTGTACTCGCACTCCATTATAAAGTGCTGGGGGGGTTTGATGTTTGCCTTTGTTTGCCATCTTCTTTTGTCATGTGAGCATTCCTCCAATGACATTAGCCTCAAGTATCTCTATGTGTTTGTACTCTCTCTGCACATTTGATGTTTCAGATTCATCTTCATCATGCAGTTCATATTGGATGATCTTTTCAGTGTACTTGTCATTACTCCCTTGTCAGCAGTATGGGGGGGTTTCTACTATTGGTTCTACTACTTCCTTGGTTTGATAGTGTGAGCTATGTATTCATTAGTTGATCCTATGTACTAGGTGGTTGCAGTGGCTAGGTACCTATGCATTCCCATGAGATGGATCATTTACCATATGGACACTCTTTTCTTTCCTATATTTGGATGCACTCTTCCAACTTTGATTGATCAGCTCTTTAAGCTTTTGGTATTTATGCTATCTATATCTTTGAGTTCAGGTGTTTGCCTTTGTTTGCCTCCTGATTCAAGTAGTGTTATTTGAGGGCACTCATATAGATTATAGTCTTCTGTACCTGGTCATATTTCTATGGAGGATCTTCAGATCATCAGGTTCTTCTTGACAAAGTTTGTAGTTTCATGCTTCAGTGATGTTGTACATGTTCATCTGTGTTCCTATTTTCTAGAACATTCCTAGTTTTGGAGGCTTCTTCAGTCCTTCAAACTAGTCTTTGTCTCTTTCTAGAGTAGAGTTTTTCCCATGTGGTTTTCTCTATTTCTCTGCTTTTCAGAGACTCTCTTTTGTACTTGGGTACCTGATCAGGCCTTTGTTGCTGGGACCCATTTACTTTCTTCTTGCATTGTTTGTAGCTGCATCGTTGCTCATCTTAAGGGGGGGTGTTGGAGTTAAGTATTAATTATGTTAATTAATCTTTACTCCCTTCTTAAGATGTAACTCCTTTTTGCTTTAGTTAAACGCACATGCACTAGTTGTTCTAAACTCATGCATTAGTCATGTAATAGTTAAACTGATTATTACATGCACTAGACTTTTCCTTTCAAGGCTTTTGATCTCCTTTATAAGGATGATCCATTGTACATTCAATTCATTCATTATTTGAGGATATTTTCTTCTTCATATTTTTGAGTCAAACCCTTGCCCTCTTCTTGTCTCTACTTCCTTGTAATAAGTTTTTGTATGCAGGTGATCTTTGGGTTTTATGGATTTGTATTGCTCAAATCCTACATATTCAATTTCAAGGACCAACTCAACTAAGAATTCTCTTTCTTGATTCAATACTCTATATTTCTTCTTCTTTGTTTTCATTTTATCTCTTTCATATTTCTTCATCAACTATTCCAAATACTTCATTAATTCCTTAGGTTTCAACTTTTCTATGTCTACCGATGTGGTGAGTATTTACTCATCTTCTACTACTTGCACAAGTTTCTTCTTCTTTACACTAGACTCTCCATGGCTCAATTTCCTTTTCACGTCATATGCTTCTTCAACCTCTTTCTGACTTGCTACTTTTTTATTCAACCTTCTCAAAAATCAATCCTTCTGAATGCTTTATAGGGGATGATGAAGGAGAATTCTCTTTACTAGTTATGTCTTCTAGTATTTCCTTATCTTCATTGGTTTGGGCTTGTGCTACTTCTCTAGCGATTTGGGATAACTCAACATATTGATCTTCAATGTCTTGCACTTGAATAGGGGTGTCAACAATAAAATCACCAATAATATCTTCATGTGTGGATGTGTCATCAATCTCCTTAATCACTTTTTCTTCTGCCTTTTTTTGTTCATCAACAACTTTTTCTTTCTTTAGTCATTGTTCTACTTCCTTCATCATTTGTACCTTTTTCCTCCATATCTCCATGGTTTCACTATACACATTTTGTGTCTTACCAACAAGTATACTTGATGCTCTATTTTTAATTCTAAACACCTTGTTGGATTAAAGAGAGGGAGATTGAATCAATAAACCTTGATTCTCAGTACCTTAAAAACTTTCTCTAATTAACTCGGTGTCAACTCTGTTAGACACAATTCACTATTTATCGACAATAGTAAATAAACTTTTACAATCAACAATAACATTCAAAATAATCAGTCAACACATGTAACACTGGTATTTAACATGGAAACCCAACTTTGGGAAAAACCACTATGGAAATTGTCACCCACTAAAGAAAATATTCTTCTAAAGTACGCTCATTTAAGAGCCAATCCTATTAAAGATTACAATACACTCTGCTAAGTGTGACCCGGTCAAGGGATTTGCCTTAGATCTATTAGGATATTCACCCTATTAGGAGGGTCTTAGTTAAAGGTCTTTGAACACTCCTTATAATGTTACCTTTTGCAAGGATTTTACAATAATATTGTTAAGTCCACTGGGTTAAGAGATTTATTTTGTTACAAATCTTAATAAGAAAAAATAAATAATTTGACCTATAAATTCAAACCTATCCTTTGCATAATTAGATTCTTTGTGCACTCTTCTTCTTCACTTTAATCCTTCACTTTCCACTGGCTTCAACACTTCATCAAATTCTTTTTTTTGACTCAGAATTCAACCTTTTCCTTCTTCACTACATTAGTTGGTGACTTATCAACCCTTTAGTTTGCCAACTATTTTTTCATACAAATTCATCCTTTATATAGACTTTGTTTTTCTGCTTAATCTCCTTTATCATGTTTTATTTTGATTAATTTAAACCATTTGATCAACTTCATAAACTTATTCAATGTATTTAGATCTTGGTAACACGTTTTACCTTCACCCCAGAACTTGAACTTTATTGAAATTTGTTCCTTCTATTTTACCCACTTAGATCTGTACCATAGATCATCATCATGAATTTTCCCAATCGTAGATCTCTCTAACTAACTCTTCCTTATCATCATAATCTTCCATCTCATCATAGCTAATCACTAAATATCATTTTGATCCTTGTATTTAATTTTTTTTCCTTTCTTAGTGACTAAAACCTTCTTCTCGATGTCTTAAGTTCCTTTTCCTTTACTGAAACTTAATTTGCTCTTATTGAATGAAAACACACTAACAATCTTCAATTGATGATGGAAACACTTCACTGTCATTCCTGTACTCCCTTCGAGTTGTAACTTCTTATGTTCATAGTCTCATTTTGTGCATCCTCTCCCTCTTGGATATTTCATCTCTCAATAGATCTTCTTGTTGGGATGGAAATATAAGGGACTGAGAGGGGAGGGGTGAATCAGTACCCTCAAAAACTTTTATTGAATACTCAATCTGCAATAGTAGTGACTAACTATCCAATTGAATCCATTGTTTGAAACATTCATTCAAATAACTTTGCAAATGTAAAGTGCATGAAATAAAATAATAAATCAATCATGAAATGTGACACATAACACAAGTATTTTGGTTATGCAGAAACCCTTGTTAGAAGGTAAAAACTATGGTGGGGATGACACCCACAAATTCTTCACTACTGCAGTAAATAAAGTATGCCTGTTAAGGCTACAAGTTTGATCACTTCTAGTGATCTTACCTTGTTAAGAGTAACTTCAGATCGATTAGATCTACCTTGTGAAAGGATTTTAGAAAAACTACATAAGTGTGCACTCGGTTAAGAGATTTACAATCAAACTATTAAGTCTACTCTATTAAGAGATTTTACAACTCTGCTATAATGATTAGAAGATAACAGAAAGTATCTGTAAATGAAAACTATACTTTGTCTGAATCAGATCTATGATATACTGAATAAATATCACCTTTATGTGTAGTAAACTGTACTCTATTCTACTCGGTAGCCTTGAATGTTTCTAAATAAATTGAATCGAATCTCTGAAAACTTCTTTGTCTTGCAAACCTTGTCTAAATTTTGATGTCTTGAAGGCAGCTACTACTTCATGATCTCCTTCTTTGTATATCTCAAAATGACATCAATTACAAATATATAGAAAATTGCTATGATTTCCATGACCTAATTAGGTTTACAACACTTAGAAAACCTAAGATCTATGTGAATAGGTGTAAAATGGAATCACACCTATTCAATGTAATGTATGAGGGAAATATTAGATCCACTCCTAAATCAAAATTCCCAAAGGAGAGATCCAATTTGATCAACCAAAAGGTTAATGCACAATTGAATCAATCTATGAAGAATATGAAAGAGAGAGAAAAACCTATTATTTCCCTATGGTAGGATTGTGTTTAAAATCTGAAATAATTGAAATACAAATACTAACCTCAAATTAGGGCAAATATGGAAAATGCCAATTTTTTATGTCTCTATGTACTTTTAGGCAATTCTACAACTTGTTTCGGACTAGAAATGCCGAGACAAAGAAAAACCATAAATCTTTTATCTTTCTGACAGCAGGTAGTCTTTGACCCTCATAAAAGGTCAAAGGCTAGATTCTTTATTTGAAGGTCGATTCTGACTTTGTTCGCTGAAAAGGGTATCCAAATCCGCTCTTAGATCCAAAATTCCACACTTGTACCTACAAGAAAAAGGGGGTTTTGTTTGTATGACAGGTTTGCCTTGGTCAAACCCCAATTTAGGAATTAACCTTGAAATTGAATTGAAATGTAGTATGCATAAACAAAGCAATTGAAACAATTCACCTCGCTTATGTTGAAGTCCTTGTAGAGGATTCGAATCCTCTAATCTACAAGTAGGAATGCTTCAATGGATGTAGAATGAATGTAGGATGTCTCAAATCAATGGCATTTATCTTCAACACCAATCTTGAATTGATCTTTGCATATGAGGAGGCTTGGATGAATGTAGAAGGATGGATCTTCAAGGGAGCTCCAAAGAGATTGAATCCTTCAATGGCTAACAATGGATCTCCTTGATGGATGAATGCTTGAAAACTTGAATGCTTGAATGCTTGCTTGAATGCTTGAATACACTTGCTTGCACTTGCTCATTAAATTGCTTGATTGTGGATGTGTTCTCACAAAACTTGATGGAGAAAATGAGAGAGGAAGGCTTCCTTTTATAGTGAACTAGGGCACAATCCTCTAGAGGGGCCACCTTGGAGAATTAAATCTCAATTAGGTCCTAACCTTTATAAATATACCTAGATTAAATGAAATTTAAGGATTTACCATTCTGAAACCCAAAATGGCCGACCCAGAAGTAGAAAAATAAATATCTCCAAAACCCGACACCCGAAAATCATGGAGATTTGAAATTTGAACTGGGGGTCAGGGACGAGGTCGACTTTGACCTAGGTCAGGGTTGAGGTCAATCCTGACCTAGATTAGGGTCAAGGTCAACCCTGACCTAGGTCAAGGTCGAGGTCAACTTTGACCCTCAAGGTCAACTTTGACCTTGAGGTCAAAAACCTCAAGACCCTAGCCCAGATTGCCAGGAAATGCAGATATGAAGTGAAAATCAAGTGCAGAGGAAAGAAGAACAGGGGGAAAAGCCATATACATGCAAAGACCTGATCAAGGTGCTTAACATGGCCCCAGACCACTTACTCAAAGGGCTAAACACTCTTATCATGGAAGTGCTTCCATTTTAAGATGATACATTAAGCCCCCACTTTAGCAAGAGTATGGACTCGATGCAAACTCTTGGTAAAGGAGATTAGAATGAAAAGATAATCTTATCGTAATCCAAGGGACAAAGAGAAACCCCAAGCCCCCAGGGACTCAAGTCTTTATCGACTCCTAAATCACAATAAGAGAGACATCTCTAGAGAGAGAAAGAAAGGGTGTGATTACCTCGCCCAATGAGAACTTATGTCCCATTGTGAACCACACAAGAAAAATGGTGAAATTGGAAAGATGGAATTGAACCGCCCAGCGAATGTGGCTACTCACTAGTCAACCCATCAAGGATTCACCCTTAGGAATATTCTATTCCATAAGAATAAAACCAAAAAACTAAAAAGATCTAGTCTTAAGGACACCTCCGACCTTAAGGGATCAAAATATATGTATATTTGAAACTGGAGGGATCAAGAGATCCTAAAATATAAATCCATGCTTTAAGGATTAGCTACTAATCCAAAATGGGAGAAAAGTATCTTGAAAAATATGTGCATATTGAAAAGTGTGTGTGTGCAACAGGTGAACAGAGTGTACACCCCCACGTTAAAGTCATTGCTGACACTTTAACAAGAGCAATGGCTTTAATAGAAACATAAACAACTCCACTGATTATGTTTCCATGTCAAGATGCCCCCAGATGAAGACAAATCAACAGAAATATCACAGAAACATACAGAGGACACAAAAGGGATCTACCTACCATGGGGTCAGTATGATCATAAGATAACATATATATGATATTATTGCAAATGAATTGACATCATTCCCAAAAGAAAGTAGAACTACAATCACAAAGGAGGAAAGATCACATAAGATATACGAAGGAGAATCTTTTCAGACCATGACATGGAGACCAAAAAGAATTAGTGCTACCATATCTCGAATCCAAGCAGATTACACAAGGAAACATTTAGGAACAATAGCACAATTACAACATAACATTGAAAAATGCATAGAAGAATAGAGATACATATAGAGGAATCTAAATGATAGTTTTGATTCCATTATCACCTTGTACCAACTGAGTAACAAGGATCGTATAAAAGAATCTAACAACATTTAGCAAACACATTATGGGAGAAACACAGTACAACAAGAAAACACACAACAAAGCTACCAGGAAGGACAAGCCAATCAAGCATGCCACCTACTCTCCCCATCTCATTGTATATCATTTAGGGAAGGTGGGTAACTTGCAAGAGGGACTATATCCAACACAGTAGGAATGATAGCCAGTTCCAAACAAGGATCCTCTTGAGAATCACAATGTTTGACACTAGGTGTAAGAGTTAATTGTGATGAAAGCATATTAGGTAAATGAATGTCAATGTCAATAGTCTCATATTCATTATTAACATCATCAATATCATCAAGAGTATCTTCTTCATCCAAATAAATCAAAATAGGATCTACGATATGAATAGAATCATCATAATCATGCATCTTAACATCATTATTAGTAACAACTTCTTCTAACACATCATGCATAGATTTATCCGAAGAAGGTAGAGATCTTTGAAGAATAGAATTATGAGCTTTAGCATGAGCACGATGCTTCTTACAACATTCATTGGTAGATCAATTATGTTTTGATTTATTTGAAATAGGTTGAGAACTAGGAGGAGCAATAACAGGATCCTTAAGAGGTTCTTTAGGAAGATCAATAGGATTATCAACAATAGGAGGAACAATCATAGGATCTTTCATAGGTTCTTTAGGAGGAGTGATAGAAGGAACTTGATTAACATAACTAGAAGCCATAGTTAAAGGAGGTATAGAAGGTGTAGGAAAAAGACCACAATTAAGATCCATAGGAGGTATGCTTAATTCAAGAATCTTACGATGTTTATAAGCTTGATATGAATGAAAAAGATTATCAGGTCAGGGAGGACATGAATTAGGTAATGAAGGCCAAAATAAATCTAGAGTAGTACAATCTCTAGGCCTAGAAGGTTGATATAAACTATGATTAACTGTCTTCACTTCTTCATCATGAATGAACTTAAGACACTTATGGATAGGTGAAGCAACAACATGCATGGCATTCAACCAAGGCAAACCTAGCTTAACTTGAAATTGATCAGAAGTAGGAACAACAACAAAGGTAGTGTTCACAATTTTTCCACAGAGTTCAACCGGTAAAGTAATAGAACCAAATGATGGATAAATAAAACCATTACAAGTTTGAATCCATACATCTGATGTATCATAAGAATCATGTTGTAAGCTTTTCATAAAAATATTTTCTTCAGTAATAACATTAACTAAGGATGTAGTATCAACAAGGCAACCATGAGTAGGTTTCTGAGAAATCCTAGCATAAATGTAAAGGGGACCATTAGGAGCTTTAATAGTCTCAGAGTCATCAAAGGTAATCAAAAGTTCCCGAGGTCTTTTATTCTTAGGTTGTTGTCGAGGTTTAGGTTGAGTTTTCATTTTAGGTTTAGGTTTTGGTCGAGATTGAGATTGAACTTGAGGTTGAGGTGGAGGTTGAGGTGGAGATACAGATTGACCAACATGATCCACTTGATTAACAACATGATTGAGATCATCCATAACAGATGGTTGAGCAATGGTATTAGTATCATGCGTAGTTAAAGGATTCATATAGATTTGAAGGTTTTGATTAGGAGGAGTGACAGATTTGTTCCCACTACCATCAAGATTATCAATAGATAAGGCATTAGAGTTGATTAAGTCTTGAACCTTATGTTTTAAAGAATAACACTTATTGGTATCATGACCATTCTGACAATGATATTGACAAAAAGCATTTTGATCAAAATATTTAGATGCAATCGTAGCAAGTAAAAGAGGTCGAATAGGAGGTAAAGTAATCATATTAGCAGTTAACAACCTATTCATAATAGTATGTAAAGATTCAGAAAGAGGAGTAAATGTACGATTTAATTGAAAAGAAGTGGATGTAGAAGTGGCATTGTGAGATGCAACAACAACTTCATCAGCAACTGCATTCGCTTGTTTGTTTATCTTGACATAGTTGTTGAAATTTTTAAATTTATTTGGATTAGGAGCAGCATCACTTTTATCAACTGGAACAAGAGCCATTGGAGTGTTTCTCTCAAATTGACTCACTTGGAATTTATAATGATGAAGTGTTGCACAAAGTTGTTGAAAAGAGGTAAATTCAATAAGAAAAATCTTATGTATAATATCCTTTTGCAAATTTGAAATAAACATACATTGAATATCAATACCAGGAATAGGATAGGAAATCTGAGCATGCAAATGCTTAAATCTACCAATAAATTCAGTTAATTTTTCTTTAGCACTTTGTTTACAATGCATCAAATCACTCAAAGACACTTGCGGGCCAATGTTGTTTTGAAATTGTTGAATAAAGGCATTAGCAAGTTTTGGAAAGGAATCAATAGAATAAGGAGGCTAGGAACAATACCATTGTAAGGCCTTGTCACGGAAGGTTCTAGCAAACAGTTTGGCTAAAATCCTATGGTCATGAGCGTAATCACTACAAAGGATTTGGAATGTTTTAACATGATGAACAGGATCTCCTTTTCCATTATAATTCTCAAGATGAGGCATATCACCTTGCTAAGGAACAGGAGTATGAATAATATCCAAGGACAAAGGACTTCCCATGTCACATGTAGGGATACTAAACTTGTTTTGAGTTAAGGAAGTGAGTTTTTGTTGTAAGGATGACACAGTTTGAGACAAAGTAATGATTGTTGAATCATTAGAGGAAATAGGGTGAGTAGCAACATTACACACACTAGGTAAAGTGTAAGAAGCTGCAAGAATAGAAGACACAACTGGAGGAACACTAGGAACTATAGTTGGAAGTAGATTGGAATAAGTAAAAGGAACATTATGATATGAAGGTTGTGATATAGGAAGGGACACATGAGGAACACTCATAGGAACAAAGGGAATCATCACAGTCACCAAACAAGGAGTATAGGTAGGAATACTAGGTAAAGGATTAGAAGGAGGTTCAACACTAGTGATAGGAGGAATCAACCCTAAATCTTGAGCTTCTTGAGCTAGAGGTTTAACATTTGAATGCATGAGGTGAGTAATACCACGCAAGAGGTTAACACCTTGATCACTATCACAAAGAACTTTCTTAAGAGCCTCTATAGCTTGAATAGAATCTTGATTATAGTTCTCTTGAATAAGCCAATTACCCATTATATCAAGTTTAGTTGAAAGTTTTTGGACTTCTTCGGGAGGAACTCTTAAAGTGTCATCCTCATCATGAGATGAGTGAGAAGAGTTTTTCTCCATGGTAGGATTGGAATTATGAAGAATCAAATTATCATCTGGGACCCTAAGGAAAGGAGAGGAAGATTCAGGATCAAAGGCACCCATGAGTCTATGACTTCTTCTAACCGGAATGTTATGAGTAGGACTAGTAGTAGTAAAGCTCATAAACCAATGTAATGCAAATGAACTCAACTAAGAACACATAAAGCATGAAATCTAATTAGCATTCAAGATTTAACATAAAAGAAAAAATCCAATACCAACAAGATAAAAGGAAATATAACACAACAGGGCATCCAATTCCACAAAAGAAAGGAGAGTAAGTATGTTGGGTTCACCAAAATGAATAGGTGTAAAATGGAATCAAACCTATTCAATGTAATGTATGGGGGAAATATTAGATCCACTCCTAAATCCAAATTCCCAAAGGAGAGATCCAATTTGATCAACCAAAAGGTTAATACACAATCGAATCAATCTATAAAGAATATGAAAGAGAGAGAAAAACCTAATATTTCCCTATGGTAGGATTGTGCTTGAAATCTACAATAATTGAAATACAAATACTAACCTCAAATTAGGGAAAATTTGGAAAATGCCAATTTCTGATGTCTGTGTGTACTTTCAGGCAATTTTGCAACTTGTTTCAGACTGGAAATGCCGAGACGAAGAAAACCCAAAAATATTTTATCTTTCTGATAGTAGGTAGTCTTTGAACCTCATAAAAGGTCAAAGGCTAGATTCTTTATTTGAAGGTCGATTCTGACTTTGTTCACAGATCTCAAAAGTTCACCAAAAAGGGTAGCCAAATCCACTCTCAAATCTAAAATTCTGCACCTGTACCTACAAAAAAAATGGGGTTTTGTTTGTATGGGGGGTTTGCCTTGGTCAAACCCCAATTTAGGAATTAAAATTGAAATTGAATTGAAATGTAGTATGCATAAACAAAGCAATTGAAACAATTCACCTCGCTTATGTTGAAGTCCTTGTAGAGGATTCAAATCCTCAAATCCACAAGTAGGAATGCTTCAATGGATGTAGAATGAATGTAGGATGTCTCTAATCAATGGCATTTGATCTTCAACACCAATCTTGAATTGATCTTTGCATATGAGGAGGCTTGTATGAATGTAGAAGGATGGATCTTCAAGGGAGCTCCAAAGAGATTGAATCCTTCAATGGCTAACAATGGATCTCCTTAATGGATGAATACTTGAACACTTGAATGCTTGAAGGCTTGCTTGAATGCTTGAATACACTTGCTCATGAAATTGCTTGATTGTGGATGTGTTCTCATAAAACTTGATGGAGAAAATGAGAGAGGAAGACTTCCTTTTATAGTGAACTAGGGCACAATCCTCTAGAGGGGCCACCTTGGAGAATTAAATCCCAATTAGGTCCTAACCTTTAGAAATATACCTAGATTAAATGCAATTTAAGGATTTACCATTCTAAAACCTGAAATGGCCAACCCGAAAGCGGGAAAATAAATATCTCTGAAACCCGACACTTGGAAATCATGGAGATTTAAAATTTGAACTGGGGGTTAGGGATGAGGTCTACTTTGCCCTAGGTCAGGGTTGAGGTCAACTTTTACCTTGAGGTCAAAAACCTCAAGACCCTAGCTCAGATTGCCAGGAAATGTAGATATGAAGTGAAAATCAAGTGCAGAGGAAAGCAGAACAGGGGAAAAGCCAGATACATGCAAAGACCCGATTAAGGTGCTTAACATGACCCCAAACCACTTACTCAAAGGGATAAACACTCTTATCATGGAAGTGCTTCTATTTTAAGATGATACACTATGGTGTACAAAATTAATCTAGATCTAACTATTACATAGGAATCATCACACCATTTAATGATTACATCCATAATAAATGAGCTTCAAACATGGTAAAAAAATTTATGAATCCATGTAATCATTTTCATAGATTAATGTGCCATAACTGATTAGTATGTCATTTCCTGAATAACTTGGTAAACACAACCTTTTATGTTCGGTGGTTTGGTGAATACACTGGTGCTCAATGTGTATACTGCTTGGTGTTTACTGTCACTCAGTGCTCAGTATACTCTAATGCTCAATAAAAATGCTCCGGTGCTCGGTTAAACCCATTTCCTTTTAGCTCTTGGTTCTACCTTGTGATTTTCTGGTATGAAGGCTATGCTTGTTCAACCAACTAGCATATTATAGCTTTTTATTCCATCCTTTACTGACTGATCAGCTTAGATAACTGACTGATATAATTTGATACTAATGACAACATCTAATGCTCAAATAGATATAACAATCTCCCCCTTTGGCATTAGTATCAAAACTATAATGTATATAAGCTAATATTTCTCAAAAAGTTCTAACTCCATATATACATATACAAAAACTTACTCTTCTACAAAACTCAAAAACTCCCCCTCGGTGCATGCTCCCAATATGTGTGTAGTACACTTAGCATAGAAAAGTACATTTGCATATACATTATACTTCCCCCTTTTTGAGATTAATGCCAAAAGAAAAATTTGTACTTACAGCTTATAAAAAAATTTCTTATGGGTTTTCATCAAAGAATCTAAGAGGTTTTCCCATTCCTCTTTCAAGTTGGTGAGAGCAATGTGCTCAAGACCAACTTGTGCATGCATGTCAAATATGTTCTCTAAAAAATAAATCACTGGTGTTGCAACTAAGGCTTTTGCTTTCATAATGTGTCGCTCAACTATTTTTAGGTGGGGAAGCAGCTCTTCTTAGAGCTCAGTGACTTGGTCACTTATCTTATCTTCCTGCTTCCTCAAATCGGCTCTCAACCTCCTAAATTCTTAAAATTTTATAATATGCTTATGAAAATAATTTGGCTCGGTTAGAGACACATTAGCACTGGCTAGGATGTCTGCATCTAGCTTCTTTATCTTTTCACTGACCTCGGCAGTGAAAGTCTCCACAATGCATAATTGAAACAAAATTTGAATTATTTTCTAAGTAATAGATTGTTACTTGGTGATTACCTCAGAAAGCTTGACTTTGTTGATTGCCACTTCTTGGCTAATTTTCTCTGCTAATTTTTTCTGTATTTTGGCTTCTACCCTTTCTTCAATCCTCTTCTCAGCATCTATGTCTGAGGCATTTATTTCATTTGCAAGAGTTGCAAGTTGGTCCAAGATGGATGTTTCCTCATTGATTTGGACTTTCTATACAACTTGCTGCAAGATGTCTCTCACATCCTATAGAATCTTCTTTCACTTGCTCTCTTTCCTCAACTTCTCTTATGCTTATTTTCTTGTGCATAACTCCTCATACTTCCTTAATTCCTTGGGGTCCAAAGTCCTCGAGTCACAGTCAAGAATTTCAATGACTTCATCAAGTGTGACTGGCCCTTTTCCATGCCTTTTCTTCTTCTTCTTAGACTCTTGGGGTGATGACTTCACAAATGGAACTATATCCTTTACCTTGACACTTGGCTTGTCTTGCTTGGTAGACACTGTATCTTCTTTCTTCTACTCCTCAGTGACCTATGTCTCAGTTGATTGAGATGGAGCTTTGAATGTAGTGTCAGTTAGTGTTGTCTCGGTAGGCTTGGGGTCATCTTGTGCCTATGTATCTACCTCTTTTTCCTTAGGCATTTCTATCTCTGTAGTATTTTTAGTGCTTGTACCTTATTCCCCTAATGTATCTTTGGGTTGCTCAGGGATTGAGCCTTCATGTTCTTCTTGTGTAATAATATCAATAGCTTGAACCAAGATTAGAAGATCACCTGTATAGAACTTATTGTTGGCTTGGTAGGGGCTTTCTCTTCTTGTTGAGCTCCAACAATTGTGACATCCTCATCACCCTTGATGTCGTCAGGATCACCATTCATAATATCCTCGATGAGTATATCATTTGAATCATTAGTGATTCCCTGTATTGTTACCTACTCGGGTACATCCTGGGTTAAATCTTGAAACTCAGTGGCATCAATAGTAGTATCAGGTACCTCAGGATCTGATAGCTCAATAGGTTCCTTTTCCAAATCAGCATCATCAGAATGGATGCCTTTCCCTTTTCTTCGAGACTTCTTCTCGGGTATAATGGCCAAAGCCATCTTATATGCTTCAACTTGTGCTTGGAGATTAGAATTCCATAGCAACTGAATATTCTCATCAACCTCTGCCATATTCTCATCCAATATCTATAGAGCTTAGCTCTTCACTAGAAATATTTTACAATATTTCTTCATTAACTCATCAATCTCAGGGCTTGTTAGTGTTGGAATTTCCAATACTAGGGACTGTTCCCTCATTGTATTTTTTGTGCTTAATGCATAGGTTCATCTTGCTAAAATTCTATCATATAATGTCTTAGGTACATATTTAGAAAATTCAATGGGTACCTTCTTGAACTTAATCATCATTTGAATAACAACTTCTTCAATTTTATTCTGGTCCCCGGTTGACAAGTGTTCAAACCGACTGATTTCAAGATCACTTAAACCTCCGATATTGTCTATTATATCTTCAGCAACTTTTTCAATTGAATGGTTCTTATTGACAACAACCTTGAATTGCTCAGTATCATCTTCATCATCATTAATATCATTCTTCCCTCTGATTAACTTTCTTCTTTTCTTAGGGGCCTCGGTAGTAACTTTGGTACCTCTTTTCTTGTATGTATTTGTCGGTGATGCTGCAGTAGGCCTTGATATTTTCACAACTCCTTTCTTTGGTGGAGGTGAAGCTATAGTTGTTGACCTTATGCATGCCCTTGTTTTCACTTCTTCCTACTTCTTCTTTGGAGTAGGAGTAGGCGAAATCAGTGTGGAATCTACATCTATGTCAGACTCAGTTTCCTCATCATCATGGGGTTTGTCAGAAAGAAGTAATTGACCTTCAATTTAACCCTTAATCAGTATTCTCTCAGATGATTCAACATCATCTACAATTTTCTTTACCAAATTAGTCATCATTTTCTTGGATTTCTTTGTTATTTTACCAATAACTAGGTCTATCTTTATCCTTGTTTTGGCTTTTTCATATGTTCCAAACCTAGCAAAATTTGGGTCCTTAGGCTCAGCCAATAGAGCCTTTATTGATCTAGATGCATAATCAATATCTAACTCATAACCCATAGGGTCTAACCATTTTGTCCTTGGTAACACAACCTTTATCAAAGTATGATCTGTATCAACTAGAAAGCATATATCATGTTCATATTCTTCCACTAGTTGTCTCAAAATTCTGCTTCTTGAGTTTATCCTCTCCTTAAATTGTTCAAAATAACTGTCTACTAGACTGACAAAATTTACTCCCAAACTGTTAATCAAATCTGTGATCTGGAGTGTAACTGGCTTGTCGGTTGACCAATCTACATTACTGACCGAAGGGAAAAAGTTTTTCACATATAAGAATATGAAAAGTAATAAGGATCCAAACTTACAAGTGTTGGACTTAGCTGACCAAATAGTCTTCATGTTCTCCTCTAGTTGCTTTAGTAGCAAATCAGCAAGGTCCAACTGGAATCCCTTCTTAACTATCTTATATGCAATATCAACTGCACCACATGGTACACTATTTGGTCTGCTTGATTGGAATATATTATACCCTATGACATACACTCCAAATCTTGTCTCGAGATATTTGATTGTGCTAACTTTCATTGCTCTTTCATCCCATTCGGGTCTAGTATTCTTCTCTATCTCAGTTCGGGGTGCATTCCTTAGTGCCTTGGCTTTGTCAATAGTTGGGTATCCAGTTACCACTTTTATGGTGTTCTTTGTAATCTTTATGGGCTCATTCAACCATAATTTTCCATCATGATACCGACTCAAAACTATTCTTATCCATTCATTTTTTAGAACCTTTGGGAAATTTAGGGCATTAACCAGACCTTTAACTTTTAGGTGCTCATGATCAGTTTTCAACTTTCCATCTTCTCCACACAGCTTCTGATAAGTAGAAAACAACTTGAAATCTCCAATTTCCACTATCTTGCAGTGAATATACGAACAAATGTCTTCTACTAGAAAAACCCTAGGTGGTATGCTCGAAAAAGATCCCATTTTGTCAATTTTTGATGCCACTTCAGGATGGAGTTTGTATCTAGGCTCATCACAAGTAGCCGAAACAATTAAGTTCACATCCTCCTCCTCTGCATACTTGGACTTGTTTACTTTTGATGTGGACACCATAGTTTCTTGATTAGGGTTTCAGTAAGTAAAAAATGAACAACTCGGTGATGATAGTACTTACTCAAAATGACGATAAGATCACTTGGAAATTCTTTAAATCTATGCTCAAATGCTTTGAAAATATTTTTCTCAAAATTGCTCTGTAGACTCTTAGCTCTTCGTGATCGCAGTGAAAAAATGAACTAAGTGTACCATGTATTTATAGCATTTTCAAATTCCCACTCAAAACTTTTTGCAATAAATGCTCAAACTAACACAGCTCGACGACAACTGTCAAACTCAATGTATACCATAAAACAACATAAGCTTGGTTAACATGTAAATTTCCACTCGGTTAATATTGATACTCGGTTAACCTTGCATAATAGTTACCGACTGACAACTTCTCACTCGGTCTAACATATACCGACTGTAAACACTTAAAGCTCAAAACTTATAAAACCATAGTGCATCTTAATTCATGCAGATTTGGTAAGAGATCATTTAATATGAGGAACTATATGATTAATATGATGAATTAGGATTTATCAATTCCATACATACCTTTTTAGCTTAGGTAGAGGTAGCGATGTCACCCAATCCAATGGATGAGGTTTCACTGACTGCATTTCTTGACTCAACATTATCATTTGATATTTTCCTCCAAATAGTATTTCTTATCCTCATGATATCTTCAATTATATTTCCATTTTCAAATATTTGCATCTCTAGTGCTTGGTCTCTACAATCTTTACTTAGGTGACCAACTTTGTGACAGTGTAAACATGCCATACCAGTAGTTGTCCATCTACAAGATCTGCCTCTCCAATTCTTTCTCATGCAGTTAGCTATAATATGTCCATATCTTTCACATGTTGTGCAATTAACCCATGTGTTATAATCCCAAGTATAAGCATTACCTTTTCTTCTCAGTTGATAGTCTTGTTCTATCCTTTCAGTGTCCAAACTTTCTTTATCTTTGTTCTGCATTCTTGTGAAGTATGTCCATGCATATTGCAAGTGTGAAAATATTTCTCCATGTAGGGTTTGTTAGGAGTCCTATTCAACTTAGATCTACATTCATGTGCTTGATGTCCAAACTTGTTACAACTATAACAATGACCATTGATATTAGGAGTGGTCTTTGGATTACATTTTGCTTTACTCCTGCAAACATTTGATGTGTGGCCTAGTTTACCATAGTGATAGCATGTTAGCTTCTTAGGTCTTCGACTCTTGTTGGTGTTCATCTATTCAGCTTTTTTAGATGATTCTCCTCGCTTGGTATAGCCTAATCTAGTAGTTCTTCCAAGTCCTCTTTGAATGATCAAAAAATCATTAATTTTCTTGGAACTATATTCAACCTTTTTCATCATCTCATTATGTTGTTGCTATATTCTCACTTCATTTCTCAGTTTTTCATTTTATTCTCTGAGTTTACCAATGTCTTCAAGTTTCCTTGTTAACTCATTATTTACTCGATTGATCACCTAGCTTACAACAACCATCTAATTGGATATCTCAAAGTGATGCTCAACAAGTATCAGTATCTTAGATTCCTTCTCTTGAAGTTTCTCAGTCATTTGTCTTTTGTCTTCAATAGTCAAATTTCTCTCTTGTTCAGCTTGTCTAGCATTGTGCATCACATCAATCATTCTTACCATTTTCACTTCAAGTCCATTCTGTAGGGCTTTAACTTATTCAGTCAAATGAATAATTTTCTCAGATAGATCAGAAATTGCACTTTCAGATATGTCAGATATATTGCTTGAACTGGATCCAATATTCTCAAATATATCAGCAATTTCTTCTTCACGATAATCAGTCTCACATTGTTGAATTACCATATCTTTTCTCTGAACCGGTAACTTCTTCAACTCATCCTTAGCTTGCTTGTATTGCTCAATGAAGATTTGCATCTGAATCTTTTGATTCTCAATTGTCTTGTCCAACTTGTATTTTTCCATCTGTAGATCTTTCCTCTCTAGTGGTTAAACTTCTAAATAAGAGATATAGCTCTGATACCAATTGTTGGGATGGAAAGATAAGGGACTGAGAGGGGAGGGGTGAATTAGTACCCTCAAAAACTTTATCTAAATACTCAATCTGTAATAGTAGTGACTAACTATCCAACTGAATCCATTGTTTGCAACATTCATTCAAATAACTTTGCAAATGTAAAGTGCATGAAATAAAACAATAAATCAATCATGAAATGTGACACATAACACAAGTATTTTGGTTACACAGAAACCCTTGTTAGAAGGTAAAAACTATGGTGGGGATGACACCCACAAATTCTTCACTACTGCAGTAAATAAAGTATGCCAGTTAAGGCTACAAGTTTGATCACTTATAGTGATCTTACCCTGTTAAGAGTAACTTCAAATCGATTAGATCTACCTTGTGAAAGGATTTTAGCAACACTACTTAAGTGTGCACTTAGTTAAGAGATTTATAATCAGACTATTAAGTCTACTCTGTTAAGAGATTTTACAACTCTGCTATAATGATTAGAAGATAACAGAAAGTATCTGTAAATGACAACTATACTTTTTCTGAATCAGATCTATGATATACTGAATAAATATCACCTTTATGTGTAGTAAACTATACTCTGTTCTACTCAGTAGCCTTGAATGTTTCTGAATAAACTGGATTGAATCCCTGAAAACTTCTCTATCTTGAAAACCTTGTCTAAATTATGATGTCTTGAAGGTAGCTACTGCTTCATGATCTCCTTCTTTGTATATGCCAAAATGACATCAATTACAAATATATAGCAAACTGCTATTATTTCCATGACCTAATTAGGTTTCAACATCTTAGAAAGCCTAAGATCTATGGTGTACAAAATTAACCTAGATCTAACTATTACATAGGAATCATCACACCATTTAATGATTACATCCATAATAAATAAGCTTTGATCATGGTAAAATGTTTTATGAATCCATGTAACCGTTTGCATAGATTAATGTGTCATAATTGATTACTATCTCATTTCCTGAATAACTCGGTAAACACAATCTTTTTTGTTCGGTGAATAAACTGGTGCTCGGTGTATATACTACCCGGTGTTTACTATTTCTCGGTGCTTGGTATACTCTGATGCTCAGTAAACATTCTCTGGTGCCCGATTAAACCTGTTTCCTTTTAGCTCTTGGTTGTGCCTTGTGATTGTCCGGTATGAAGGCTTTGTTTTTTCAACCGACTAGCATATTATAGCTTTTTATTCCATCCTTTACTTACTGATCAGCTTAGATAATTGACTAATCTAATTTGATACTAATGACAACATCTAATGCTCAAATAGAGATAACACTTCTCTTAGCATATTCTTCCTCTTTGCAACATCAGTAATACTCTCCCTCTTTATAGTCATCAATAATAGTCTTCTCCTGCAGTAATTAATTGTTTTATTCTCCCTCTTTGACAAAAATGCCAAAGACACATACTCCTAAAAAGTTTTCTCAAACATTAAATCATACCTCAAATGTATTGATTTCTCTTTGTAGACATAAATATTTTCACGACTTCACGCTTCATCTAAAGAGTGAACACTAGCATCAACTCACAAAATAGATATTATGATGAATACTTGAATTGATGTAGCATGCATCTTTCCTTAGTGAATATTGGATAGGGGAATAACCCCTTACTTACCTCAAAGATACTCAAAATAATCCTTCAGTAGTGGTTTGGTAAATATATCAACTATTTGTTCCTTCGAATTCACATACTCCAATATCACATGCATGTCTTGAACTTTCTCTTTCAAGTAATGATACTTGATAGAAATATGCTTTGTCTTTGAATTCATCATCAGATTCTTTAATATATTAATAGCACTAGTATTATCATAGTAAATTAATAACTAGATTAGTAATCTCTTCTTGCATACCTTCAAGTAATTGTTTGATCCACACAATGTTTGAATAGTTCATAGTTGCAGCAAAATTCTTAGCTTTGGGAGTAGACTATGAAATACAACTTTGTTTCTTTCTTAACCATGTCACTAACCTTTCTCCTAAAAAGAAATCTTTGCCACTTGTGCTTTTTCTATCATCAATGTTTCCAGCCCAATCAACATCAATATATACCTTGAGATCAAAATCCCCTCCTTTTGTATATAGAGGACTGAAATCTTCAGTCCCTTTCAGATATCTAAAAATTCTTTTTACTGTAGACATGTGTGTCTCTTTTGGATTGGCAGAAAACCTTTCATGTATACCAACATAATGTGCAATATCTGGTCGACTGTGAACAACATACTGTAGTTTACCAATCATGGATCAGTAAAGTGTCTCATTTACTTCCTTTGTCTCATCTTCCTTTGACAGATTACAACCAATAGCCATCGGTATTCCAACTAGTTTTGATTCTTCCATATTGAATGTCTTTAGGATCTCCTTGATATACTTTGACTGAGTTATGTATATCCCATCTTTAACTTGTTGAATTTTTAGTCCAATAAAGAATTTAATCTCTCCTATCATGGAAATCTCAAATTCCTTTCTCATCTCTTCAACAAATGATTTAGACATTGTTTCATTTCCTCCAAATATAATATCATCAACAAATATCTCAACAATCAAAATCTTATCAGTACTTTCACATTTCAAATAAATTTTTTTGTTGTCACTTATCCTTTGAAATCCAATCTTGACTAAATAAGAGTTTAGTCTTTCATACCATGCTTGGGGTGCTTGTTTCAAACCATAAAGTGCCTTGTGTAGTTTTCATACCATAGCCTTGTTAGAATTCTCAACAAATCCTTCAGGTTGTTCAATGTAAACTTCTTCTTCAAGAATTATATTTAAAAATGTAGACTTAACATCCATTTGATAAAATTTGAATCCTTTATAGGAAGCATATGCAAGTAATATTCTTACACCCTCTAATCTAGAAACAAGAGAAAATGTCTCACCATAATCAATACCTTCTTCTTGTGCATACCCTTTGTAGACTAATCTTTTTTGTTTCTAATCACATATCCATTCTCATTGAGTTTATTACTAAAAATCCACTTTGTTCCAATCACATTCGTATCCTTAGGTATTGGTACCAGTGACCAAATATTTTTCTTTTCAATCTGATCAATCTCTTCTTTCATTGTATTAGTCCAATCTTCATTTCCTAGAGCATCCTTGACTAATCTTGGCTCAAACTCATAAATCAAACATGTATTATCTTTCAACTTACTTATTGTCATGACTCCTGCATTCTTGTCTCCAATGATTTTGCTCGGTGAGTGGTGTCTTCTCACATATTTTGCTAATATAGGCTTGGTAGACTGTTCATCAATCTTTTCATCTCTCGGTGGAGGCTCAACTTGCTCCTCAGTTTCTTCTAGTTGCAGCTCAGTTGCATCAACCAAATTACCCTCATGTCAATAAACAAATCTTTGATAATCTTTAGGTCCCTTTTTTTGTATCTTCTTTATTTCTTTTTGCAAATTCATCAATCCTCACATTTTCACTTTCAACAATTTTGTTAGTAGCCTTGATCAAACATTTATATGCTTTGCTCTTTTAAGAATATCCTAGGAATATACCTTCATCTCCTTTAGAATCAAATTTTCCATTCCTATTATCTTTTAGTATGTAACACCTACTTCCAAAAAAATTAAAGTAACTAACATTCGGAGTATACCCATACTAGAGTTCATAAGGTGTCTTGTTGGTATCTTTCTTGAATTGTACACGATTGAGTGTGTAGACAACAATACTTATGGCTTCTCTCTAGAATTTTTGTGCAACCTTTTTTTCAATCAACAATGTTCTAGCACAATCAACTATAGATCTTTTTCTTCTTTCAACTATGCCATTTTTTTGTGGAGTCCTTAGTGCAGATACTTGTCTTGTGATTCCATTTTCATTGCAAAAGATAGTAAATTCATTAGAGATAAATTCACCTTCTCTATATGGTCTTAATCATTTAAACGGTTTTCCTATTTCCTTTTCAACTCTTTCCTTATACCACTTGAACATTTGGAATGCATCAGACTTCTCCTTTATAAACATAGATGACATCATTCTTGAATAGTCATCAACAAACAAAATGAAATACCGATCTCCATAATAACTTTGTATCTTCATAGGACCACAAAGGTCAGTATGAACTAATTCCAAAATACCATTAGATGAGTAATACTTTCTTGAAAAACTTGATTTTTTCATCTTACCAATTTGACATTCTTTACACATCACTTTATCAAGTTTACTTAATTTCGGTAGACCTCTGACTCTATTTTTTTTTCTCACCTTAATCATGTTGCCAAAATTTACATGACATGATCTTTTATGCCATAGCCAAACATCTTCAACTTTAACAAACAAGAAACTCTTTGCAACAATATCAAGATGGAATAGATTACCTTTAGATTTCTCACTAGTTCTAATTAGATCTCCATCAGTACCATAAATCTTCACTTTTCTATTTTGAAACTCTAGTCGGTGGCCAGTATTGTTCAATTATGCAACACTCAACAAGTTTTAGTTTAGTCCTTTAACCCAATAAGCATCATCACATCTGATCTTCTTATTCAATATAATGGATCCTTTTCCTTTTATAGGACATGGAGCATCATTGTCAAATTTGACAAATCCTCCATCATACTCTTCTAAACTCTCAAACTTATCAATATCACAAGTCATATGATGTGAACATCCACTATCAATTATCTATGGGTCAATTTTACTTACATGAGAAATAAGGGATTTTTCATCTTCATACCTCTCTTCATCTAAATCTTCTTTCATAGAAACATAGATAACTTCATAACTTCCTTTTGTGTCATTAGATTTACCATCGATGATTCCTTCCTCATATAGGTAACATGACTTCTTACTGAACAGTCTCACAATAGGTAGAGATAATCATGCCATTGTCTCTCTTAAGGGTAATATATCTATGCTATGGATTACCTATCCCCATCATGAAATGCATTTAGATTGTCAACCCATGGACGTAGACTTGAAATGGGACAGCACAGTTTGTGCACTAAGTTCCTTCAAGAGTCATAACACCTATGTTGCAGGAAGATAAAATGCATGAAAGGAATCTATGATATTGCTGCAGGAAAGTAAACACACTTGAATACTGAATGGAATTACTGTAGAAAACTTATGAAATAAATCTAAGCCTGTCTAACAACTCAAAACATTCACTATACCCATCTCTACAAATGTTGCAGGAACAACCACAGTGGCAATGCTTTAGGTGTAAAACAACAACTCTATTTGAAAATAGGAAAAGTATAGGAAGCAAATCTATTCTTACTTAATCTAATCCACCTTCGAAGTGGACCCCCTTGGTTGGCTTCTGCTAACTACTCAACACAAGAAAATAATCCAAAATCACTCTTCCATTAAATTATTCTCAACTAGTTACATAACAATTGAATAACTCATGAAGAACAAAATAGAGCAACTTCCACTATACTAAATACATAATTCTATCTTTCTTCATTACCTACTAAATCAGTCAAAATCTCTTTATATCAAGGATTGACGATTATTGAAAACATAACAGAAAAGTCTCATTAAACCTCACCACATATGGAGTAGATAAAACAACTACAACATAATACAATTACTGTTGACAACAGAATAATAGTTATTAGGAAATATAGCAGGACTAATTCCCTAAATTCTCTGGAACAACAGCTCCTTCAAAGCTCGGCATATCCATCAAAATTGCACTGGATCTCTCGCCATGGTTGGTCTTCTAACGCTCCTTCAATGCAGATGTGCCACTCTTCATACCGCTTTGTGTTTACTCGAAAGGTTAGTAACATTCGGTATACATATGCAAGTCAACATTTTCAACTCCTACTGAAATGTTAGAATATAGATCGAAATAATTATATGAAGTAGTGCATTATATTTATAATAGTCAGCAAAACATATCACTCAAGCTACCCATAGATTTTGTGGCCTTAGTTGTACTTGGCATAGGTTCACATAAGTATAAGTCATAAAATGTCTTGGAAATATTTATCAGAGTATCAACAAAATATAAAGATCATAAAAAAATTGAGTCAATAATTGGACTCATCATCTGCCCCCTACTAACAAAATGCTTGTCCTCAAGCATTGTATTTCTTTGCTATGGTCCTGAAATCTCTGACGGTCATCTTCCCCTTCTTTCCACTTTTGAAAGTGTAGTAGAACCCCCTTGTGTGTTCCAAGTGATTTCCTTGATGTTCCTCAACCAATTGATCCAATCTAGAAGCATTGATGTCGTATAAAGGCCAAAAGAGTGTAGGTGGATGGAAAGATAAGGGCATCCATAATTCCCTTCTAAGTTGTCATCCCAACTTCATGTAATTAGCCACTCTATGGACAACTGCTTCATAGTTAATTAGGCTATGTGGCTTTGCTTTTCTGAAAGCTTATGGCAACCTTTTCCACCTACTTCTGACCCCTGAAAGAGCTCTTTGGACTGTAAAATTGGGCAATGTCTGATAGTCTTTGTAAACTTTATCCCTCAATGCAAATACTTTCTCCCTAATTTTTGGATTTGGTCTCCCATAACTCAAATTGAGCCAATCCCTCAGAATAACATCAGGCTTATGTGACTCAGCCCTTAATGGCAAAGTCTCAAATTTCTCCAGTTCCCTGTAGGTGTTTAGCTATCTGTCATAATTTGTCTCATTATGCATCCATGACATTAAGGCCCTTAGGTGAATGTCCCCTATATAGAGCAAAGGATTCCACTCTGTTTCATGTGGGATAATAAAATTGTGCAAATAAAGCTCACATAACAGATTTTGTTGCCATGATGGCAGAGTCTGATACAAACCATAAAATTCTTTGGTTGTCTTGAGTTCACAATCAATGTCCTTCATTGTCATCATAAGTTGGAACAATAGAAATTTCTCCTTTAAGAAAATAGCATATACCCTAGGTGGCGGTCTACAAGCTATCACTTGGTCAGCTAGTTTTAAGGCCTTGTTCATTTCCTCTTTTTGTTTCTTTAGCTTCTCTTTGAGAGATTCAATTTCCTCATCCTTCTCAAACATCTCCCTTTTCATTTGATTTCTTTCCTGCTTCCACCATGTTTTCTAACAGATAAAATGGTTGTATAGATGAAAGAGGACAGACTGAATTGTTGATGAAGGGAACTCTTGCATTTGGGCTTTCTTTTTCTTCTCCTTAGCAGTCTACTAGAAGAAATCAGTGAACCACGTTGATTGGTAAGGTATAATGGATACATTGGAATACATAGGATGCTGAGGAGTAGATTGAACATTCTCAGGAATGTTCTCTTGTATTACTTCAGGGTTCAGCTCAGGCATTCCTTGATCATTTTGTGGCATGCTACTGCTAGGTTCTTACTCATTAGGAGTTTCCTCCATATGTTGGGATTCTTCTTGTGAAGGAGAGTCATCGGGAATAACTTCAACAGAGGGCTCTTTAGCCATCTTTGGTGATGGAACATCTAGGTTTTGAGGAGAAGGTGGAGTCACTTGTCCTCTCATGCGAGGGCTTCTATGCACAATTGCCTCTTCAACCACTACAATTTTAGGTTGGCAAGACCTTTTTTGGTTTATGAGCTATAGGATTAGATGTTGCAGGAGTAGTTATTGCAGGACTCGACTGTTTTATTTTATTAATTTGAATTGCAGGGTTTGAAATTTCTCCTTCTAAGTTAGGAATTTCTTTCCTAACTTTCTTCTTTCCTTTTCTTGAGGAAGAAGTGGGTACAGTACTCTCTAGAGTAGGTTCAAGGGGTTGGTTTTCTAGCGGTAATTCTGGTTCTTTTTCTTTCACAGCTACTTCTTCAGCAGGGTTGGAAGATTCTACTACATCATCTAGAGGTTGGGCCACAAGATTTACTTGGGGTTGCAAAGTTTTAGTTTGGAAAAATTTAGCCCATGACATGGGGGAAACATCCCTAAGAGATTTTTCAACCAAAAGCTTGATTAGGGCTTGGTGACTAATAGAGTTTGCATTGCCCCTTTGAGTTTTCTCGGCACTGAGACTTAGCATATTATAAAGAAAATTGGGAATATTAAACTGAAGATTATGCCTGATACAGCTAAGTAGCTTAAAATGATGAGCATGCAGGTTTGAAAATCTCCCTTCACAAGTTAAATACCTAATGATGTGCCTAGCTAGTTCTGGAAATGGCTGAGGAAGGGACAATCTGTTGCACCCCTGCTTAGTAATTTCAAGCGGAGGATCACTCAGCTTGGAGAACTGAGCTCGAGATGACCTAGCATCATGCTCATTTGGATAATCTTCTCCCACAACTGGTAACCATGTAACTTCCAAAATTCTCTCTTCCATGGCAACAAATGTCAATCTCCATGCAGTTGCTTGTCCTTCTTTAAATGTACCCATGAATTCTATAGTAACCTCCTCATTAAACTCTGTTAGCTGCAGAAAATAATCAAGCCAGCCGCATGCATTGAACCTGCGGACTGCCTCAACATCCGCCAGCAAAATACCATGAATGATTGGTTCATATCTCTATAATTGTCCGCCCATCTTAATAATGCCCAATTTCTAACTTTTCAGCTCTCCAACCCACTGCTAAGCTTTCAATTTTTCTACAAATTCCCTCTTTTGAAATGCAATTGCGATTCTTGAAAAATACTGATATTTGCACTTGCATTACCTTTGTTTTACTTGACACGAACTATAATAATGCCATTGATTTCAGAAGACATCAATACCTTAAGTGCGAGTTACCTCAAAAATTAATTATGATCCTTTTGAAGTCATGTCAAGTTCAGGAAATCAAAATTTGAAAGTACGAGAAATGTGTGAAGGATTTAAAAAATTAATGGAACACAACCTAAGTAAAACACTGATGTGACAAGGGTATGACAAGGGTAGTTTAGGAATGACACTTGGAAGTTAGTACACTTCCCCTTCCCCCTATGAAAGTTGAACAAGTGTCCTCACTTGTTAAATTTAGCACAAGGTTGGGAAACTGGCTTAATGCATATATTATACATTTAATGCAGTACTAGATATAATTAATTAAACCTGTGTGCTAAAAATAAGTAAGGAGCTAGAAAGTTGCACTTGGTGATGATTTATCGTACATGAATGTGAGTTGATGAGAGTGTTGATTCTAGTGGTTGCATAAGATTGTTGACATGGAATTTTATTGAAAGCATTTGAAAATAGAAATCATGGGTGACATAGAATTTGAGTGGGTGGTAGATATAGAAATGAGATGAGTTGGTGAGAAGAAAAGAGAAAAGTGAATGAAGAAATATACCTCATTAAATGAAGTTTTATTATGAATGCTTAGAGAAAGCATGTCATGGTGATGCTACAGGAGGCAGGCTTTCACCTTCTGCTACTGGAACTATTTCTTGAGGGGCTGTTAAACTGTGCATGTTGAACTGTTGTAAGAATTCTTCTTTGGTTTGAGGCTTGTGATACAGGTGCAAGCAGTGTCCATTGACTAGTAGCTTAAATTGCACTAGATCAAGTTTGGTCAGCTGAACTGCTCCATTATCAAAGACATATTGAATTTCATAAGGTCTGAGCCATCTGGTTTGCAGCTTTCCTGGGTTCTCCTTGTATCTAGAATCATATAATAAAGGCCAATCTCCTACTTGAAATTTTTTGTTCTTGATATGTGAGTCATGCCATCTTTTCCTTTGGTTTTGGATTAGTTCTATTCTCTCTAATGCTGACTTGCACATTTCATCCAAGGAATTGAGATTGAGGAGACATTCTGTTTGTGTTGCAAGAAGATTGATGTTTAGCTCAAGTGCTATGCACAATGTTTTGTGTTCAAATTCTATGGGGAACAATGCTATTTTTCCATACACCAATTCAAATGGTGTGAACCCTGTTGTTGTCCTCCATGTGGTATGGTAAGCCCAGACTACTTCTGTTAATCAGCTGCTCCAATCCTTGTGATGCAATTATACTATCTTTATTAATATGGCCTCCATTTCTCTGTTTGTCACCTCTACCTATCCGTTGGCTTGCAGGTGATAAGGACTAGACTTTCGATGCCTTATGCTATACTCCATTAGCTCTGTGATCATATTTGATGTGAACTGTGCTCCTTGGTCTATTACAAGCTCTCTGGGGACTCCATACTTGGTAAAAATTTCTTCATACAAAAATTTGGCTACTTTTTCATCCCTTGTATTCTGCATAGCTTTCACTTCCACCCACTTTTTCAGGTAATTTGTACAAACCAATATATAGGATTTTCCATTTGATGGTGGATCAATTGGTCCAATGAAGTCCATACCCCACTTGGAAAAGGGTGTTATTACTACTTGTGGATTGAGTGGCATCTCATTTGATTTCATTGGACAACCCATCCTCTAACATTTATCACATTTTTGTGTATAACTGGCTGCATCTTTGTGTAATTGAGGCCAATAATATCCTGTTGTTAAAATTATTCAAGGCTATTCGCTTTGTTGCAAAGTGACCTCCACAAGGCTCATCATGAAAATCATGGAGTATATCATATACTTCAAATTCTCTGACACGTCTTCTCATAATCTAATCTGGACCAGTGTAAAATAGATTGTTATCTATTCATGAAAACTAAAAGCTTTTCTCTGCAAGCTTTTTCTTGTCTTTCTGAGAAAAATGTGGGGGCATCTTATTTGTTGCTAGATAATTGGCTATGTCTGCATACCATGGGTTTTTGAGTGCTATATGGAATAGGTGTTCATCTGGAAATGTATCTTCAACTTGAGTAGTGTCTTCATCAACATTTTGTAGTCTAGACAAGTAGTTGGCAACTACATTGGCCTTCCCCAGCTTATCAACAATTGTTATATCAAATTCCTGCAATAGTAAGAGCCATATTGCCAATCTACATGTTATAGTAGGTTTGTTCATTAGATATTTTATTGCAGAGTGATCAGTGTGAACAAAAATGGGATAGCCTGTGACATAGTGTCAAAATTTGTTCAATGCATAAACTACAGCTAGGAGTTCCTTTTTAGTAACTGTGTAGTTCAATTCAGGGCCATGGAGGCTTTTACTGATATAGTAAATTGCATTCTCAAGGTTAGTAGGCTTTTGTCCTAGCACAACACCTATGGCATAATCTGATGCATCTTTATGGATGTGGAATGGAATAGACCAATCTAGTCCTTTTAAGACTAGTGCACTGGTTAGGAGTTTTTTTAGCTACAGGAAGGACTCATCACATGCTTGTGTCCACTTAAATTCAGCTTCTTTGGTAAGTAGTGTGTACAAAGGACTAGCAATTTGACTGAAATTTTGAATAAAGCATCTATAGTATCCAGCATGTCCTAGAAAAGATCTTACATCTTTTTGTTTAGTAGGAGTAGGTAGTGTAAGTATTACTTATACTTTAGCTGGATCCACTTGAATTCCTGCTACTGAAATAAAATGCCCAAGTACCACTCCTTCCTGCATCATCATAAAGTATTTATCACTATTAAGGGATAGATTATGTTCCTTACACCTGATTAGTACCTTTTCAAGATTCTTACAATCCTCATCAAATGTCACTCCAAATGTTGTAAAGTCATCCATATATATCTCCATACAATCATGTGAAATGTCAACAAAAATACTAATTACAGCTCTTTGAAATGTTGCTGGAGCATTACACAACCCAAAAGGTAGAACTGAATATGCATATGTCCCCCATGGACATGTGAATGTAGTCTTCTCCTAGTCCTTTGGAGCAATAATTATCTGATTGTATCCACTATATCCATCAAGAAAGGAAAAATACTTCTTACCAGCCAAAGTATCAAGTACTTGGTTGACGAATGGTAGTGGGAAGTGGTCTTTCTTGGTAGCTTTGTTTAACTCCCTGTAATCCACACAAATCCTCTATTTGCCTCCCTTTTTGGGTACTATAACCAAAGGTGATACCCACTTACTGTCAGATATAGGATATATAAAGCCAGCATCTAATAGTTTTTGTAATTCAGTTTTGACTATCTCCCTTAATGCTGGGTTAATCCTTCTTTGAGGTTGAAGAAGGAATCGGCTTCCTTCATTGATATATATTCTATGAGTACATAATGTAGGGCTTAATCCCTTCATGTCCCCATAATCCCATGCAAAGGCTTTCTCATGTGTTTTTAGTAGTTTGGTTAGTTGCTCCATTTGTTGTGAAGGTAACTTATTATTCACATGGAGATTATGACCTTTAGAAAGCTGTATAGTAGTTGTAAGGTCAAGCATGGATACTTCAGGGATAGGACTTGTGTTTACTTCACTAGGTAGCAACCGGTGGATAATATTGGGTTCTGAAGGTAATACATAATCCTCAAAATTATCTTCATATGTACTTAACTCTAACATAGAACTCTCAGATACATCTTTAATTACAACACAGTCATTATTAAGAATGCTCCGAAGGACTTCATCTTCCTCTTGTAGCTTTATAAAGGATTGCCTATGTAACATCATGCGCTGGACCACAAAATTTAGTTCTTCTTCCCCATCTCCTAAGTCTAGCCATATAGGTGTACTCAAATCTGGCTGTGGTTGAGCTAGAGGATACAATGCTAGTTTCTTAGTGGCTTGCCCATTGAAAATGGTCATGTTCCCTGATCTACAACTTATGTTTGCATTAGTTGTTGCTAACCATGGACGTCCTAGAACAATATGGTAACCAACAAGGTTGACTTTTGGTGAAAGGATCATGAAATCAGCATGGTACTCCCAAGAATCTAAAGAAACTATTATATCTCCTATCATTCCATCTAGAGTAACAGTAGAGCTATCTGCTAATTGTAATACTATTGGAGTAGTTCTCAACCCTTCAATGCTCATTTTATTCATAGTATCCTTTGTCATTACATTAATGGCAGCACCTAAGTCTATTAATGCATTTTTGACAGACTGGCCATTAATGATGATATTCACAACTAGACTCCCTGGATCTGAATATTTTGGTATTACCAGTTTTCCTAGCATAATATCAGCCAATTTTCCTATAACATGTACTATTGTAGGATCCTTTTTCTTTCTCCCAGGCTTTTTAAGACAAGCTTCTTTAATTGCCTTTCCATAAACTGGAACATCTTTTATTGCTTGAAACAAGGGAATTTGGACATGCATATTCTTAAGCTGGTCAATGATGTCAAATGGCTGATCTTCTTCTTTTGGTATGGGTTTCTCCATGTTGAGCCTTTGGGGAAAAGGTGGTTTAACTGATGTATGAACATTAGCTAAGTTGGAAACATTTTTTGATGCAACAGTATTTGGCAAATCATTCTCTAGAATCAGTGCTGCTGTTGTAGGAAGATTTGGCACTTTAGTTATAAGGGGTGGTTCAGGTGCTGACAAAGTAGTACCTGATCTTAGATGTATATCAGCTATATCAAGTGCATAGGTAGGGTACTGCTGAGCATCAGTAGCATACATTTTCTGCTGTGGTTGTTGACTATTGGGATTTGGTTGACATTGAGCAGGTAGTTGTGTTCGCCTTTGAGGACCTACATTTGGAGGTGGTGGCATTATTGTAGGCATATTTGTTGGAGGTGGTAGAGGTGGATATCCAGGATTTGGGTTAGGCCATTACTGAGGTCCTCTCCACTGGTTAGTGGGCTACCAATTTCCTTGTGGTTGTTGCCATTGGTTTGGAAATTGTGACCATTGGGGTTGTTGTGGAGGATACCATTGATTCTGTTGATTATTTGGCCAAGCATTATTCCAAGTGGGTTGATTATACTATGGAGGGCTTTGGACATTTCAGTTTTTCCACTAACTATTATATGGACTTGAAGTTTGTAATGGGTCTTGAAGCATACCTTGTCTCATGGCCCATGGCCGGCATTGAGCAACAAAGAATACTTGCTTTTCCTCTCCTTCTATCTTCAAGTACTTAGTTGGAAGATGTTGGTTCTCCAGGTTTGTGACCAATTTGCACTGACAATCCTTCCTTTGTTTGCGGCAATGAGGACAGTATTCAGCCAACTGCGCCTCTACGTCTACATGCTTCTTCTTGGCATTCATAGTGTCTAGGTGTGTAGCAACATCATTGATGATGTCTTTCTTGAAGTCTGACAGAAAATTTGAAATCTCCATCTTTGAAATACCAGAGCCACTTCCTTTATTCAACATTGAGTGAAATCCCCTTCCTTTCTTAACTGTTGCTCTAGAATAATTCATACAAATCTTCTAAAGGTCATCCCAAGAGGACTGAGATATATCACCTTTAGCCATGAGGTCTAGAGCTTCAAGACAATTTTCATTCACTCCTCTTAGAAAAATCAGCTTCTTTGAATCCTCTTGCAATGCATGTTGCGGGTTCTTCTGTAAGCTAAACAAGAAGTGTGAGATGTAGTCCTCCAATGTATCATCTTCCCTTTGTGACATACATAAGATTTCATCTCCTTTTGAATCACTTCCCTTGCAGTATTCCTTATATTTCCTTAGGAATCAATCTCTCATTCCATCCCAATTAGCTATTGCATTTGCTCCTAAGCCCATGAACCATCTGAGGGCTGACTCCTTTAGAGTTGCTGGGAATAGCTTAAGCTTATGACTATCAGTATTATAGTAAAAAATTTGACATAGTATGTCAAAATCAAACAAAAAGGTGTCAGGATCCTCCGTAACAAGGCCATAGAACTTTGGAAGTGCTGAAGCAGGTATGTTCTTGAGGTTAGGATTGTTAATAAGACTTGGAATTGGAAATGGAAATGTAGGAGCTGCCATTACTAGAGGTGTTGGATATTGAAACTATGGTTGGAAAGTATTATTGACTGGAGGGCTCTGAGCAACAGGTGGTCCTAGATTGGGATTATTATGGAAACTGGCTAATATTTCAGCAAAAGGATGGAGGTCAAATGTTTCTTGGGTTTCTTCTTCTTCTGATGAAGATGATGCAACAAACTCAAGACTGGCATCAAGAAATGGTAATTCAAGCTATTCAAACTCTTCTTTCAGTTTAACAGGTTCTTTTGGAAGAAATCTGCCATGAGCATCTCACCTTCTTCGATGCATGCAAGTGAGTTGATGACTTGTGAAGTAAGCTCACAACTTCTTGGTATTGACTAAAAATAAGAAACTAATCTGAAAAATAAATGACTCATTAAGGTTCCTAGTTTGACACCATCCTCGGCAGCGGTGCCAAAAATGAACAGTCTCACAATAGGTAGAGATAATCATGCCATTGTCTCTCTTAAGGGTAATATTCTATGCTATGGATTACCTATCCCCATCATGAAATGCATTTAGATTGTCAACCCAGGGACGTAGACTTGAAATGGGACAGCACAGTTTGTGCATTAAGTTCCTTTAAGAGTCATAAAACCTATGTTGCAAGAAGATAAAATGCATGAAAGGAATCTATGCTATTGCTGTAGGAAAGTAAACACACTTGAATATTGAATGGAATTACTGCAGAAAACTTATGAAATAAATCTAAGCCTATCTAACAACTCAAAACATTCACTATACTTGTCTCTGCAAATGTTGCAGGAACAACCACAGTGGCAATGCTTCAGGAGTAAAACAGTAACTCTATTTGAAAATAGGGAAAGTATAGGAAGCAAATCTATTCTTACTTAATCTAATCCACCTCCCAAGTGGGCCCCCTTGGTTGGCTTCTGCTAACTACTCAACACAAGAAAATAATCCAAAATCACTCTTCCATTAAATTCTTCTTAACTGGTTACATAACAACTAAATAACTCATGAAGAACAAAACAGAGCAACTTCCACTATACTGAATACATAATTCTATCTTTCTTCATTAGCTACTAAATCATTCAAAATCCCTTTATATCAAGGATTGATGCTTATTGAAAACATAATAGAAAAGTCTCATTAAACCTCGCCACATATGGAGGAGATAAAACAACCACGACATAATACAATTACTATTGACAACATAATAATAGTTCTGAGGAAATATAGTAGGACTAATTCCCTAAATTCTCTAGAACAATATCTCCTTCAAAGCTCAACATATCCATTAGAATTGTGTTGGATTCTCTCGCCATGGTTGGTCTTCTAACGTTCCTTCTTCAATGCAGATGCGCCACTCTTCATACCAGTCCATGTTTACCTTAAAGGTTAGTAACATTCAGTATATATATGCAAGTCAACATTTTCAACTCCTACTTAAATGTTAGAACATAGCTTGAAATAATTATATGAAGTAGTGCATTATATTTATAATAGTCAACAAAAAATATCACTCAAGCTACCCATAGATTTTGTGGCTTTAGCTATACTTGGCATAGGTTCACATAAGTATAAGTCATAAAATGTCTTGGAAATGTTTGTCAGAGTATCAACAAAATATAAAGATCATAACAAAATTGAGTCAATAATTGGACTCATCACATACCTTTTTCCTTGTAGTCTCTAAATCTTTGGTATCAGTTCTCCTTCATATCACTTTTATCATTTCTATCATTGTCAGGACATCTAGATGCAATATGGCCAATCTTTTTGCAATTAAAACATTTCAAGGGCATTTTACCTTTATACTTTCCTTTACCTCTCGGTAGTATCTTAGCCAACAATGCTTCCAACTCTTCTTGTTCTTTCCCTTCGGTTAGGATACTATCATATTCACTTCCACATGAACTACTATGAATCTCTCTTTCTCTTCTTGAAGTTCCAATACTTAAGATGATTTGAAGACCATTTCAATAGTCGGTAGACTATTATCATAATTGCTAAGCTCAAATACAACTAGCTTACTGATTAAGGCTTCAAGAGTAACAAAATTATTCGGTATGGACCTCAGTTCTTGAATAGAATATACTCAAATAGCATACTTGGATGAAAGAGTTCTCAGAATTTTACTTATCACTTCTTCACTAGTTAATGTTCCACCAGCACCTTTGATGGCACTAACAACTTCCTTGATTCTGAAACTATATTGAGCAATGTTCTCTTCATCTTTCATTCTCATTTCATCAAACTTTCCTCTAAGATTTTCAACCTTAGGTTTTTGTACATGTTGATCACCTCCATAGATAAGTGTAAGCCTATCCCACATCTCTTTTGAAGTAACATAGTCCTTAACATCATTGAATTCAGAATCAATCAGGGAAGAGACAATTTCAATAACTACCAAGTTGTGTTCCTTCTTTTCTCTCATTTGATCAACTGTCATGGGTCTAGTAGGTGGAGTGTAGTCATTATCCAAAATATTTAGTGCAGATTCTCCAATTCTAGATAGGAACAATCTCATCCTGCTTTTCCATGTTGAGAAAATTTCCTTGTTCAGCTGAGGTACTTCTCTCCTATACATCTTCAAATCTTTTACTCAATTCTTTCAAACTTATTCCTTTAGAGTACTTAGTTCTGATACCAATTGTTGGATTATGGGGAGGGGGTGAATCAGTAATCCTTGATTCTTAGTACCTTAAATTTTTTTTTTGATTAACTTGGTGTCAACTCGGTCAGACACAATTCACTATTTATTGACAATAGTAAATAAAATTTTGCAATCAACAATAACATTCACAATAATCATTCAACACATGTAACACTAGTATTTAACGTGGAAACCCAGCTTTGGGAAAAACCACTATGGGAATTGTCACCCACTAAAGAAAATACTCTTCTGAAGTATGCTTGGTTAACAACCAATCCTGTTAAAGATTATAATAGACACTACTAAGTGTAACCCGGTCAAGGGAGTTGCCTCATATTTGTTAAGATCTTCACCATGTTAGGAGTGGCCTAGTTAAAGGTATTTGAACACTCTTTAGAATGTTATCTTTTGCAAGGATTTTATGATAAGACTGTTAAGTCCACTCAGTTAAGATATTTCTCTATTACAAATGTTAATAAGCAATAGTAAATAATTTGACCTGTAAATTCGCAACTATCCTTTGCATAATCAAATCCTTTGTGCACTCTTCTTCTTCTCTTCAATCCTTCACTTTCCATTGGCTTCAACACTTCATCAAATTCTGCTTTTTGACTCAGAATTCAACCTGTTCCTTCTTCATTGCATCAATCGATGACTTATCAACCCTTCAGTTTGCCAGCCATTTTTTCATACAAATTCATCCTTTATATAGACTTCATTTTTCCACTTAATCTCCTTTATCACATTTTCTTTTGATTAATTTCAACCGTTCGATCAACTTCATAAACTTATTCAATGTATTTAGATCTTAGTAACATGTTTTACCTTTACCTCAGAACTTGAACTTTCTTGAAACTTGTTCCTTCTATTTTAGCCGCTTAGATCTGTACCATAGATCATCATCATTAATTTTCCCGATCATAGATCTCTCTAACTAACTCTTCCTTATCATCATAATCTTCCAGCTCATCATAGCTAATCATTAAATTTTGTTCTGATCCTTGTATTTAATTTTTGTTCCTTACTTGGTGACTAAAACATTCTTCTCGGTGTCTTGAGTTTCTTTTCCTTTACTAAAACTTACTTTTCTCTTACTGAGTGACTTTTTCTCTTTACTGGATGACATATTCTACTCAGTAACCAAAACTGTTTAACTTACCAATTTGATTAATCTTCTTTACCATTCTTTACTGACTTGATATAATCATATGTTAGGTAGAAAACAATTATATCACCATAATCTTAGCATTGTCCGATCTATATCAATTTCCCAATTAAGCTCTTCATCTTCACAACATCTCACTTCTTCTTCTCCTTAACGCATTCAACTTATATCATACTCCAAATGATATGACAACACAATATAAACTAGATATCAATTTTTTGACATCAATGACAAGATAATAACTAATCTAACATTTCTACTATCTTTTAATCCTATAATCTTGGCCAGTCTTCATCATCATCACCATCAGTTATAGTAACACTCCTATTTCTAGACTTCAACTAATATCTTTACTTCATTAGGACACATCTCAGGTGACACTTGACTAAGTGATCTTTCCATAATTTCTCTATCCATTCTTATTGCAGCTTCCCATCTAGCATGGATAAGATCATAAAATATTTTGGTAAAACTTGGTAAATCTCACTAAGAGTCATACAAAATTTATGTAGGCTAAATATTATAGCCTCTTCTATATTCTTTTTATCTTCATCATTGAAGAATCCACATCTCTTGCCAACTCCTCCCATTCTGCCTATCTCCATTATGCCTTTGGCAATATAATCATCACTTGGAGCTTTCTTCTGACCACTCTATTTTAATTATTTTGCATCCTTGTCTGACTCAGTCCAAACATCTTCAATTCCTACAGTTTCCTTTTTCTCAGTCTTCTCAACAATGGATTTTATTTTTCTCTTGTATGTCATCTTTACCAGTTGAATTTTGATTTCAACTTCTTTTACTATAGGTTTACTCTGCTTTCTCTTCACTTTTGCATAAGTGGATAGAATTTTGGATGATGGATCTTCAAATGCAACATCAACAGTACCATATTTACCTGCTTCTTCACTACCAAATTTTTGTTCTAGATTAGATATCATTTTTCTACTTTTCCTTTCAATGACCGGTTTCTTCAGTTGCATACTTATTTTAGCAAATGCTTCATCATAGGTACCAAATCTCTATGATTGTCTATCCAAGGGTTTTAAAGGCAACTCATCTGCATGAATTCTTACTAACTCTTCTTCTACTTCATAACCCATAGGTGGAACCCAATAAATTCTAGGTTCAACCGCCATCATAGTACAAGAATATTTATCTACTAGGAAGCATATATCATTCTTATATTTGTCTACAATTCTAGTAGGAATTGTTTCACACTTGTTCATTCTAGCTTGGAAATATTTGAAATAACTCCAGTAGACACCTAAACATCCTTTAGAAAATAAAAATATTTTTATTTTCTGAAAACCCTTGATGACATCATCATTAATTAATTAATTAATTTTTATGCCATTAAATCTTCCTATTTTAATTAAACATCTTTAATTAAAGAATCCCTCCCCAAATCATTTAAATCAAGTTTGAGTGATTTTCCCCTATTTATTAATTATTAACTGATAAATTGACCAAAAATCCTTTAAATAAATAAAATATTTATTTAAATCCTAAAACTTTAGAAATGTTCTAGAAATCCCTAACCTCTTCTAAAATTTCCTAATCTCACCCTAAACCTAATTAAAAAGTGATTCCTACCCTTTTTAGCCTAAACTCTTCAAACTTTGACTTTGGGTCAAAAACCCTCATAAATGAGCCTTACATCCTCATTAATGACTCTTACAAGTAATTAATGAAGCCCATGTCTCCTCTTCCACTCTTGTTCCCCTTGCACACTTCCCTAGTGTTGCTCACACATGTGTGAGCAACTTTGACCAAGGTTAAACCTTACCATACCCCAAACCTTACCTCTGACCCTAACTCTCCTTCCTAACCCAAGCCTTTCCTCAAATCCTATAAATACCCTCCTCTTCCAAGAGCAATACACCAATTCACATATTTTACATTGAGTAGTGTTATAATGTTAGTTTCATTCTAGAGCTTAAGCATTTGGCATACTTTGTTAGCTTACTTCATTTTTATGCTTTTCTAACTCACATTAGCATAGCATAATAGATTAATCTAGCCTCTTTCATAGCATTTGCACATCATTTTCAGCAATATCATACTTTAATTTGGATTAAAATGAACTTAGCTCAATCATTTTTAGCATCATTAGGATCTTTGAAGCCTTAGGGGCAAGCTCCAAGTGCTTAGAGAGCACACCCACATCCCTCTTATCAAGAGAAAATCAAACAAGTGCTTAGATGCATCTGTTTTGGCTCAAGCTGAGGTGGCTTGGTTTTTTTTGTTTATGTTTTGGACTAATATAATTGCTAGATTTAAATCTAATGTGTGCCTTGTTTACGCCTGTTCCGAACAGATATAGATCAAAACTGTAGTCTACAACCCCATATAATATTGTAAATTTTTTCACCTAATTCCTTAATGAATTCACTTATTTTTACAACTACCAGTTTGTCCAATGGCCATACAATATTTCCTCTATCGGGGAAGAAATTATGAATGTAGAAGAATATACATATCAATAAGGAACCATGTTTGAATAATTTATTTTTGTCTTTCTTTATTCTCTCCATATTTTCTAGGAATTGAATTTTGACCATCTCACATAAGTCATACATGAAATTATCTTTCACTATCTGATAACCGGCCTGGATAGCACCATTGGGCACAGTATTAAATCTGCTTTATTGATATACCCTATAACCTATTACCATAGATGCAAACCAAAATTCTCTATCTTCAATGTCATCTATAGTCATAGATCTTCCATCTTATTTGCATTTGGTTAGCTCAGTAAGAAAATGTGTTGTGACTGTTCTCAATGTGCATTCTAATCCTTGCGCTTGAAAACTAGTTACTATATGAATCATTGTCTTTGAAATCTTATAAGTCTTGTCCAACCAAATAAATTGATCATGCACTCTGCTTAATACATAGAAAATCAAATCTCGATGGAATTTAGTGGGAATTTCTACCGCATACATCAAACCTTTCGCTTGTAGATGTTTTTGCTCATCTCTCAATAAACCATCGGTACACATATTCTCATATTCTTTCTTGATAGCTCCAGCTCCCAGTTATTCAATCTTGCAATTAACATACGACCGAACATCCTTGATTAATAGTTTTCACGAAGAAATCATAGATAGGGCATCAAACATGTCAATCTCCATCACTTTGATCAAATGAAGCTTGGACACAGGTTGAGGCTTATCAATAATGTTAATAAACACAAGGGTATCAACTTTTCTTGCCATTTCACCCAACTACAACAACACACAAATTCAACTGCGAAGTAGATAAATAACTTGTAAAGTATTGGTTAGGGCTCTCAAAATTTTTGATAGTAAATTAGGCTCAAATGATCAAATGAATGTAAAAAGGTAACAAGTGTAATCACTTCCCTCTATTTATCATTGATATATAATCTTTATGCACTTCTAACAATAAAACAATATTTTTATAATGATAGAAATAGTGTCATATCTCTGATTAATGCATATCCATTGATAGGTACTTAAATGGTCATAACCAATATCAAATGGTAAAGACATATATCAAGAAAATTCAATGTGCTCATCACATAGTCACTGTCAACTTCAAAAAGATTTATCAAAACCGAAATCATAACATCTTGCACCATAATGTGTATTTAGATCTTGCCACTCTTAGATCTAGGGGATCAATAAAGGATTTTCTTTAATTACTCCCCTAAGCAAATAACATGCTTAATTTGAAGAAGAATCATTTGTACCAGAGGATGGTAACTTCTCTTTAGATGATTTTACCTCTTCCTATTTGACTTCTTGCTTCTCTTTGGCTTTCCTCCAGATCTTCTTCATTTCTTGACCAAATTCCTCTACATTAACGATCTTCTTACCTTTTCTGTCTTCTGACCGGTAGGATAACCAGTTCTGGAACTAACAATCTTTTTCTATGTGATTGATCATATAGAAAACAAAGAAAGCCATATCGGTTGACCTAAAAGGCCCAACATTGCCTCTCTAAGTTCTCATTCTGTAATTCATCACTAAATGACCATAACTACTACATATAGAACATGTTGCATCAAATTATCTTTCCCTTCCATTATGGCTTACCGGTTTGTTTGGAGACCTAGGAGTGTAAACTTTAGACCTGCAATTCTCAACTTTATGTCCATATTTTTTACAGGAAAAATAGTATCCATTGAATCTACCACTATTGGATATATTACTAGATCTATTGTTGGATCTAGATCTACACTCATAAGAAGTATGACCATACTTGTGACAATTTTAGCAATAATCATCAAAAGTATAAGACTTGTTCACTAATTTTCTCCTACACACATTTGCAGTATGACCAGGATTTTGACAGTTAAAATAGGTAGGTTTGTTAGGTTTCTTACCTAAATTTCTTAGATCTATCTTCTGATCTTGTGGGTTCTTAGGTTCAAATTTTGATGACTCATTGTCTTCAAATGTTCCTTGACCAGTGTAACCAAGACCGGTTGGATCTTTGTGTCTAGTTTGTCTCTTCAATTGTTCATAAATGTTTTGCATGCTTTCATTGTATTACTTCAATTTTTCATTTTCTTCTTTCTTAGATTTTAATCCATTCTTCAATTTCTCATTCTCTTCTATGAGTCTTTCATTCTCACTTATAACTTGCAAATTTTCTTTAGCTGTATCCTGCATTTGGTTTCTATACAAAGTATATTCTTGTCTTAGTTTATAGTGCTCTTCATCTCTTTCTCTTAGGGAATCCTCAACAACTTTCTTATCATCTTCTACAATACTCCTTGCACTTTTTGTTGTTCTCTTTCCTTCAAGATCTTCACACATCTTGATAGATTGACTTTCAAGCTCTCTTTTTAGATTTTCCACTTCTTCTTTAAGTCCTTTTCTCTTTTCCATCAGATCTGCAATTGCTTCTTTAGAATCTTTAGACATACTACCTTCAGATAGTTTCTCAATATAATATTGACTCTCATTCAACTGTTCAGTAAGTTTTCTCCTTATAGAAAGTGAATTCTTTAGTTTCTCTTTCAACTCATTGATCATGTTGTGTACACTCTTGAGCTCCATTTCATACCTCTAATTCTCCATAGTTGTAGATCTTTCCCTCAATTTGTTAGACTTATCAACAAGAGGACCAATGCTCTGATACCAATTGTTAGAATTCTTAGGCATTGAGAGGGGGGTGAATCAATGAAACCCAATTATAAACTAACTCAACCATCGATCTGAATAACTTCACTATTAACTTGTAAATAAAAAAGCATATAAGTGAAGTAAATAAGATCAAACATCCACAAAATCATCACACATGACATAATGATTTTTTCATGGAAACCCTTGGCTAGAGGGAAAAACCATGGTGGGGATGACACCCACATGCTCACTACTGTAGTAAAATGAGTTTTCCCTATTAGGAGCTTACAATTACCCTTTTTGAGGGCTCACCATGTAAGGAGTGATTAGTACCTTGTTAGAAGTATAAGTAGATTTGTTAAGATCTAGCTTGTGAAAAGATTTTAGGACTCTGTTAAGAGCCCACCAAATTAAGGGATTTATAATGAGAACCTATTAAAGTTCATCTGGTTAAGGGATTTGATCTTTTTAACTACTAGGGAACAAAAATTTGGGTGATCTAAATGTAGCACTGACTTCTTGATAGATCCAATCTTTTCTCTTCTCTATGTATCTTCTTACATCTCTGACTCTATAAGATCTTTGATCACAACCTTAATTCTTTCACAATAACATCAATATTCTTATTTCAATATCATCTTTTCAATATGAGCAGTACCTCATATATTACGCTTCTAGAAACAACTTCATAAAATTAAATATTTTCCCATCAAAATGATAACCTCGATGTAAAACACATTTCCCTATGACTGTGTTGGCTTTCAATAAGATCTGCATTTTAATTATCCAAAATAGTCAAACATATTTTGACTTCTCCAATGTACGGCCTTAAATCTTCCTTATACAATAACACCGATCCCAAAAATAACACTTCATTAATTCTATAACCATAATTACACATTGTCATAACAATAAGTATCATCACAACCACTAAACCACTTACCGATCTACAATCTTCCAACTAATGCTCAAGAACACAAGTGTTCTTTCCCATCTAAATGACTGTGACACCAAAATATCTTTCACCGATCAACCAAATGAGTTGTGGTTAGAACCAGACTATATTATGACCATGTTGATACTGTATATGTGATCACACCTTGTAATTATTTATCTATCATGATCATTACCAAATTGATGACCTCTATGTCTACGGATCTTCAAGACTTAACCAGTTTCCAATATTACCAATTTCTTAACCTAAACATCGACTATGATGCATGACCAATTTGACTTAGTTACCATCAATGAAAACCAAACCAATTAATACCTATGACTGCAACCAATATGTATGACCATGTCAACTCATAATACCAACATAAAGTATCTATAAACCTTCAGATCAACCTCTAGAGATTCAACATCCTTAAGTGACTACAAGTTGCTAAGGAGGCTCTAGGTTTAAAATCCTCCATTCCAAACTTTTTCAACATCTCCTAGATATACATGATCTAAGAAATAAAAATGCCATCTTTCATTTGAGTAACTTGAAGACCAAGACATAAATATAGCTCACTGGTCATAGAATTTCAAACTCCTTTTTCATCTCCTCCTTAAATATTTCACAAATATCATTATCTCCTCCAAATATGATATCATCAACATATACTACAACTATTATCATGTTATCACATTCAACTTTAAAATAGAAATTTCTATTTGTAGAACCTTTCTTGAAAATGTTCTATAGAAGATACCTTGTACAACCTAGCATACCAAGCTCTAGGAACTATCTTGACTCTATAAAGTTCCTTTTTGAGTCTGCAAAATATATTTAGATCATCTGACAACCAAAAGTCATTTGGTTGATCAATGTAAACTTCCTCTTTTATCTCTCCATTTAGAAAGCAAGACTTGACATCCATCTGATATACTTTGGAATTTATATATCCATAAAGAGTAAGAAACATTCTTATAGCTTCCATCCTAGCTACCAGAGCATAAATATCTTCAAAATCTATACCTTCAAGTTGAGTGTATCCTAAAAATACCAATCTTGTTTTGTTCCTTATGACCTCACCATCTTCATTCAATTCATTCTAAAGAACCCATTTGGTTCCAATCACATTTTTCTCCACTGGTCTAGGTACAATTTCTCACATGTCTAATTCTTATTTATATAATACAACTCTTCTTTCATAACTTTCATAAAACTTTCATTTTTTCTTTCATCTACCTAAGTTTTTGGTTCTACTTTTGATCAAAATAGTATTTTGTTTATTCATTCTCTTCACCTCTCTCATTATAAGAAAACATTTATCTTTATCTCCAATTATCTAATCTTCATAATGATGCCTCTATGCATATTTCATTGGGTTCTTCAATATTTTCTCTGGTTCCTTTTCCACTTCTTCTAGTTCTTTATGTTTTTGAGCAATCCTTTCTTTTGCAAGAGTAACAATAATATCTTCAAATTATAACTCAATCTCCAAAGAAACCTAATTCATTTCTTCAGTCATGCAAATATTAGTGATTTTAAAAATTCTCTTTAACCTCATGTTATATCATCTTTATACCTTTCTTCTTGTAGAATATCCCAAGAATATGCAATCATCAGATCTTTCATCAAACTACCCAAGATTGTCTTCATTTCTCCTAATATAGAATTTTCTCCCAAATTTTTTTAAGTATTTTATAGTTAGTGTCTTTCCAAATTACAAGTCATAAGGTGTTCTAGTATGATTTACTCTCACCTAAACACTATTAAGAAGATAAATAGTAGTGTGCACATTATCTTTCCAATAAATGTTAGGTAAATTTGCATCTTTCAACATTGTTCTAGCCATTTGTATAATAGTTGTATTCTTCCTTTCAACCACTCCATTCTACTACAAAGTTCTAGGAGCAAACAATTACCTCCTAATTCCAAATAACCTGTCTAGGGCAAGAAATGTCATATTTACAACATGTGTTGGTTTCTACAAACCACATTTTTACTCTTGGAGGTGCCATTTTTGGGTTCTCTTAAATTGTGGCTTGTAATCTCCATAAAAAAAACATATCTTGTGAGGTTGAATCAGTCATTGGAGTTGTTATTATCAAGCAAATTGATTCTCATTCATGTTCATTTGTCAAGGAATCATCAAAGATTGCACAATTTCATTAATGGAGGAGAGTTCTAATACATTTTGGCTTGTATTACTCCAAAACATTAATAAAGAGTTACAAGTTGAAAGGTCTCTATCCAGATTTAGAGCAATGGTTTTTATTCCAAGTGATGCAAGTTATTCTTGTTTTAGTTGTCTTGCTATCACATTCTTGAGAAATCTTTCTACATGGTTGGTGATTCAAAAGAGGGGTTTGATTGTATTGATTCTCACACTAATGCAGGTTCTTCCCTTCACGATAAAGCTTCAAACACTCATGAGCAGTCAGGAGTAAAAATCCCATCCCAAAACTTGACTTTCTTGAAAAGAGCAAAGTTTTTCCTCTTTATGTAATTCAAGATGAAAAATCCCACCTAAAAGCATTTTCTAAGCACATTTTGATGCTCTTTTCAATGTGTGCAAACGAGAATGAAGAACCCATTTGTAGGCAGAAAGTACTTTAAAAAATAACTTGTAATGGGACTTAAAACCCCACTTACAAGAGGAAAATACGCACTCATCCAAGGAGGTGAAAATTGGAATGATGCAGACATAGAATTATTTCAAGGCTGATATCAAGTAGGTGATTGATTGATGCAATCAATACAAATCAATCAACGATGCATATTCATGTTCCTGTTTGAGATGCTTTCACCAAATATGAACACTTTAATCACGGAGCATCTTGTAGCAACATGAAGACCGACAGAGGATGATGCAAATATATGTCATGTCTTATCGGGCACTTAGAAATTTTCATCATGTATTTGTAATTTTTATTTGACATGTATTACATGTAATGTAAAAATAAGATGCAATTGCATGTGATAGTATCACGTGCAAAGTTGTTTCATATAATCATGTTGCAAGAGATTTAAGCCTTGTAGCATTGAATAAGTCAAAATTAGTTATTTAGTTAGAGAATAATTCAAGGTGGTTAAGGGTTTTCACCTTCTTTCTCCACATTTCTCTCCACTCTTTTCCAATATAAAGGAGGGAGCAAATTATAAATAATGATCTTTTGGCAAGGCAAGAAAATTCAACTGGTTTGTATATGCACTCTAAGACTTTGAGCTTAGATGTAAATCTGAATTTCTTTCAATAAAAGAGGTAGGTTCAGAGAAAACTTTAGTGGCGATTATTTGCCATTTGGCGAATGTCACCCATCGGCATCCCGCGATTTGGCGAAAAAATTGCCCATATGGGACTGACCCCATCGCCCCGCATTTATGAAGATTGGGTCCATTGCCCAGGTCCATCGCCAAATGCTATATTAAATTTTGTCCATTTCTTGCACATTTTCGCCAATGGCATATATGTCTTGGGCACAATATATTTTTAAAATTTGCCTATAATTTCAACGCGGCCCCAAATGGATAGCCTATATTTGCCCATAGTTATATATAAATATTTTTTAGGCGGCCCCAACTTCGCCAGTTATTTTACTGACGCGTGTCTCAAACCGATGGGTTTTCGCCACCTTTATTAATCATACCAAGGTATTGGCAACCCATAATCACCTAGGAAATAACACAAGACATGTTATCATTCGCGGGCTTCACCAAATATTTGGACACTGACCTAATACCTCCCGCCCAATTCACCAAAAGAGATTAGTATAAATACATTCATACATCGATGTTATTGTACACAATTTGGAATCTTGGATCGGTTCAATTTGATCGATAGCGAATTTCAGACTGTCTCACTATTGAGTCTCGACTGCTTTGGTGAGTCAAAGGTAAGTGATTATTATTCTAAATTTCTGCGACTATGTAAACATTGTATATTATAGTTATGTTGTCATTTGTCACTTCTTCAACAAGTAAACATTTTTTTTACATATTTTTATCACTAGGCTGGTAGCCAATCGAGATGTCAAACAAGAATAAGGGTAAGGCTCTGGCATATGGGGAAAGCCAAGAGAGGCCAACAAAATGTAGAACCTTATCATCGTACTTTGGTCATGGTTGTGGAAATGTTTCTGCCCAAAATAGGGAAGCTAGTGTTACTTCATTACAAGAAGATTTTGAACCTGAGGCTGAACCTTCACGACATATTGAAGAAGTCAGCGAACCTGATATCTCAGATCACGATGAACTTGAAGAAGATTTTTAGTTAAATACCCAAAGTAGCCATAATGATATAATCGACTTGGATGAGACTGAGAATGTCAGAAAAGATGATGGTGCAACTGCAGGGAAGAAAAGAAAATCCAAATCAAAGAATGATAGACTGTGGGATATGTCGAGGAATTTTCAAAAAGATTGGGTGTCAACATATCCATTCATTGAACTAGTGCCTAATCCAATTGAAGGGGAACCTCCGGTAGAATGCAGATGTAAGATTTGCAGCATGATAAATAAGAAGGAAAAAAGGTTGCAGCTAAAAATTGACACCATACAAAAGCATATTGGTAAAGTTTACGAAAAGAAAACCATAGATGGAGTTCAAAAATCAGTGATAAGATGGAAAACAAAGGAGGAATCTCATCATGTTAGGAATGCAGAATTATATGAATTTCAGCATAATATAAAGACGAAGCCTGGTGAAGTTAAAGGCTCTATTGAAGCTTGTTTTGGAAAAGCATTGGAAGTAGAACTAATGGGAAAAGCTATTTAGTTAAGTGTTGTGTTTAATATTTTGAGCAGAGGGCATCCAATGACAGACTACCCATCATTGAGTGCTTTATTACACTTTCTAAAAGTTCATAACTATCCTAACAGTCACTGGTCAGTAAACAGTGGATGGGAATGGGCAAGTTGTCTTGCCGATGTTGAAAAAGAGGATTTGAAGGCAAAAATTAAAGAGTCAAATTTTATTGCATTGTCTTTAGACAAGGTCACAACAGTAGACAATACTTCTTGGGTATGCATGCATGTTTATACTGTACAGAATTTTTTTCACCAACCTCATCTACTAACTGTTGCTAAAATGAGGGATAATGTGACAGCGGAAAATTTATTTCAACTAGTAAAGAGTTCTCTAATTGAATATGGAGGTATAGATGACATGACCATTGCCAAAAAGCTAGTGTGTGTTAGAGCTGATGGAGCTTCAGTAATGCAAGGCCACAGGAGTGGTCTTTGCACAAAGATACAATCTTCTTGTGCACCCTACGTTACTCCCATTCACTGCATGGCCCATAGAATGAATCTAGCTTTTGGAGTTGTCAGCAAGCATGCTCCAGTACAAAAAATTGAAGTTTTAATCAAAGAGATCTACCAATACTTCTGTCAAAGTTTGAAATGATTCAGGGAATTTCAACACTTTGCTGAAGGACTAATGTAATGACCCTCACTAGTAGGATCACTAAAAACCCCAAATCTGATCCATGTCAATTCATCGAACAGTTGGCATGCACTTGAATGGTCTTGTTTGCAATGATGTGTTTCAAGATGTTTATTTGTTTTGAGCACCAAATGTTATTGAGATAACAATGCCAATATAGGAAATTAACAAATAAACAACAATGCAATCCTAAATATCACATCAATGACATCATATCATGAACATCTCCAATTCTGATTGTAATGTATGACTGTTGCAACTATTACATATGAGCACTGTATTGTGGACTATTTACAGCACATGAACTAAGACATGGAGTATATGAATTGTCTTACATGAACAGGTCCTAGTAATGCACTTTTCTACACTAAACCAATGGCAATGTCTGAATACAATGACTGTTCTCAGATTATCAGTGACTGTGACAATATTCAGAAGTACAATGCTATGACAATGTGGCAATACCCTTGCTAACATATATCCAAATTTGATGTTAGAAGACAGCAGAGATATATTATGTGACTGTTTACAATGACAAGATTGATGCAAGAACAGTACAGTTTTTAGACTGATATATTAATGGACTGTGACATACAATTCATATGCAAATTATGGCATTTAATGACATCAACATATGCACCTGGAAATGTTGCACTAAATGTTGATCAAATCGATGGTGAAGTATGCTGATGTAGACACCTCCAATTGCACCCGAACTGATCCCAATTTACAGCTGATTGTAGATGGTTGCAATTCTATTTTTTTTTATTTTCTTTTTCGGGTCTGCTTTTTCGGACTGCTTTTTTTAGATTTGCTTTTTTGGACTGCTTTTTTGGATCTACTTTTTCGGACTGCTTTTTCGGATCCACTTTTTCATTTTGCTTTTTCGGATTACTTTTTCGGACCTGCTTTTCTTCCTCTTGCAACCAAAACTCAAACCCTCAGGTAAATCTGAGGATTCCAAATAAGCTCAACATGAAATGGCTGAATACCACTTCCAATGTGCAACCCTTCAGAAGATATCTCACTTCCTCAGTTATGCAAATCCAAGGGAGTTTTCGTTCCCAAAGATCTAATGAAAATTTGTAGACCAAATGACTACAAATTGCTCCAATATGGAAAAGTAGAAGAATCCTCAAATCAGCTTGTTCAAATGAGAGGCCCAGCCCTCTATTTATTCACTTTTTTGGAGAAGTTGCTAAGAACTTCTAGAAACATCCTTTATAAAATCATATTATAATGCACTTTATAATAAAGTAACTTTATAATATAAAAAAGTGCAATCTCAACTTAAAATTATAACAATGTAGGCCCCAAAAGTCTCATAATTGAACGTAGGCTCCACTACAACTGCATGTAGGCCTCAAACTGGATGTAGGCTCTATCAAATGTAGGCTCTATCAGCAATATGCAATCAAATGATCAGCATAATGGCTCTCTCTCCAAATCATTTCCCTACGAGAGTCAATAATAGGCAAATCCAGCACGTAAAATGATGTCAGCCAAAATAGGGACATGACAACTAACCGACGGGAACAAGCTTCTTAAGGATAATGATACTAGATGGATCTCTTTGGATGGACCAGCACATCGAGTTTTTTCAGAATATCAATCATTGCTTGGTCTAATGAACTCAAGTCGTGACGAAGAAGGGCAACCAAAATTTCCTGCACTGCTGTCAATGTTAAGTAATGTAGAGACACTGTTAACATTAGCAGGTCTTCTCCCCATGCTCGAGGAAATAAGAAATTTAATGAAAAAGGCCCAACAAAGAGCTATGTATATCGCAGAATATGCTACGCTCCGTAAGTTGACATGCATGATGCTCGATAATCTCTATCATTTATTTGTTGATGAATTAAAATTTTCCAGCTGGCTGAAAATCACAGATTTGGACAATCTTGACAACTTTTTAAAAATTGGTTCAAACGGGGGTTATGTGCAGAAGTTCGCGGAGTTGAGATACCAATGCACTACAATGCCACGATCGAGTCTGAGGAACTAGGAAAGAACCCCAGGAGGTGAGTATCAAGTGTTAAAAGGGAATACTTTACCAAGATCATTGAGTTTGTAACAGCTTCAGTGAAGCACATTGCCTTTGATCTTTCCTCACAGATTAGAGCAAGATTCCCTCTAGTCAAACTACTTGAATCCATGGCTATTGTGTTTCCTCATTATTGGCGTATGAACAATCTGAAAGATTTTAAAAGTAGACTACTAACTTTGATAGATCATTTTTGCAAAACCAAAGAGTTAGATGGAGTAACTCTAAATGGAATTTTAGATGCAAATCGTCTGAGAGAGCAATCAGCTCATTTTTCACGGACAATGAGGGAACAATTTAATCTTATGGAGAACCCTATGGAAGATGGATCGGTAACAAGGCTTTGGAAAAACCTCGCTGAGAGTGAATTGTTGATTGATTCAATATCATAATATTTCAAGCTTGCTGAATTATGTCTAACCATGATATTGGGGTCGGTGGAGGATGAGAGAGTTTTCAGTGCTTTGGGATTCCTAAAGTCAAAGCTAAGAAACAAACTTGACAAGAATTTGGAAAATTGCTTGAGGCTCTATACATCCAGGTATGAAGTCAATACTTTTCCTTACGAAAGGGCACTGAAATTGTGGAGGAAGAAATGTCAAAGAAGAGGGGTGGGCAACATGTCAAACCAAAGTGGGAGTGGGAGTGGGAATGCCAGAGACAATTATGTCATTGACCGGGACCCATGTACTGGCACTGGTACTGCTAGCGGTGAACATCAGTTAAGCGGAGGTATGCAGAGTGAAGAAAACATATCAAAGAACCAAGGAAGCTATGAAGTTGATGCTGATGAATCCAACAATCTCAATGATGATATGGTGTGGTAGCTTGAAATTGAACCATTGTAGAAGTAGCACTGAAGAATTAACATGTCCTAGGTATTTATTAACTTTTTCCATGAAGTCTACTGTCAGTTTCTGTATTTCATCATCAATCATGCATATCCCAATGTCAAAAACATGAATGTAGTTGATAATGTCATCAAGATTCAAGATTCAATTCCACAATTAATAATTATTAATGGTTTTCATTCGCAATATTCAGCTAATATGGTACAATTCTTGTAGTTTTTTCATTATTTTGTTTGACAACATAGCAATTTGTATGTTACAATTCTTAGAGTTAGAAATATTGATTCTCATTAATTTAATTACAAATATGATACAATGTATCCATTCATTGATCAATACTAGTAAGAACACAACTCTCTGATTCTATTTACAAAAGTCAATGACTCAATTCCCATTGGCAATTTAGTAAGCCAATGACCCTAAATTCCCTTTTATAAAAACAAGGGAGCAACAATAGCTTCAGGTCGATTTGCCTAATGTGAAGTCTCAAAATCTAAATCAGTAAGACAACTACAAGACTACAAGTCTACAACATCTCTACAACTTTAGTTGTACATTTCTGCATTTGACAGGCCGGTTTAGTAAATTAGCATAGGCAATAGCATCTGCAAGACTGCAACATTGATCCTGTTCAAAAAGCAAAGTTCAAACTTGTTACTTTAAACTCAATTCTAGAGTCTAGACTGTAGTATGTAGGATAATATGAAAGATATAGAGATGATTGAAACTGAAAGTACTTTCACATACTATGATTCAAGATGATTCTATAAGTTTCTGTAGTATGCTCCATTCTTCTTTGGTTGGAAGGGCAAAATTTTTGATGGTATGGTAAATGACCTGCATTCTCATCAGAATTCCATACTTGGAAGAGCGAGTTTTAAGCAATGTTCCTTCCATTAGTGCATGCAAATTTGTGAATGTTTTGATGCACTTTGCAATGCCTTCATGAGTTCTGCCCTGAGGAAGGTTGCCTAAATCAGAGGTTATTGTGTCCTCCAACTTTTGTTTGTAAGCTTCTCTTCCAACAAAACCCGTTGTTGACAAATCAGGTCCAGGACTCGGTAAACCAAGAGATATCAATTTGGTTGTTTTAATGTTCATCTTGGCGAGCTTTGGCCCAAATAAAGCAAGAAATTCTTCTGCTTTTGTTAGTTTCTGACATTTATGAAATACAGAGGTCACCTTTATTATTGAACCAACGCGGTCCTGAATTCCCTTGCTTGCCAATTGCCTGTCAGCAGTGCTGTTGATTTCTTGCATAATCTGCTTTGCAGTTTTCTGTCTCTGACCAAAACTTTTGTTCTCCTCAAGTTTCTCTTTCAACTTCTCAAAAACATTTGTAAGAGATTCATAGAGTTCAAACCAATCACACAACCTATCAGCAGAAGACTTTATTTGCCCCCAGAAGTAATTTTTTATTTGCTGTGCTGTATTATTTACATAGTCATTCAAGAAGTTTTCATAATTTTTAATAGTATTATTTTCCTTCTTTAGGTCTTCTTTCATTTCTGAGTATTGGTGTTCACTATGTTTTCTTATTTGCTCTGCTTTCTCTTCCCACTCTTTTGTTTTTACCCTCTCATTTTCCAATTCTTTCTTTAACTCATTGTTTACCTGTGCAGCATTCTCCAAGTTTTTGTATAAATTTACTGAAGAGGCTTTTTCATCCTGAAGTTTTTTATCCCTTTTTTCTAATTCTTTCTTTAACTCATTGTTTACCAGTGTAGCATTCTCCAAGTTTTTGTATAAATTTAATAAAGAGGCTTTTTCATCCTGAAGTTTTTTATCCCTTTTTTCCAATTTTTCCCTCAAAGTTTTCAGTTCTGTGTCCATATGTTCTTGCTGTTCAATTGCTTCTTTAGAGCCAGAGGATGAATTTTTTATCCTTTTCTCTAATTCTTTGCACCTGTTTATTGCTGCTTTCTCACTTGCCTTTACATTTGCCAGGTCTGCCTTTAACTTATCTATTGTGCCCTGAAGCTTTCCTTTCTCTCTCTCCAACTTCATCACTGAACTGTAGACCACTTGGTTGGTCATTTTGGACACATTTCTCTTGTCCACATTTTTAATTTTGGATAAATCCATTTGGAGGGTGCTAACTTGAAATTCAGATGGATCTAACTGACTCTCTGGTGGATTGTTATCTCTAGCTGGGGGCATAACAACCATGAATTCCATCATATCTTTATTCAGGTCACATGTGGTTAATAACCTGTTGGATGCAGGTTCTGCATCACGAGCTGTAGCAATTGCTTCCATCTTCATTGTCTTACTATTTTGTCTATTCTTGTTTTTTGATTTTTCATAGTTAGTTACAAATTCATTGTAATGAAAATCAGGATTTTGTGAGAGAATTGAATGTTTGAATGGTGAAATAGCACTTGCACTGATGTACGAGCTTCCACCAATACCATGAGGATTACCAACACCTAGACCCATTACAAGTGGGGTTTGTGGACTATTCTGAGGGTTTTGTCTTGAAGGATGGGCAATTGTTGGACTCACAGTCACCATTGGCACTGTTGTACTAGTACTACTACTAATACTTGTCATAACCTTTTGCTTCTTTACACTTTCTTGACCTTCGGGACCAACCTTTCTTGCATCTACATATTTATATAATATCCTTTTCGGACCACTACTTTTAGTTGTACAAATGATATTTCCAGCTGTGGGAGTGACAATTGATTCAGATTGAATCTGAGTGCTTGGAACAGCTGGAAGTGGAACTCTATTTGAAGCAGAAACAGATGGAATTAACTGAGTTGAAACCAATGTGAATGGAATTGACTGAGTTGATGATTGATCTCCATGCCCAAGGCCTAGTTTCTGACCATGTTTTGGTGCTATAGCTGGTGGTTCAGGTGCATACCAAACCCCTTCTCCACTGGGACCCAGACCACTAGAACCTTGGTAGCCCATTTTTTCTAGAATTTTTGCGCCTTTTCTATATAGAAGTTTGGTGGATGCATCAACTCCTCTCTTAATTGCTATACTGGATGAGGGATTCAAAGAATCCTAGTCATCGTAATCATCATCATTATCATTGTGATATGCTTCAGCTGGATGCTCCTTATTCCACAATTTGTTAAACATTGTATCCTCTTCCACCTCATTAAGATCTACAGAGGTCTTTGGCTCACCGAGATTCTTCCTCATTTCCCAAAATTCCAAAATTTTGGTTCGACTCCATCTAGCATCTATACATGCATTCATTAGCTCTTTTGGAATACGTTTTGTAGATGGTTTATCAACTTTCTTGTAGAAATTGGATGATGTCATGGCCTGTACTTTTCCTTTCTGTTTGTGCAATGCCATTATTTGTGATGACAATTCCTGTATTGACATATTATTTTCAGCAACATATTTCTCCATCTATTTTTTGACCTCCTCCCAAGAGTCCATGTTTTTAAAATTTTCAATCAAAGGCATACTTTCATGTTGATATTTGCTTGTAGAGTTCCCATTGTCTTTAAGCCTTGCTCCAATTATGTTCAGTGGATCATACTGCCAGTGACTGTCAACATCAAATCAAAAAATTGAAAAAAAGGCTTCTGCCACTTTGAATCCTCTTCTCTCAAATGCGAACCCTCCAAAGTAGAATGGCAAGGAGGGAAATATCATTTTCTTTTGCTGACCATTAAAGAGTACATATGTGCTCTCCATTTGTCGTACATATTCCAATGCAAATACCCTCTTTGTTACATGTATTGGAAGTTTGTAGGGTTCTACCCATGAACCGTAAAACCTTAACACAGTGTACTCTTCCATTAAGTACCAGTCAGCCAATTGTAGTTGACTTTTGAGTTGAATGCAATTTCTACAAGTAACAGGCAATCTAGGCATTGGAGTGCCTGTAATTTTATGGTACATTGGTGCCAAAAAGAAGTCTACAAAATTGTTGTAGTTCCTTCTATTATCAATCATCCTTATCTGAGGTGTCCACTCATAAATTGGATTTTGGCCTTCAGTCAGACTGCAAAGCTTGTTTGCCTGAAATAATGCACGATGCTTTGCTAGGAGAAGATAGCACAAGTAGGTTGTGAATCTAAATGTCTTCTCTGAACCTCTTTGAATCATTAGTAATTGATCTTGCATGCAACGAACAATGTGCTCAATAAAACAATATTTTACTGGTTCTCTTTCAAAATGAATATGATAAAGCATTTCAAGAATGCTGGCACCCACTTGTTTGTTACTATCCAATCCCAAACAAAATGCTAGCAAGGAAATACTGTCCTGTGCCCATGGCACAAAAATTTCATAATCATAAGGAGGCCTATGATCTAAACTCAGACTACAACCGCTTGTTATTCCTTTGATATAAGAATCTCTTTGTTTTGCATCTAATTTTTCATAATCCTCTGCCAGCTTTCCCAAGTCAACGTGTACGTTTGAGTGTTGTTGTTGAAACCCTAGGTTCAACAGACTAGCAAATTCACTCTCAGTTATGGACAAAATTTCCTTCTGAGTATTTTTATTCACAATTGCTTTTCTATTTTCATCATAATTTTTGGCACAGAGCATAACAATTTCTGGGCAAGGGAATACTTGAGGTAACGCCATGTGTGCCGACCTAGCTTCCCACGGTGCAATTTTATTTGTAGTTGCATTTACCCTAGGGTTAAATGAATAAAATTTTGAAGCCTTATTTGGATGGTTCCACTTCTTTTCAAGTGCAAATCTAATCTCCATTATACCCTTATTTCCATGAATAACAGGATCATGTATATCATGGAATAAATCACTGAAACCTGGTGTTTTAAGCATATTGTGGAATTCTATTATTTTGCCCATCGTGTTATTCTTTGTATTTGTAGCTACAAGCCTACATGGGTGATTCAAAATTAAAACCTAACAGACTAAATTTTTTTTATATAATATAAACAGTAAAGTTGTAAATCAAGAGACTTGAAAAATTTAAAATGCAGGACGTAGATTTTCAGGATTTTAGTAGTTACACTTACCCGTTGACGTTCACGTTGCCCTTAGCTTCAATTTTTGCAGAGAGCTGAGAGACTTTGTATTTTTTTGCTTTCCTCGGACCTCAATCCTCAACCTAGAAATTAAGAATCCATAACTTTATTGCACTGTAAGTTTGTAAATTGTAAGTGGAATGTGATTATGTCAATGTGTTAACTAAGCAGTGACACGTGTCATGATTCTGGGACGCATTTCAAAAGATAGGGTGTCTTTTTCCTTTCAGCCTGAAACTCAACTTCAATTGTTGATCTATAAACATCCAACAGCAACGGTGAATGGTGTGGTACTGGTGGCCCCGTGGGTCGTGGGTCCCATTAACTAGGCTAGTTAGGATGACTCACATCATGAGTCAGACATGTCAGTGTCACGTCATCACCAAATTGAAATGACATTGTTATTTGTTGGTTGACCGAGGAGTTTAGTGACATGTGTAATGATTCTAGGACGCGTTTGAAAAGATAGGGTTTCTTTTTCCTTTCAGCCCGAAACTCAACTTTGGTCGTTGATCTATAAACATCCAACAACAATGGTGAATGGTGTGGTGGCCACGTGGACCGTGGGTCCCATTAACTAATCTAGTCAGGATGACTCACATCATGAGTCAGATGTGTCAGTCTCACGTCATCACCAAATTGAAACAACATTGTTATTTGTTGGTCGACCGAGGAGTTTAGTGACACGTGTAATGATTCCGGGACACGTTTGAAAAGATAGGGTTTCTTTTTCCTTTCAGCCTGAAACTCAACTTTGGTCATTGATCTATAAACATCCAACGACAATGGTGAACGGTGTGGTGGCCACGTGGACCGTGGGTCCCATTAACTAATCTAGTTAGGATGACTCACATCATGAGTCAGACGTGTCAGTCTCATGTCATCACCAAATTGAAATGACATTGTTCAATGTCATTTGTTGGTAGACCGACAACCGTGCGAGGTGTTAAGTGACACGTGTCATGATTTCGAGACGCGTTTGAAAAGATGGGGTTTCTTTTCCCTTTCGGCCGGAAACTCAACTTCGGTCGTTGATGTATAATAATCCAATGACAACAGTGAATGGTATTGGTGTACTATTTTTTGTAAGTTGAAATATATTTCATATTTTATGATGTTACAAATTATAAATATAAGATATAAGTTTTTTTCATTTATATATGTTTAAATTATACTATGTTAGTTTACCATAATAAGAGTTAAAAAAATTACATGTGAAAAGTAATGTTCAAATTCTATATTATAATTTGTGAATATTTTTTAATGGAGAGTAATTATTTAAGTATTTAAACATCAATCTCATTCGTAGAGATATAATTGTACTTCAGACTATGTAATAAATTAAATGTGGGAGACACCATTTTAAAAATTTTATTAAACTACAGTTTCAATTAGTGAAGTTTAATTGTAATAGATATCTGAAGGAGGATATTTGTCGGTTATTTTATATATATTAAAATAAATATAGATAAGCTAGTCTACAGATAACTGATAAAGCATTGAAGCAAGTAATTAAAATATTGCAATCATGGTTACAGAGAAGTATAAAATATTAAAAACCATTTTTGCAATCACGGTTACAGAGAAGAAATATTGCAATCACGGTTACACAAAGCACAAATTGAAATGAGGTAAAGCTTGCAAAATTTCCATTATATTTTTCATAAAATTATATTTACATTCTCGACTTCATACTATGTCTGTAAACAAAAAAAAACATACTCGACTTGATACTATGTCTATAAACATATTATATTTACATTTTCAACTTGATACTATGTCTATAAACAAAAAAAAAAATTGTAAACAACTACAGTATCAGTACCAGTACCAGTACAAGGTAAGCTTTTAATATTTATATAAAAAAAAATTTATAAAGAAAAATCAATTGCGCCCTTCTGTGTAGAATTTTGCAGAGAGGATTAGCTGCATGAATTCATCGAGCCACACAAATTGCCCCGCTTGAGCCTCCTCTGTGTCAAGCTCAAACCACTTACGGAGAAAACCCCTGGCAATCAGCGCCCATTTCCTATGGTGCTTCAATTGCCCAGTAGTCAGGCACAAAAGAAAAGGTTGCATGGCCACATTCTGGCCTGGGAGGAGAAGCTTGTGTATTTGACTTGCCATAGGGATCCCCACCCCTAATTCAGCGAAGGTGACAACTTGAACATCATCCCCTAGGTATTCCTCTTTGAATACCCTCCTCAGCAGCATCACCATGTCAACCTTCGGTCCTCCAAGGTCTAGAAGGGAAGCCAAAAAATGAGACGTAATGTCCGTGGCTACCCGGTACCTATCTTCATTGTCAAGAAACTCTCGGCCCAACACCATTCTGACAGGCTCTGTAATGAAAGGCCCACCATCCTTACAAATTGATGCTAAAAATTCATCAGAAAAGGAACCCAGAAAGGCCTTCTGGGCCTCCTCAGAAGTGCATCTAAGACAAATGGGAGTGTCCATCTTAGATTACTTGTAGACTGTAAAACTTAAAACAGTAAAACTAGAAAATTTAAAAACAAATTACTTGCAGAATGCGTCACTGCAGACCCTAAACAAACAATCAATCAATGCCGATGAATAATGAAGCTAGATCGTCTATAAACAGCCCTTGAATCCTTGATCGTTACTTACCAATCAATTATTTATCTTAATGGTATTAAATACATTGTCCTCGATATGCCTCTAAATCTTGCACGAAAATCTTTTCCCTAAATACATGCGTGTGAGAATTGAAAATTTTGTCCTTAATCTTTCACATCTGGCAGTAAATCTTTTCTATCGATAAAAAACTGTTAGAAATCGGCTGTACAATTTGGGAAGTGGTGTGTGGTAGCCAAAGAATGTCACTGTCACTGACATGGCATTTAATTCTTTCTCGGTTAAGTGCTTTTAATACTCTGCAGATAACTTACCTTGATACGTGTCAACATTCTGGTGACTACCTCGACAATTCTTTTTCCTTCAAGAAATGTTGGCCGAAATTAAACCTCAGCCATTGATCTTGGATCATCAAACGGTTTGAGTTCTCAAATAATACATTTAACATAATTACAGTGGTAGTGGCAAAGATTATGGTAGTGGCAAATAATACATTATGCTTCCATAATATAAGGTCAAACAACCATGTCTTTAAACCATCACTTGCCAGTTGCCAATAATTTATGTATGTTAGGTATGCTAGGTTAGGCTACTTATTTCCCATCTTTTGAAAATCGCCAATAATTTATTTATTTTTCCATAATTAACAAATGATTAGCCAATACAATTATTTTTTCACCCTTCAAAAGAAAAGTATTCGCCTCAAATATTAAAATTTTTTACTTGAAAAGAAAATTATTCGCCTCAAATATTATAATTTTTTACTTGAAAAGAAAATTATTCGCCAGCAATTTATAAAATTTTCAATCCGGAGGGAAAAAATCGCCAATACAAACTATGAAAAATTATGGATTTGAAAAAAAAAATCACCTAGATTAAAACAAATTACCCCCTAAAATAATGTACGATTCGCCAAGACTTTACACTTTTTCCTAAAAGGGGGTTTCTTAAAGTTATCCCTGGGTAGGTTATTTTGAGAATTTGTACTGATTCAACCTATTATGTGACGACATTTTCTTGAATTAATTGTGAGATTGAATGCTTTGTTCAAGAGGGATTTGAATTCAATTGTACAGACTTTGAGCTGCCTATTGTATTTAGAGTCAATTTGAACTTTTGAAGACTTTGTGTTGCAGGAGGACAAATTTTTATATTTAGGAGTGTCTATAATTACTTAGAAATGAAAGACTTTGGGCTTCAGTTGTAAGTATTTTTTATTATGTTTGAGAGTATCTGGTAAGAGACTTTGTGCCTTACTAGTTATTTTGATTATTGAATCCTCATTAAAAATAAGTGCATGATACTTTGGGTTCCTATTTTTGTTTCACAAATATATAAGTAGTTTGTTGTCTGAGGTGTTGCTCTTATGTCAACTCCTGAGTCATCGATATTATCATAACAATACGCCTTTTTTTTAAGATTTGAAGTTGTAGTTGTTTGTAAATCATTCCTGAAAAAGAGGAATTGATTAAGAGAAATGCCCCTTTTGTAATTTCAATTAAGTTCCTATGAAAGCCACCTACGGTAAGAAGGGAGCCTCCCCTATTGATGAGAGGGGAGAGAAATCTCATGAGACATTGCCTAAAGTCACAATTTTGTAAGTTTGGTTTTAGTAACTTACAAAATTTTGAGCCAGCAATATAGTATTATGTGTTTGATGATAGCATATCCATGCATTTATTATGTTAAAAAATCCTTTATATACTTGGTATTCCATGTATTAATGTGATTAGCTTGTGTATGCATTGATTGGTGATTGTGAATCCCTCATGTATGCTGAATTTGGGAACTCTACATAAGAGATATGGTTAGTATGTGTGTATTCAACCATATTGTTTGGATGATTATTGTTGGACTACCTAATCATTTACCTTATATAGTTTAGAGAGGTGGGTTTAACGATGAACCACATGGTTAGGTGGTGTTGAATCACCTTTGGGGATCCATAGATCCTTTGAAGAATCTTAAAAATTTGGAGGAGTTTCATGATTTAGTCTCATATCATTTTATTTTATACATTTTAATGAAAACCTATAATATGGGATGTTGGGGTCCTTATTTGTAAGATTGTAATTCTTCTCTTAGAAATTGTATAAGTTGGAATACAATCCACTCACATAAGTGTCAAGAGTTTTGTCTTATTATTGGGATGTTTTGATATTGTTATCAAACATGCACAAGATTCTATCTCATTTTTTTTCCTATTTATCTGTTTGATAGAAACTTGACTAGTAATAATGATTTATAAATATGTAAGTAACATAGTTTTGATTTATATACTTGTTTGCAAATGTATGTTGTAATTAGAGATTGATATTTTTTTTCTAATTATGAGTAGTATTTTTCCCTTTTGCATGCCTTGTGATTTCATGAGCATGTGTAGAACCATGTGGGTATGTGAAATTTGGTAGTGGGTTACTATATTTTTTTTCAAGGTCTTTGTGGATTTCACATTTAGCCAATGAAAATCCTATATATGAGCGTAAAATATTGATCCATCATTTTTGTACAACACACATAGTAAAAAGCCCAATTATTCCCTAAAAATGAATTGTAATTGTAGGCAAAATTTTATAGAGTTACAATATTGCTCTTAGAAGCTAAACTCTAGAGTGTGAGGTTGTAAGCATGATTATATTTTACAAGTTGCAAAAGTATGTTTAGACCTTGAAGTTTGAATTAAATCAGAAAAATACATTTGGACCTCAAATTTTGAAGTATCACAAAAGTGTGTTTAAACCTTGGGGTTTGAACTGATTCTACACCCATTTAAAACCTAGAGAATAAATTATTACAATTTAATAAATTCAAACATTGAGATTCAAACTATTACAAAAGTGTGTTTGGACATATTGGAGTCTAAATCCTTGCAAAGGTGCATTCAAACACCAAAGTCTTAAGTGTTGCAAAAGTGTGTTTAGGCTCTTATATTTCAAGTGTTATAAGAGTACATTTGAAGCCTCAAGCCCACATTTTTGCAAAAGTGTGCTTGGACCCTAAACTTTGAAGTGTTAAGTAAAAGTGCATTTGGACCCCAAAGTTGAAAGTGTTGTAAAAGTGCATCTAGACTCTAAAGTGATATAATTTAGACATTAAAATTTGAAGCATTGTAATTTTGATTTGAGATTTAAAGTCTAAAATGATGTAATTCGAATCTCAAAGACTAAAATGATGCAAAGAGAATCTAGACTCTAAAGTCCAATAGAATGTGAAGCTTAAGACTCTTAACTTTGATAAACTTCTCTAGCCTCTAAAGTTTGACAACTCACAATCTTGCACCTAAACTCTGAAGTACAAAATGCAAAGAAGTAGAGGTTAATAAAATATTTCTAGTAGTTACAAATTTATAGAGGAACTCCACATCTCCACCAATTTTTTATTTTATTCTCATCACAATGACAACCCATGCTTTACTAAGTCTTTCATTTATGTCACTATGCTAAACATCGATGATTCATGCTTTATATGTCACTATGTGGTGTAAGGATACCTTGTTTACATGGTTGTGCATTGTGACATGGTGATGTTACATTGTAACACAAAATAATTTAAGCAACATGACATGGTGATGTTACATTGTAACACAAAATAATTTAACTTAATGTCTTTAGTGAAATCTTAAGAAATTATAATTTATCTATATCAAAAGATGTACCGATGACACATAAACGATGCTACAAAATATCATAAGGTTTGATATAGAATTAATAAAATGATAAAATTCAAAACAATTATGGAATATAATAAATTTAGTAAGGCTTTTGATGCAGGGGCATTCTAGGGTACTCAGTGAATCTGCATGGGAGGTGTATGTTTGGCCGGTGTTACTCAGTTGCAGCCTTGACCGACGACCTCGGTCATTGAAGGAAGCTCGATGGCTGAAGGAACTTAGTAATCTCTGGCACTCGGTGAAAGTGTTACTCAATGATGTCTGTGGTGCTCAATCGACACTGGTGCTCGGTGATGCTTGGCATGCTTGGTTATTTCACTATTGCTGGGTAGTTCTGGTTTACCGATTGGAGTTCTGTGTCATTTGTTGGGTCAACTTGGTGCATTTATTATTGGTAGCTATTGTTATAGGCCAACATGTTGGATTAAATGTTTGTAAGGCTATTTTGATGCCGACTTGTATTGCATTTAATAATTGTTGGGGGGAGTTAATGATTTCATCTAGCCGACTTGTGGCCGATGATTAGTATTTAAGGGGTGTTTGGGGTAGATGTTTAGGCAGGAGGATGATAGGATCATCAAGAGATCATAGAAGTTCATGACTTGGAAGACTTAGCAAATCAGATTTGAGGTTCTAAAAGTTGGAGTTGGAAAAGTTGTGGAAAGATCTTGCATGATCTTGCAGATCATATTATTATCTAATAGTTTGTAGTTGCAGAGCTAGTGGTTTGCACACTTGGAGACAAGGATATTTCTTGGAGGCTTGTGAGCTCAAGTTTAGATTTGCCTTAGGGTTTCCATCAGCTTCTGATTGTCTTCAGAGCTGAACTAGCTGAGATTGTATTAGATCTGTTTGGATCTTGCAAAATTGTTTCTTATTGTAATTGGCCCTAACTTGGAAGGCCTTACAGCTAGGCATGTTAATGAAAATCAAAGTTAAACAATTATTTTATTATTGTCTTGTTGAGTATTCCGCTGTGTTGTTTTGAAGCTGCAAGGTTTGGACTGTCCTTAATTGGATCCACCATCCTTGACTGTGTCAGGTGGTATTATATCTGAGAGTTGATCTTGTTTGTGAAGAGATTGTATGATTTGGATTGCAAATTTGGAGCACTGAACTTGTGGATCTTGCCCTAGTTGTTTGTTCAAGGTGGCAGGTTGATATCTGACTTGCATACAACTTGGAGATTTCCATAAGGTGGTTGGTGAGGGTTTGTTGCAGAGGGTTTTTGCATATCTTTAAGGATGCCTCCAAGAAGATTGGACCCTAGAGTTATTTATGATCTTTGTGATACTATTGAATCTCGTATCACAGAGAAGGTGAAATTAGATTTCATATCTGAGATGGAGTTGATGAAGAATGACATGGTCGCCAAGATCATGAGAGCTATTATTGGTGTACCTCAGAATGTTGGTACTGAAGATGGTTATGAGGAAGCTGTTGTAGACTTTGAACTTGCTAGATCTAGTGGTGATGACTAGATGGATAGATCTGGTGAAGACAAAACTGCTCGGTTGCCTAGATCTGGAGCTCGGTTAAGTACCAGTTACCGAATGAAAGTTTCTACTTTCTCTAGTACTTTGAAGCCCAAGAACTTGATTGATTAGATTGGTGAACTCAAAGATTTCTTTGAGCTGGAAGAAATTGAAGATCCTTTTCAGGTGAGATTAGCACAGACAAAGTTGAAAGGACATGCTGTTCTTTGGTGGAAGGAACTACAAAGAGATAGAGAAGATGAAGGTGAAACAAAGATCAATCAGTGGAGGTTGATGGTGACTAAGTTGAAAGCTAAGTTCATACCTTCTGACTATGAGCTTGATTTGTTTAAGAAGTTGCAGAATCTGAAACAGAAGGATCTATCTGTTGAAGATTATACCGAGGATTTCTACAAACTTACTATTCGGTCTAGACACCAAGAGCTTGGTAAGGAAAAGGTAGCTCAGTATGTGAATGGTTTGAGATTCAATATTCAGGATGAGCTTCGTATGCTGAAGATTGATTCTGTTGAATATGCTTATCAGTATGCTCTGAAGGTAGAAGATAAGTTGAAGAGGAAACAACATAGTAGTCCTCGAGGGAAGGAAAAGATTGATCACTCAGTGAAGGATTAACCGACTGATGCAGAAGATGAACATAAACCTGTGGAACCGAAGAAGAAGACAGGTAGAGTTATCTTTAAGGGTACTTGCTATAACTATGGAGAGGAAGGATACTGTTCTTTTGAGTGTACACAGAAGAAGCTTGGTGACCGACAAACTACTGTGGTGAATGAGAATGAACCTGAATCTGAGAACTTGCTACTTCGGTGAATATTGCTCGGTAGAAAGGAGGAACCTTGTCAGAGGAGTAACTTGTTTAGGACCCGATGTAAGTCTGGAGGTAAACTCTGTGATGTTATTGTTGATAGTGGTAGTACTGATAACCTTGTTGTTGAGGATATGGTTCAGAAACTTGGGTTGAATAGAATGAAGCATCCTTGTCCTTATAGGATTGGTTGGTTACAAGATGTTCATTCTCTAGAAGTAAGAGAACAATGCTTTATTGATGTTTAGATTGGCCAGTATAAGGATCTTGTGTTATGTGACATTGTGAAGATGAATAGTTGTGATATATTGCTCGGTAGACCTTGGCAATATGATTGTGGAGCTATGTATGACTGTGTTTATTGTTGAGAAGGATGACATGAAGTTTTCCCTGATGCCTTTACTGGATATAACACTCAGTAGGAGAAGCCTGAGTATTGGTAGCTGAGTTGAGATTGTGGATCCAGAGAAAATGAATGATCGGTATGGAGAACTGACCTATGTGTTGTCAAGAAAAGACATGAAGAGATAGAGAAAGTTGAAGTTGAAGAGTATGCAAGTTGAAAAGGTGGAGGACTTGTATGTGAAGAACCAATTCGGGGTTTATGTGTTGAATCTCGGAAGATGTTCTTCTCACATATGAACATCTTTTTGAACCTGGGGTGTTTGATGCAGGGGCATTCTAGGGTACTTGGTGAATCTGCATGGGAGGTGTATGTTTGGCCAGTGTTACTCGATTGCAACCTTGACCGACGGCCTCGGTCATTGAAGGAAGCTCAATCGCTGAAGGAACTCGGTAATCTCTGGTGCTCAGTGAAAGTGTTACTTGTCGATGTCTATGGTGCTCAGTTGACACTGGTGCTTGGTGATGCCTGGCATGCTTGGTTATTTCACTATTGCTCGGTAGTTCTAGTTTACCAATTGGAGTTCTGTGTGATTTTTTGGGTCGACTTGGTGCATTTATTATTGGTAGCTATTGTTACAGGCTAACATGTTGGATTAAATATTTGTAAGGCTATTTTGATGATGACTTATATTGCATTTAATAATTGTTGGGGGGAGTTAATGATTTCATCTAGCGGACTTGTGGCTGATGATTAGTATTTAAGGGGTGTTTGGGGTAGATGTTTAGGTAGGAGGATGATAGGATCATCAATAGATCATATAAGTTCATGACTTGGAAGACTTAGCAAATCAAATATGAGGTTCTGAAAGCTGGAGTTGGTGAAGTTGTGGAAAGATCTTGCATGATCTTGCAGATCAGATTGTTATCTGATAGTTTGTAGTTGCAGAGCTAGTGGTTTGCACACTTGGAGACAAGGAGATTGCTTGGAGGCTTGCGAGCTCAAGTTTAGATCTGCCTTAGGGTTTCCATCAGCTTCTGATTGTCTTCAAAGCTGAACTAGTTGAGATTGTATTGGATCTGTTTGGATCTTGCAGAATTGTTTCTGATTGTAATTGGCCCTAACCCGAAAGGCCTTACAATCGGGCATGTTAATGAAAATCAGAGTTAAACAATTATTTTGTTGTTGTCTTGTTGAGTATTCTGCTGTGTTGTTCTGAACCTGCAAGGTTTGGACTGTCCTTAATTGGATCCACCATCCTTGACTGCGTCAACTTTAAAGGACAAAACCAATGCTATAAAATGTCATAAGCTTTGATATAGAATTAATAAAATGATAAAATTTAAAACAATTGTGGAATATAACCTTAAAGACCAAAGAAAGGTGAGTAGGGTGGGAGAAAAATAATATCAAACAACATGAGAAAACCCTTAAAAGAAGTAGAGAAATGAATGAAGAAATAATGGCATAACAAAACACTAGGAAATTTTGATTTGGAAGATAAGTAATTAGAAAAATTAGATCTTGAAACTTAATGAAGGAGAAGAAACTTGGGTCTTATGTTAAAAAATGTTAGGTTCAAAATAAATGTAAAATAAAATTACAAAAATTATCAAAGATAATTTAAAAATACAGTTAATTAATAAATGCTTAACCTAAATTATAAAAATAAGGCATACAATAGATCTAAAATAATTGTTCAATAATTAAATAGAAGGATAGATATACTTAACTCTGGAATTGATAATGGTGCTACTATTGTTCGATAATGGTTCATTACCATAAAAAAATAGCTATCTTGGTTTTGATGAATATCTTAGAATCTAAATTAGCATAAAAACCTCTACTTGACCTCAACTACATTGAAATTCATCTAGAAAACTTAAGGGTGATTTTATAGAGGTTATACCTTAGAATTTGTTTTACTTTCACTTTATAGAGATCTCATTCTATTAAGGTAGTATCTAGATACACCATTGAAGAACTTTTCTTAGGTCAAACTCCCTAGTGGATCAAAGTAAGGTGACAAGGAAGATCAAAAATAACATTTGTAGACATGTAAATGTCCTATATGATGATTCAAATTCTGTTCATTTACTCAACAATAAATATCTTATTAATTATCTAATTTCCATTTTATTATTACTCCTTATGTATAATAAATGTCTTTATATATTATGACGTAACAAAATATCACATGAACATGCAATAAGTGGGCTCATAGTAACTAGTAAAAGCATGTAGGAAAATAAGAATTCGAATATGACGACTTGAAATTTAAGAGTCATTTCCATACTTCTAAAAGAATAATCACAATCTCAAAGCAAGGAGTGAATAGATAAAAAGTAGTATAAATATGGACAAGTCTCCATGCTTATTTTTACTAGCAACAACTATTCAATTTTTGTGGAACAATTTGTGGAGCTAATGACCCCATGGGTGGTAATGTTTGTTGCTTATTTTTAATTAGTCATCTTAAATATTATTTTCAAATTAAAAATTTAGTCATATTTCTTGCAAATAAATTTGAAGGCGAAAATGTAGGAAAGTTAAAAAGAGATAAAAAAAAAAGTGAAGACATTGTCCCTTTCTCAATAAGCAATTGTTACTTATTCCAACTTCAACTCTCATTTGAGAACATAAAGTAAGAAAGAAATAAGAGTAAATAAAAATTGTATTATGAAGCCAATCTACCATAAAAATATACCACTTGTCAATATATTATAAAAGTAAAAACATTCTAATCAATATATATATATATAGAAAATTAAATAAATTTTTTAAATAGTGACCAATTTTACCACCACAATATTATTATTTGACTAATTTTATGACCACAATATTATTAAATTTAATTTTATCACCACAATATTTTAATTTACTTTGCAATTGGCAATAATGTAAGATAACCACCTACCCTCAAGTCACATCATGAGAAGATTCCCTTCTATGAACATTCTAATTTCAGTGGGGATCTGATGAACCATGTACATGTACGGCCCTCTTAATTTTTAAATTTTTAAATTTGTGAGTTTAGAAAGTTTCTCTGCCACTTCTCTTAATATAATAGCTTCCCCACTATTAATACAATAGCATCACTTCAACCCTAGAGGTCTAATGATAAAAGAGTGTAGGTGATGATGACTGGGAGGTCCACTGGCTGCGCCGGTAATTCCTTCAATCATGCCAGGCCGTACGGCACAGGAACCTGACGCTTGTCGGTGAAGTGACAGTTGTCAAGTGTCTTCTCCCATAGTGCAGCTTGTGAAATCATATGAATCGCAGTTTTTCTGCTTGCATATTGTTTAAAGCGAGCATGCTTGGAGGTCTTGAGTTCAAATCTCGTACCCAAATCCTTCTAACTGTTTTCCTAGTATTCGTGCAGTCTACAATAATGCTTTAGCAAACCAGCAACGTCCAGAACCATCAAATCTCCACTATCGGCATCTTTATAGTATGCATGAAATTCTGAAATTGCGCTTCATATTAAAGTCTCGGCCGAATACGCACATAAATCCTTTTCTACATCTTTAATTCATGGTAAATACAAGTCTTTTGAGTATCAGATTTTGTTAAGTTAGCGAAGATGGTGGCAATTGACAGTGGAGCGTTCGAATCACTTGTGACAAAGTCGGGGTTTTGGAACGAGACAGGAGACGGCCATCTCCGAGTGGTAGCATTTTCAGTCTTTGTTTCGGTGCTATGCTTGTGCATCGTGGTTGGACACTTGCTCGAGGAGAATCGATGGGTTAACGAGTCCATCACTGCGCTAGTTATTGTTAGTATCACTATCATTCATGTTTTTTTATTTGCAATCGCTGTTACTCGTATTGCCAAATTACTTTAACTTAGACTGAAGTTGATTTATGCTGTCAAATTGTCAAAAGATGTATATAAACTGTGAAGATGAATATTATTTGCGAATGCTTTTATCTTTGTGTAGATTTAAGTTTTGTTCATGGTACTTATCTGTTAAAACAACGAGTACTGTGTAGGTTAAGCAGTAATAGGATTGATTTAGTGAATTATTTATCGTATTGATCTTTTTCAGCGCTTTAGAATTAACGTGTTCGAGCAAGTTGATGGGTGGTATAATGCCTGTAGTGACGATGGTTAGATGTTGTAATAAATAATAGGCTTTGAAGGTTTTAACGTGTGTATATGTATAACTGACATTAGATGTCTGAAAATGAAATCAAAACTGTAAATAACGTGCACAAGATCAAGTAGTTTATGTGACCAAAGGATAAAATAGTTTCGTTTTATCCTGGTAGGTGTTGTTTCGGTTATGTCAAATTGGTAGCCATTTTTTTTTTTGTCTCCGATTGTTTGCTATAAACTAGTCTCTACCCTTCAAGAGGAGTGATTGATCTGGATATTCATGTAAGCTGGACAGCATGATGTATTACCATTCCATTTCCATTAGTCCAAAGTGCTAAAACAGCATATCTTATCTGCCAAATCTTTTTCGGGCATTGTGCACCTTTTGTTTTCTGCTTTTATGGTTACATGTGGTACTGAATTCTCTAACATGATGTTCTCTCATTCTCTCAAGCTGCCTTGTCCACATGGTTGCCTTGACTTTTTATCTCACATCTTTTGATTCTCTCATTGGTGTTTGGACATGCTAATGTTCCATTTACTTATCAATTTGATATTTTGGTTCATCCGCTTAACTTCTCTTCCACTGCTGTTTTGGGCCAACAATTTTAGACTTCATGTTCTCTATTTTGTTTAGATAACTAAACAGTTTTTTTCAGATAACTTAATAACCAAGTCAAATTTGATTCCTCCAATGGAAAAGTGTCCGTCTCAGCTAATAAGATCTCATATGGAACGGAAGTTTTAGTATTGAAACTGTTTATGATTAAATGCTTTTGTAACCTCTTTATTTGTCTCCATTTTATGTCAGACATGTTGCTGTCTCAAACTTCACACCCATAAAGTACCATTGGTGTGAAAAGAAACCCAAGTAGGGTCCTCTTGGTTTCCCAATCCCATAGTTTTGCATTCTTGCATGTGTTTTGTAGTAAGCATAAATCTTTCCAATCCTCTTGAATTCGTTTTTATCCCACAAGCCTCCCAGCTGAGTTTAGTGGGAAATCTAGGTCAAGGTACTTAATTTAATCCACAACTTGCAAAGGACTTCCTTCAAATACCAAGTCAAAAGATCGTGACCTTGACCTTGTAGGAAGCAATAATAGGAATGATTTATTGCTATAACTTTCTGCTATTTCTTTTAAACTTGTTTTGTTTTTTAGTGTGTTTGAGCTGATATATTATTTGTGAGCAAAGGATGTTGTTGGCCAACAGTATAATAGTATTTGTAGTGATCGAATATATTTGTATTTTCCTTCATAAATCTAATTAATGGAATACAAAGTTAGAAATAATTGGCGTTGAATGATTGTCACAGTAGCAATAAATAATTGCCTTCTAAGACCTTGTGAAACAATATAGGATGATTTTCTGGAACCTAATCTCATCTATATTGGATTCTCATTTTGTCAGCAATTTTTTTGGAGGTCGATGTATTGCTTCTGAGCAGCTATATGAAGTCAACTAGTAGCATGTAGTATTTCTAGGGACATTAGTTAGGTGTTTTTCTTTGTGAAATTTTCATGCTACAACATAGCATACAATAGCTCGGGGAAAATCCTACCTGGTATTTCTCAACTTCATAAAGTTTTAATCTATATGTAGATATATTCTATTCAAATGAATGAAGTGTGTTGATTTCAAAATACCCTTAGAAGGCTATCACATTGAATTTGTGCCGAAACAAGGCATATTTATGATTTATCAGCATTGAAGATTGAATTTAGATTTAGTATCAATATTGCGAGAAATCAAACACAATCATAGTTTAGGTTAAATACCCTTTGAGCAAATAAAAATGAAATTATTTTAATGCTTACCAGAATCATAGTTTATGGAAAACAAAACATACCTATGATCTGATGTAAAGTCTGAACTCTGAAGTGCATAAAGAACAAGTTAAGGGAGGTGACATCCTATTTGTGGTGTTGCAGTTTTCTTCTGAGACAGTACAAGAGTTTCTTGGGATTAATACCCTTCAGTCCTTTTCAATTGGGAAAGACTGAAGCATCCCACCCGCTTTGGAGAATAGTAGGGCCCCCCACCCAACCCCACACACGCCCCTACCTAGGCTATATATTGGCTAGAGTTAGGTAGGCCGGGGGGCAACTCATTGAAAGCAGATCATTGGCGCTATCTCAGCAGCCTGGACGGGGGTTGAAAGATTGGATTGTCAATGAAGCACGGTTAGCAGTTACATCACTCTGAACTGTCCACATCGGTGTTATCTCTCTCCTCCATTTTGTTGATTAAGGAGCTCATATATGCTACATGACATCTTTTTGAAAATTTGAAGCTCCTCTCTTGGAATGCTTCTCAATGCTTGGAAACACATTTGATTATTTTCCTTGGCATGCAATTTTTTTTAATTTATCTCCAAATTGACATTGGCTACCCTTTGCAATTTATAATTCTGTAAAAAATTCCCATTAGTTTTGGATTGGCCATGGTTAAAAAACTTTGAACAATCAAATAGAGGGATTGCACCATTGTGGTTGATAGCCTGCTAGAACATATAAGCGCAGTGATTGTATTTGTATAAGAATTTAGAAAATGATGATTAAAAGAGATTATCTCATAATCACCTTTATGATCTAAAGGCAGCATGTTGTTTGATGTATGCAAGCCAAAGACTCTGGCTATAAATAGTGTGATTGTTTCCTTTTCAACATAGTTTTAAGTCTTCCTATGATGTGGAGAAGCCTGAACTTAATACGTGAGAATAATCTAGTGATAGCATACTAAATGATTTACAAGAAATCTTTATTTTATAGTGTTCTGCATGATCCTAACATAAATAATCTGGTTTGAGTCTGGCCTTTTATTTGGCAACTGTAAAATCTGAATCAAACCTGGCAATGCAAAACAGATCGATAAGACTCATCATTAAGTTTGACAAATACAAAAAACTTTTTTTTTTTTTTTTTGTAGTTGCTAGTTTTAATTTTGAGACAATGCAAGGATTTCACAAGTAGTAGCCAGGTTTTGCAATGGAAGAGCTCAATGTGGAGGAAAGATTCAAATACAGATGTTAACATAATACAGTGGAATTTAATAAATGGGCATTTAAGCAGTTATACTCATAGAGGAGTGCTTTGCTTGAATTTCATGAAAAGAAATGGAAAAAGTAGCTAAAGTGTAATTAATATTGTGTCCAGAATGAACACTTTGTTAGCTACATTTGATAACCGTTGTTCCTCGGAGACAAATAGGTTTTTATTTTACACACTGTCCTCACACCCCATGTGCTGGTGTAAGAGTTTCTTTTTTGGTATCTGCAGATGATATGATGAATTGGAAGGTGGTTGATCACAATCTTAGGAGATATATGGGGGCCAACTCTTTAAATTGTTAGATAATAGATGTATTAAATGTAGAAGTAATGACAAACAATGATTTAGTTTCAAGAGATGATAAATAACATTTAAAGAGACACATAAGGATAAATAAGAAAATATGTACTTTCTTTACATGGCATGCTCTCAAGGGAGATATACGGCTGTCTTTCATTCACTAGCTACATTTGTCACTTGATATGATGCCAACTATCTATGCATACATGATGTTACAAAGCTATGAGGGCTAAATAATTGTAATGAAAAATGAAATGGTTGCTCTTCCATTTGTGACTCTTCACCTTTTGATAGTTAGGCTAAGCCACATCAAAATGTAAGTATTGAATTTGGCTTGTGATTCTTCATCTTGACACCACGGGTAATTTTGTAGTTTGGGAAGGAGCAAAAAGGCAAAAACAAACTTTCTAAAAATAGAAAGTTTCCTTTTTGGGTTTTTTCAAAGCCTCTAATTTGAATCTTATATTTCCCATAGTGACAATCTTACGCTTTAATGATGACATGTTTATTGTATGGTTCTATCTCAATGTGCCATAGAAGATTTACCTGGCATATAGTCCTTCCCTTTACCTTATTCCTTGTGTTTTCTTTTGTTGGAACTTCTTTCAAACTCAAATCTTTGATGATCCTCATGATGACAATCTTGCTAATAAACTTAGTAGAGCAAGACATATCCACACCGAAAGACTTGGTTTTTATAGGGAAGATATCGGTTAACATTGATAGCACGATAAGAAAGATTTGATTTTTGGACAAACATGATTGAAAGGAATTTTTTTTAGGGGTATCAAAATTGGTACTGATAGTGTGGATGACCTAAATAGGAGAAATATGTGGTCAAATTAAATTTGAAGAAATTGGTCACCTAAGGTGCTAGTTTAAGTATGGAATATAGATATATGTTATAGATTTAAGTATGGCATATAGATACGTATATATGCCTAGCATATAGGCTATACAAAATTGAATATATCTTTTATATTTGATATTATGGTACATGATAGTGATAAAGATAATTGATAATTCAATTTTATATCATACATGTCAAATCATTTAAGAATTTGAAAATAGTAGATAGTAAATACATTAACAATCTCTATCTTTCTCTCTAATGGAATTATCTAGGTCTAATTTATCGCTTGGTTCAACTTCATTTGAACCACAAGCAACGACAGTGCCACTTCCACTAGCTACATCATGGGTCAGAGACTCGTTATCATCTAATGGGACTTTCACAAGCTCTACAATAGATGCATCCAAGTTAGCAACTTATCCTACTAAATGGTTATATACCAGTTCTTTGTTGCCCCTTGTAGTTGATGGAGCCTAGAGAAAGAGTCTGCTAAAAGACTACCCAACCTATTTAACACAATCATGTGATATGCCCATATACAAATGGAAGCAACAAATGATAAATTTTAGTAATTATATTAATCCTCTTATAGCACAACACAACTTGCACACAATTTTATAATAAGCTACAATATTTTTATTGGGTGGCTATAGCAGCATACAACTAACAAAATAATATTAAGCTATAATAGATTGTAGTAGTTTCTTGTTGCCTATTTTTTTCTTTCTATATGGCTACATTAGCTCAACTTTCCTCTTCATCATTCTTGTACACTCTAAGGCACCTTCACTTTTAACTCTGTCTGACAAAATTTCATTCCACTTTGTTTAATAGGGGTTCATTTTCCCCTTTTCTCTTTCGAAAAATCCTTTCCTTTATCATGAATAAAGATACCCTCTCTTGCTTGTATAATAACAGCCACCCTAGCCAAGAAATTGTTACGAATCTCATCAATATCTAGTGAGAGCACTAAACACATAGCCAAGAAAGTCTTTAGTTGTTAGTAGTCCACGGAAGAAGACATGCAATGACATAATGGTAATTGACCCCCAAAAATTGAAAGAGCCAAGGAAAAATGCATAAGAAAAATCCATGCGGCTCTAGCAGTGTAACATCCATTAAGATTCAAAGAATTGACTCAGGCATTTATATATAGACAAGATTTGATGTGGCAAGGGAAATATCTGAAATATTCCAAACACACAAGAGCAAAGGAAACATACGACAACACAAGATGTTTGAACAACAAATGCCAACAATTGAATTGATCCAGATCTGAAATTGACTACAAAAGCTTGAAGACACAAAATGTGTGTACTTTGGCCTACAAATGCTAGGAATGATGAAGAATTGGATTGAAGGGAGCTTGGAACGCTTTGGACTGCGATACTTTTTTCTTGTTGATGTATATGGAACTGCAATGCATGTTCTAACTTGATCTCAGACCTGTGCTTGTTGCTAGTCCTTTGTCCCACTATGAACTCAAGCTATGTATTGTGCTAGAACAATTCCACTAAGGGATAGTCCTGATACTAGCTTCTGCTGTTGAAATAGTCTTAAAAGTCATGCTGTTAACAGGTTAATACGCAAATGCAGATGTCCTGATTGCACTAATATATTCTGTCCTGTTTGCACTAATATATTTTGTGTTGACATGAATCAATTCCTCCTGTTGATTGATATCTATAGATGCAAGCCAAAGACACAATCCTGACAGATGCTAGTAATTGAACTTTTCCTACTGATGAAACTTCGATCCATATCCTTAAGGATATTCATTCTGATACGTTTCTTCATTTCTGCTACCACGACCACCTCAAAGTTCTTTCTCAAGATATAATTTGATCTGATATTTTTCTGTCTACAAGTTTTGTCTATCCTCCTGATTGGTGATTTAAATTCAAGTTTGATACAACACTAAACTGAATGCCTGGGAAAATTTTTGTCTCCTCAAGGAGACCTGACAAAATTAGTTAGATAAAGTAGACTAGGGAGGTTGTTAACCCCCAAAATTGTGAATACAATTCAAAACTCAAGTTTGTTTACTCTCAAAACTGTGAATACAATTCAAAACTTTATTCATGGAACTGCATAAGGAGTTGATACGATCCATGATCCTTAAGCTCCTCCATGAGCCTTATTTATAGAAGCCTCACATTCTTGCTCCCTCCCAAATTTCAAATTCATCAGCCCAAGGAGAGGGGGAAGAAATAATATTAAATAACCCCATTGTGAGAATCAACTTAAGTCATTGGGCCCATAAATGAATAAGAGCTAATTCCCTTATTAAATAAAAGGACATTGCAGTCCTCCCTTCTTGAAGATTGCTTGTCCTCAAGCAATGCACATGTGCTGAAAGCTCCCAACAATTCTAGGATCCCAAATCAACCTAGGGCCTAGGGAGGCTATCCTTCTGTACAACCTCAAGCTTCCGGTGCTCCACACTAATTCAAACAAAACCAAGCCTAGAATTGTGATGCAATCATCAAGGTTCCATTGAAACAATGTATCAACCTTGCTGCCAATCTGATTGGAACTCAAGGGACTCATCTCTCGCGTATAATCAATCATGTCCGTCCGTCTGTCCTCCATATGCTATTGCTGTGAATCTGAACGTCTTCTATCTTGCTGAAAGTTTTCCCCTAGGTAATGTAACAAGTACCTCCCATGACGAGGGGTGATAGGGCCCCATTAAGATTCCATTCTCCAATGAGGAAGGGATGAAGAAAACCTCTCCAACTCCAACCATTAGCTATTGCCCCCCATGGAGAGACTGAAATCTCTATGATCAACAGAACCAAACAACTTGAAAAGTGAACAACTCCATGCCCCATCAATGCATCATGAAGGAGGAATGTATCAGCTATGCCCATATCAATGTGCAAACCTTTAAAGTTTTGTCCAAAAAGTGTAGGATCCATCCTGTGAGTCCCTAAAAGAGACAGCTCCTTGAAATATTTACAAATGACCAAAGGAAAAATTGGATTACTTATGATTCCCTTTCTATATATGGGCATGTAATTTGTGGACGATCCACTAAGTGCATGCTTATCTTTCACATCCTCATCTATGATTTGAACCTTCAACGGGCTCTCTAAAAGAGGAGACTCTTGATACATTCTAGGGTGTTCCACATCATGCCTTTGTTCCCGCAAGTCAACATGCTCATCTTGCCTCTTGATCTCAATAAGATCATCCTTGAAGTGCTCCTTCTCCTTGTCCTCTTCCATTGAGGGAAAAAGTGATTGAAAGTTGGCTTCACTTTTCTATCTTATCTGCTCTACTTGATTGCAACTTTCTTTTATTTTTTGGAGACGTTGCCTTGCTTGAGCTGCAAGCAACTTTGCCTTCCTTGCTATTTGAGGCCGACCATTGTAAATCCCGTGTCTTCAATATTTATCCTTTGGGGTGATGAGCAATGTGCGATGCTTTGTGGTATGAGTCCACAACATAGTCCTCATGCTTAGACCCTTCATTATGTTGGAAAATTGCCTCTATGCATCTACCTGAAGTGGCACTAGATCCTCCTTTAGGTATGCCTTTCAAGACCACCTTCTTCCTGTCCAACTTGAATGTGAACTCTAATCTCTCAAAGCTTTGGGAATACTTGTTGAGAGACTCTATCCATTGAATATCCAAAATAACATCTATGCCATCCAATACAACATAAAAGTCATCCATAACTGTGTAGTCTCCTAGTGTGATGCTCAACTGGGTAACCAAGTGTGTGTAAGGAAGCTAATATTTGTTAGCTACCTTAACATCAAATCCTTCATATTCTTCTTTCTATAGCCCTCCCTTAGCAACCAAGGTAGCACCAATGAAATTGTGAGTAGCCCCACTATCAAGCATGACGATGACTTGATGTCCATGTAATACACCGTATTCTTGGAAAATGTTATATCGCGAAGTACCAAATAGGGTTGCAATAGTTCCACTCTTCTTCCCAAGAGGTGCTGACTTCTTCACAAAAGGTGGCTCCTCCTGTGACTCCTCAACTTCGTCGTTGGCGAGGTCTTCCTCCTCATCGCATGATACAATCTCAATGTGGTGAATCTTTCCCTTGCCAAGGCATTGATGTCCTAGAACCCATGGCTTCTCGCAGATAAAGCACAAGTTCCTCCTCCACAAGTCTTGTTTAGTTGCATCATCTAATTGGTTCCTTGGAGGCCATTCCTTCTCCAAGGGTTTCTTACCATTATCCTTTTGTGAAATGGGTGCCTTAGATGGAGCCTAACTCTTTGAGGTAGATGAAGCCATGTCTTGGGCCTTCTTGTTTGCTCTTGGATTGTCTTTGGGCTAAGAGCCTTGACCCATCCCCTCAAAGGATCCATCAATCCGTCCATGAATTGAGCGATTGACCTCTTCTCCGTACAATAGTCACCAAAATCGCGAGCCTTTGGGATTCGAAAATGTAGCTATCCAGTGATCCTCCTTGCTTTAGGTGTGCTAACTCCTTGAAGTTGACCTTTGGGTCCTTCCCATCAAACCTCTTGATGATTCTCTCTATGAAGTTGGCATAGGGGGTGATTTGATCTTGTCCTAAAGTGAGCACTCTGTGATGTCACCACTCATGAGCAATCCCATCAAGGTGTAAAGTTGCGAACTTGATTGCTTCATCTTAGGCATGGGATTGAGCAAAAAATATGTATTTTCCTTTTGCACCCATGCAAGTGTTGTCCTTTCAGAGCCATCAAAGAAAGGAAGGCTGAGTTTGCCAATCTTCCTCCTCAAATTGTTATTGTAGTCTCTATTACCCTTGGTGGGCAAATGTCTCATCCTTAGTTATATGCAGTCCTTGAGGGACATATCCTTTTGCAATCATCTATCTAACCAATCCTTATTGAACTATTCTTGAAACTCAACCAATGAGGGAGTTTGATTGTCCTACTCCTTTGTCCTAGGTGGAAAAGTAGGCATCATGGGCCTTGAGTTGGTGATCCGAGTGTGATGGCTATGGGCCCTCTCATTGACTAAATTGTCACCATGATCATTACGCTCTCCGTTATTGGCATCGTTCTTCCTTGTTTTGGTCAAGTAGTTCATTGCATCCACTATTCTTTGTTGTCCTCTTGCCAAATCACCTAAAATGGCCAAAATGCTTGGATCTGGTTGAACGTCTGCCATTGTACCTTGTGTGCACTATCTCCTCTGATAGATGATGTATTCTTGTTTTTCACCACTCATCAAACTTAACACACCAAGATAGCAAGGTCTAGGCTCTAATACACTGAAATGTCCCAAACAAACAAGAGTAGAAGAAACATGACACCACAAGATCTTTGAATAGCAAGTGTCACAAGTTGAATTTATTCAGATCTGAAATTGATTACAAAAGCTTGAAGACACTAAATGTGTGCATCACGACTTGCAAATGATATTTTGTGTTGGGAAGCATGGAAGGAACGACGAAGAATTGGATTGAATGGAGCTTAGAGTGCTTCGAAACCTCAATACTTCTTTCTTGGCAATGTATATAGAATTGCTGCAAGCTCGGACTTGATCTCGATCTTGTGCTTGTCACTAGTCCTCTGTCAGTACAAACTTGAGCTACGTACCATGCTAGAACATTTCCCATAAGGGACACTCCTAATGCTAGATGCTTTCACTGGAATAGTTTTTGGAGTCGTGCCAGTTACTGGTGAATATGCAAATGCAGATGTCCTGATCACCCAAATATATTTTGTGTTGATGCGAATCACTTCCTCCTGTTGACTGATATCTATAGATGCGCTTGTGATGAGTCATGTCCCTTCCTCTTGCGTAACCCTCGTGGATGCACAATTAGCCTATTATTCATCTTGATAGGCTAATTTATGTGCATAAGGGATGTCGGGTGGTCACATGGTGCTTTAAAGTCTTGGCAAGGAAATATATGTTTAATTTATTTTTGGCAAGCCACTTAATAAAATGTTACTTTCCTAATATTGGTAACACAATACTTTGTGTCAATGTTATTCTATAACATTAAAATATTCTCTCTCCTTGCATGTGCGGGGATTTGTAACACCCCAAGACTACCTCTGCCAAGAGTATTTGGACGGCATTGCTGCTAGGAAGGTATGTGATTTGATTTCTGAAAGCAATTTTTCTTGGTCGCCTGTGACTTCCAGTTTGAGACGAAATCCTTAGACTCGACACAAACCCAAATCGATGCATTTAGAATAAGTTCATATCAGAGCTTACCGGTGCGCTAAATTGTAGAATGCAACAATGGAGATACATGGATATTTCAAGTGTTTTAATATGAGATTCAAGACCGAATAAGCGATGAAGTTATTGGTCACATTTTAAGTGTTTTGAGTCAGGAGGGAATCCAGCATATTAAGGCTCAAAAGTGTAGAAGTTTGCATTCGAGCTGTATTTTCAGTCATGTTGAAGATAGTCGGACATTTGATACAACATTGGAAGATGATATGTGTACTTGTGAACCGTTGATACATATGTGGAGTGGTGTTGCGATAACATCCAGTTGATACTTGCCGTGTTGAGAGTAGTAGCGATTGTTTTGCATCGCATGTCATTCAAGGGAGAAGACAAGTCCTTCTGTTTTACCCCGAGCTCTTCTTTGGTTCCGTCTCTAACCATTGCGGGTAACACAAGGTCTATTATCGTTGAATAGAGATTGCAGGAGACTTAAGACGCCATCCCTGACCCAGACGGCTTCAACCATTGCCTGTGATGCTACATTTATTTGTCCAGGTGCCATTAACTCTGCTATGTATCAAACTTTGTATGTGTTATTATCTTTGCATCATAACTACTTGGGAAGAATCATAGATTGGGTATAGCTTGGTTGAGAATGTCTTGCAAGAGTCTCCTTGCATGTCATATGTTGAATGTCCAACAATAACGTAAATTTTGGTGAGCTATTTCTTGTTGGTTATTGAATGCAACTAGTTTATGTTTATTTGAATTTGAAAGCAATGTTATGTTATGGGGATTTATGGGATGTTTTCTTGTAAACCCACAGAATTGCAAATTCTATGTTGAGTTGTAAACTGACCCCTTTTAGCAACTTGAGCATTTAGACTTTTGGAAATTGCATTTTATACAACAGTGCTAAAACGTGGTCAAAACCTTTAGTTGTCAAGGAAATTTTAAGCTTGAAAGCTTCCGGGGATATTAAAGTGGTATCAGAGCATCGAGCCTGCTAGCCTATGAATTCACTTCAGATTTGAATGCAATATTATCGAAGAGAGTCACGAAGAATTTAGAAACCACCGCTAGCACCAGAAGGTAAAACAACTTTAGAACTTATTGGAACTTCTTGTTTAGAACAAGTTGCAAAAATGGCAGATGATGAAGCTAGAGAAGTAAGGGAGACTTTAAGGGGTATTCAGATAGGGTAGGATCAGGTGCCTAATGTGTTGCAACAGCTCACAGTAGCTATTTAGAAGCTAAGTGCAGCCCCTAGGAGGCCTTAAAGTCACCATAGTTGGGGTGGCAGTGCAATTAGTTCCCCTCATAATGTGAGAGCTCCTACACGCTCATCGGATAGGCCATTGATGCCTAATTTTGCTGAAAATAATGAAGAAGAGGTAAATAACGCTGAAGAAGCTAAGGCTATACCAGACAACATTATGACTATGCATGATGAATGGAAATTACTTCCAGATAATGTCAGAGCAGATTTAAGTTTCATTCATTACATTGGGAAGTGAAAGGAAATCAGGACAAGGCATGAGAGAAGGCCTAGGACTCAAAATGGAGAATTGAAACATGCGATGAATAAATTGACTCTACCTACATTTGATTGCAGTGGTAACACATCAGCTCGTGCTTGGATGCACAAGCTGGATACATTCTTGACTCTTAAACCTAAGTTACCAGATTTGCCCCTGGACCTGGGACTTCATGGTCCGATTCTCTCAAAAGTTTGGTCCTTGTCAAATTTTGTCGAAAGTCTGCCGCAGAGACCGAATTTTGATGGAAATTTTCTCAGAGGAACCTTGGCAGAATTCAAACGACTTTCGGGCAACTTTGGTTTCCAATAGAGGAACCCAGACAAAATTTTGGAGAATTTTGAGAGATTTTGGTCAGAAAACAACTCTTTTGACTTTTTCAAAAAGTTTTTTTTTTGCCAAATTAGACTCAAAATTAGAATCAAGCACATGATTAGACTGAAATTACTAATCATACTTAATTTGGATTAAATGCTACTTGAGAAGAAGAATTAGGATGTATAAAAGTGTCGCACATCTATTATGGTATGTATTTTTTGTAATACACCATAATTTGTGCATATAGCCTGACGTGTATAGAGAACTATGGATTGAACAAAATTTGAAGAGATCTTTATTGTGGATAATTCTGGATCCAAATCCCGCTTTCTTGGCTTCATCCAGTCTGATAATTAATGTGTGAAGCTTACAATATGGCAACAATCACAACCTTGGCTTTAAACGGGCCTATAGCGTTACTTTTTGTGCTTCTAACTTGCAACAATAGAATGATGATGATTTGTTTGATGATTTTTGATGATATTTGATCGGTGATGGCTGATTATTAATGTTGACATTATTATTTTTGAACTGAAACATTGATATGGTGGTGTATTTTGGCATTTTGTTATGTCATTTGGACTAAAACATTAATATATATGGTGGTGTATTTTGCTATGTTGCTTTAATATTAGCATAGTGGTATATGAACTTATTTGTTGCTGCATTTATATATATATATATATATATATATATATATCTATATATATATATATATATATATATTAAAAAAAATATATTCTTGTACGGATGAGCCCAAAACGAATCTGAACCCAACCAAAAAAAAATTGAACAAATCTCGAACCCAAATCCGTACCTGAATCCGAACTGGCAACTTAGTCTTAAACCCATGCAAGAAACAGAAGCTATTAAATTTTCCACAATGCATCTAGAAGGGGCAGTGTATGCTTGGTGGCATCATGGTCTTGTGACGCAGGATTACGGTATGATTAATTCATATGAGGAGTTTAGTAACAAGTTGATCACTTGTTTTGACAAGAAGGATATAAAAATTTACTACAGGGAATTGGCCCAATTAAAATAGAGTGTCTCATTGGACTCTGACATTGATGAATTTCAGAGGATATCAATTATGGTTCCAGACATGTCAGAAAAAGGAAAGGTAATGTTGTTTGTTGAAGGTTTGAGCGATAAATTTAGAGGTATTGTGAAAGTACTTAAGCCTAACACCCTAGGAGAAGCTATTAAGATGGCCCAAGACTTAGACACTTCATCTTCTATCATACAACCACCTAAAAAGAGTTTTAAAGGGGAAAAATCAAATCTGAAATCTGCTAATAAGAATAAGAATACACCACCTAGATTGGATATGGAGTCCATAAATGAGTTGAGAAGGATGAAATTGTGCTTTACTTGCAAGGAATCTTGGACCCCTGATCATAGATGCCTTGGAAAAGGAAAGATTCACTACATTGAGGTTGTTTCAGAAGGGGAAGATGAGCAGAATGATGACAACAGATCTAAGGGCAGCGATGAAGAGGGAAATTAATGAGCAACTTAAGGTAGAGAAAGGTGAAACACATGCTTCCGATCAGCCCACTACTATTGCTTCACTTTCAGGATTGTCGGTATGTCATCCTTTCTGTTTGAAAGGGATTGTTAGAGGGCAGTGAGCTATTTGTCTTTTGGATACAGGAGCCACACATAACTTCATTAGTGCACGTACAGTGATAAAAATAAGACTATAGGTGGAGGTAATACTGGGATTTGATGTTAAGGTTGCAAGTGGTGATCTTTTGTGTTGTTCAGGGAAGATTTCACAGCTTAGGATTCAGTTGGGTGATTACACATTGGTGGCTGATTTTTATGTTATCAAGTTGGATGGATTGGATGCTATCTTAGGTATGCAGTGGCTTCAGACGATTGGCAGGTATATGATTGATCATGATCAAAAGCAGTTGGAATTTATGAGGGCTGATCAAAAAGAAGTGTTGAAGGCTATGCCAGAGGGTGGTCCTAGAATTGTTTCAACTCACAGGATGGAAGCCATTATGAGACATGATGATATCGAGTGGGCAGCTCAGTGTTTTATTTCTACCAAATCCACTTCTGATTTGGGGCAGCAACATCATATAGACATACAATCCGTGCTTGATAAGCACTAGGGGGTTTTTGGTGACATTCCTCCAGTTAGGCCACCAGATTGTGGATTTGAGCATGTGATAGAGCTAGAGGAGGGTGCTAAACCCATTATTACTACTCCTTATCGCCATTCGAGACACTACAAATAGGAGATCAAAAAAACTAATGAGTTACTTGCCATGGGCCATATTAGACCCAGTTCTGATCCTTTTCCCTCTTTAGTGGTCTTGGTTAAGAAGGATAGAACTCTACGGATGTGTATTGATTACCGTGCTTTGAATAAGAGAACCATCAAAAATAGGTATCCCATTTCACACATTAATGAGTTGTTGGATGAGTTGCATGTGGTGGTATATTTCTCAAAAATAGATCTGCGTTCGGGATATCATCAGATATGTATCCGAGAGGACGTTCATAAAACAACATTTAGATGCCACTACGGAAATTTTGAGTTCTTAATGATGCCATTCGGCCTCACTAATGCACCTGCTACATTTTAGTCATGTATGAACCGCATTTCGTAAGAGGTTGCACAAATTTGTTTGGTGTTCTTCGATGATATCTCGGTATACAGTAAAACATGGGAGGAGCACCTACAACATTTGGATGAGGTATTGAGCATCATGGGGGAGTGGTCTTTATTTGCTAAGGAATCCAAATGCGAGTTTATTTTGACAGAGATCCTATATCTTGGGCATGTGATAGGGGCTGATAGGGTTAAGGTACATCAAGAAAAGATACAAGCAATACTAGATTGGCCACCCTTGAGAAATGTTTTTGATTTGAGAGGTTTCCTTGGGTTTTGTTCTTACTACATGAGATTTGTTAAGGGGTTTTCTCAGCTTGCAACTCTACTTACAGACCTTACTCAGAAGGGAGCATTCAAGTGGTCAGATGAGGCAGAGGTGATATTTGACAGGCTTAAGAAGGTTATGAGTACTTGCCCAGTAGAAGCACTTCCAAATTTCTCTTAGCCATTTGTGTTGGAGTGTGATGCTTTAGGTGAGGGTATTGGCGTAGTGATTATGCAGGATAGACACCCCATTGCTTATGAGAGCAGGAAGCTAAGGGAGAATGAGAGATTGTATTCCACCTACGTCAAAGAGAGGTTGGTCATTAAGCCTGCATTGGCAAGATTCAGACACTACCTGGTAGGTGGGAGGTTTGTGGTGAGTACGGATCATAACAGCTTGCGTTATTTCCTGGAGTAGAAGTTGAATGAGCGATAATAGAAGTGGGTTAGTAAGGTACAGGCTTATGATTTTGACATTGAGTATGTCAAAGGCAAGAGGAACATTGTGGCTGATGCACTTTCCAATAGGCCACCTGCTGCTATGTAAGAACCCTGCTAGTTCTAACTTCTGAAACCCAATTTCAAACCTTTTGACATTTCGTCAAACAGTTGGCATGCAATGTTTAAGTTCTGATTTTCGGAATGTGTATGCACAGTTTTTTTTGTTTTCAATATAAAGATAGTCTCAAACAGCAAATTACTTTTAATTCCAAAGCTCACCAAATGATTTAATTCAAATGCTTCAAATATACAAATGACAACACATAATTAATGGCAAACAAAGCACTTTTCTTTTGGAATGTAACATACTAGAATTGGAAGCAGCCTATATGTTGTATGCAGCTCTTTGAATGAAAACACTGCTTCCTTGGGAATGCTCACAGCCACTAATGGAAGTATCGCAGCCCTTATAAATGGACACCAACAATTAATTGGAGTTCCCTTGCAAGGAGAAATGCCTTACATCACAATACGCAGCCAAGGTTGAAGTACGACTACCTTATTAAACTGTATTTTGGTTGCTACATCCAAATTTGAGCTACTGCAACCATGTGCGATTTCAATCTCCACCCGAATGAACTCTCCAAAATTTATACACTAACAACAATTAACCACACAATTCATTGGCAATTTGAGTCCAACTCAAATTGTGCGGAATTCTGAAGAAGATTCTCGTTTCTTCAAAACCAAGAACAAACCCTCAAACCCTTCTCCCAAACTTCTCCACAAAATGCAAACAATAGATATCATCGAATGAATTGCTTTTTGCCCAAAGCATTACTTTTATAATAAAAGATATCTTCTGTCACACACTTTTCACTTACAAAAGACTTTGCTTTATGTGCACATTTGAAATATAATAAACTATTATATTTCTCTTCACTTTAATGCTGAAAATGACCCTTCCTTTAAAATATTGGTATTCTGACATATAGGGTCCCTGTTTTATGAGCTCAAGATTTAAAACTACTCAACTCAGTTCCAACGAGCTATAACACCAAGGTGTCCAATAGACAATCCCAATAAAAATAGCAACCTTAGCCAATTTAATTAAATAATAATCATAATTCACCCATTTTGCGAAAACAACTGAGGAAGCATCAGAATCAAAATTTGGCAGCACAAGAGTGATCTTGATAATGAAAGATGATGAATGAACCCGACGAGGTGACTTACTAAAAGTAGACGCTCCCTCCAAGAATCTTGGAGTCCAAATTGAAGCCGGAAATAAAATCTAAGAGCATCATATCACTCCTCTAAATCATCTGAGATCAGTAGAACCATATGTTGACTTACTATAAATAGTAAGTCCCTCAAAACGGGGCCAAAACCCACAATAGGGTCCTCTAATCACCAGAATTAGCCTACAAGGACCCAATGATAGGCTAAATCCACTTACTCCAATGCTCACTCAAAATGGGGACATTACAGTCCTCCCCTTCTGAAATTGCTTGTCCCCAAGCAATCTCAGAAAACAAAACACAGAAGTCAACCTGGATCCCAAGGATAGAATGGAGTAATGTCCCTGTAATCACCTGCAAACTCCTGTGGAAAAATCATCATCCATTGAGCAAACCCAAACACACTGTCATCATGCCAACCATAGTGACCCACACATCCCGTAGTGCCGAACCTGCCACTACCTGCACACTCTGCCAATCTACCGGATTATGCAGAACGTTTTTTAGTTAAATTGGAGTTAGCTTTTTCAATGGAATTGGAGTTAGCTTTGTTTTTCTGTGAGCATTTCGAGGTAAACTAAAGATCAGTTTGCAAGCTTTTTGATCAAGAGTTTTGCATGTGCGATTTTTGGAGAGTTTACAGCTTGGTGGAACTGTTAGATGTATTTTTAATAAGATAATTTCTTATAAATACAGGTCATAAGACATGAGAAGTGTGTTGTTGAAAATCAAGAGCATAGAGCGAAAGAGAGCAGGAGAGCAGAATCTTCTGAAAGGAAACACAGTCACAGAAGGTGAAAGGGAGAGAAAGATTCAACAACCAAGCACAGGAAAGGGTGAACAGGTATGATCTGAATCGACAGATATAGTGTCATCATAAGATCATTGCTTTAGTTGTGAAGCATATTTAAATCCCTCAATCAGGGTGAACCCTAACAGGTTTTATTGTATAAATCCCTTTACCGGGTAACATCTTTGTTGGTGTTTCACGTCCTCTAATAAGACGACTCCTAACAGGGTCAAGATCCTAACAGGTCTTCTATTAAATCCCTTAACTGGGTAGCACTCTCACCAATGCTTTGTAAGCCTCTAACAGAGCAACTTTATTACTGCAGTAGTGGAGTTTTGTGGATTCTGTCCCACCGTGGTTTTTTCCTTCTAACTGAGGGTTTCCACGTATAAATTCTGTGTTGACTTGTGCATTTAATTTCTGCTTATGATTGTCATAATATTCTTTTGATTTCTGTATTAATAAGAATATTTAATTTGGAGAAAAAGAATAGAAATTGAATTTAGTGATTCCCCCCCCCCCCTCAGTAACCGGTTAGGAACAACAAACTGTTGCTGCTTGGCTTTTCTCTTATTCTCAAGATAGTGAGTAACATAGTGACCGTTCTTTTGGCATTTGAAACAACTAATATGACTTGATTATTTCTTATCTAGCTTAGAAGAATTTGAGTCATTTTCCTTTTGACCCTTTCACATCCCCCTTTCTTATCATCATTCCGCATCTTAATAAAGGCTTGGTTTTGATTCTCTTCCACTTTGGTTGAAAAGTCTCTAGTATGGTTTCCTTGTGCATAAAATCATTCGAGAGCTTTTCAAAAGCACAAATCCTGGCAAGCATAAACACCTTGAATAAATGGGTCCTAGGATGAAGAGGACCCATTTATAGCTATAAGTACCAACTCATCATCATCCACCTTCATGTCGATTGCAACAGGCTCTTCACAAAGTTTAGTCATCTTCTTAAGATAAGTTGACACTTTGTTGTGTCATTCATGTGTGTGGTATTGAATTCTTTCTTTAGTAGCATATTACAGGAAACATCCATACTCTCATACGGAGTGATTAAGATATTGTACATCTCATTTGTTGTTTATTCTCTATGATAATGAGATATTAAGTGATCCTTCACTGAAACTATGATGATATGCTTCACATTATGTTTGGCCAACTAAACAAGATTGGTAGGAGGTGCAGTCTTTAGTTTGAACAAAACATCACAGATCAACTTCCTCTAGAAGCATTTGCAGTCTGCACTTTCATGGTGTAAAGTTTCAAGCACCCTCTAGGTTGTCCTACTTTCTGACACCAAGACTAGTTATGACTATAAGTTTTGCAACATGTTGAAACTAGAGAGATCAGCTAGGGAAAATTCAGATCAGCAGCCTATGACAGGTCTGGATCAACACCACAATCACTGAAGCTCTAAGGGCATCACTCTCTACAACCTCTCACAGGTCCAAATCACTTCAATGGTTGAAGAAAGAGCACTAAAATCCTCTGAAAATTCTCTCACATAGGAAGCAGTACATTTCATTCATGGATGTGAGGATTTCAGTCAATTATATCTGATAACATGCTAAGTTTCACACTGTGGTAGGCAGATTCTACATTAAGAAAATAAATTATAATCCTAACTGCAAATTGAAATTTTAATCAAAACAACACACCTGAGTACAATAACCTACAAACAATAAACTCTTAACAAATTGTCTTTTATTAAACTGAAATTGAATTTGACTCAAATGCTATTTTTCTTCTGCTAAGTTGTGCTCCCAATATCTCTTTTATATACGAAGAGAATCTTATAGGATTTGCGAAAATATGACTTAGTTGTATCAACAAATTTCTTATATTAGTTGATACAAGAAAAAAGAAAAAAATGGGAGACCCAAGATTTTGACTCTTAAATACCTGGAAAAAACTTGGCAAAAAACTCAGCAATTTAAAAAAATTGCTTAAATTTCCTCAGAAACACTTTTTTTTTTGCAAAATTTAATGACAAACCATGCCCAATGAGAACATAAATGAGTACAAAATTATTTTCTATTAAGTTCGATTCATTTGAGTACAAATGGAGTACAAAATTGCATCCTTATGCAGAATCCCAATACAATGGTTAGCTGGAAACTTACAAATTTGTGATGATTGCCTTGTAAAGTCGTTATCATAATTTATAAATTGCATATTACAAATTTACATCTTTCTCTTCCCTAGTCTAGTGAAAACTTCGGGAGGGGTTCTATCCTTGCACTGTTGCAGGTTTTTGCTTGACCAGATCAATGACCTTTGACTTTTCGTCTACCTTTCTTGTGCTAAGCTCGAGGTTGCTTTGTATAAATTATAATAATAATGGCATTTGAATCTTTGATATTGATAATATAATACTTCATTATTGATCAATGATTTTATGATAATGATAAAGATAATTGTGTAAGTTGTTGATTCTAGTCTCCACTACCAAATCCCATCATTGTAATCAAATTTCTTATATGTGAAGAGATTCCAATAACTAGTGGGAGTTTGGGAGTGGAGACCTTGTTGTCGGATAAATTATTTTTCGGGAATAGTTATATGTTTCGGGAATAATTAGTGTTGTGTTAAGAAGTCAGTTACCGAAGGCGTTATGTCGCGACGGTTGAGTCGCAACGCTTTGGACTTTATATGTATGCTTGTCATGAACAGGAAAAGATGTCATTAATATAGATCTGATGTGTGGTCTTATGTTCTGAGCGACAAAACATTAATGGAATAACATTATGGTTTTTTGAAACATTGTGTCTATTCACTTCTGTGTTATGCTTTTACATGCTATAGAGGAAATGTAAAAGCATAACACAGAAGTGAATAGACACAATGTTTCAGAAAACCAGAATGTTATTCCATTAATGTTTTATTGCTCAGAACATAAAACCGGACATCAGATCTATATTAATCACATCTTTTCCTGTTCATGACAAGCATACATATAAAGTCCAAAGGGTTGCGACTCAACTGTCGCGACATAACGCCTTAGACCGGACATCAGATCTATATTAATTACATCTTTTCCTGTTCATGACAAGCATACATATAAAGTCCGAAGGGTTGCAACTCAATCGTCGCGACATAACGCCTTCGGTAACTGACTTCTTAACACACCACTAATTATTCCCGAAACATATAACTATTCCCGAAACATAATTTATCTGACAACAGACCCCAATGGGTTTGAGGGGCAGCATCCCTCATTGGGGTTTGTGGGCAACGTCTCTCTAAGAGTTCAGGGGTAGTGCTCCTAATGGATCCCCTATAGCAATATAGGGCGGAGTCGAGGGGCAGTGGTCCCCACCACAAAGCTAAAATTCAGGCCATTGAAACCACACAAAACTTCATATCACACCATTTTAATAATTTTAACACATAAGAGAGAAATCAGGTATTTGGCATATTTTTGTTAAAAATATTTTCCTTTAAGTGTTGTGTGAGGAAGTGTGAGGGGCATTCATGCATTTATAGGGCAACATTGTAATTTTTTAAACTTTTCTTTTCCATTTCTTTTCTTTGCTTTTTCCATTTTTTTGCATTTTTAATGTGTCTAGCAAGTGTTTTTGGTGAGTGATCACTATAAACTTGATGAGTTTGACTAGTGATTTAACTCACAAGTAACTTGGCAAGGTAAAAAGTGGCAGGTACTCGCCGAGTTTGCCGACTGTGCAAAAAAATGCTAAATTAGAAAGCTAAATAAAATAGAGGACTAATCACTTTATTCTAGAAACAAAAACAATTTATTGTCATGAATTTAGAATCCTTCTAAATATCATGAAAAGCTTGAAAAAATAGAAGAGTCTAGCGCTTAGCTGAAAATAGAGAAAGAAAAACAAAACTAAAGCTAAAACTTAAAGCTTCTTTTAGTGCCTAGCTTTAGGACATAAACTCTAGAATAAAAATTGATTTCATGCACCCAGCTGGGAGAAGAATCCAAGAAATACATTTGGAAAGCTAATATAGTTTTAACTTTTAACAATGGGTGATGAGATGCATTTAAACACTGCAAGCATACCATAAAAAATGTAGCCGTTCCCTGAAATGCAGGGATTATCATGAATTATGCAATATTTTGCTACCTAGTGATTGACCAGTAATTGGCTTCACAGCTTGATTCTGTTTATAGCTTGACATTACAGTTTAGAGGCAAACTATAAATGGAACATGCTCCTAAGCATGGGAAGTTATTTATGAGATTCTGTTTTTCTTGGATCTTTGCTAATCTCTAATATTGACAAACTTATAAGATAATGTGAAGCTTTGTAAAGTGCAAAATACAAAGTGCAGATGTGCCCTAAAGACCAATGGGTCATCACATAATGCTATATATCTGTCATTTTATGTGACTGAACATTTTCTTCATGCATTTTGATTCTATTCAAATAAATTTTAATTTCAAAACTTTTGAAGAATTATATTGATGCATAGGAGGCTCCTTTGTTGCAATATATCATATTTGCAGTGTGGAAATTTGATATTTGTTATTTGCTTTACTATCTTCCTTGTGTAGGGAATTTGTAGTGGATTTGTGGTTCTTCTGTTTAGCAAAGGCGCAAATTCCCATATCTTGAGATTTGATGAAGATTTTTTTTTCTTATATCTTCTTCCACCAATAATCTTCAATGCTGGGTGAGTTAGAAAGGCCTCGTACAATTCTTTTTTATGAACTAGTTTTTTTTTAATTGATGGAGGTAGAAAATAAAAAAACAAGTGATAGCTTACTATATTCAGATTGTGTTAATTTTGCTCCTATTTTTCAGGTTTTCCTGATGGTATTTCCATATTTTGAATTGTTTTAATAGGTTTCAAGTTAAAAAGAAACAATTTTTTCGTAACTTCGCTGCTATCATGTTATTTGGAGTGGTGGGAGTGTTTATATCATTTGGCATCATCTCAGTTGGTAAGGTTTCTTTGCTACTAATAATTGAATTGTCATATATATAATTCAAGTACCATTAATCTTATGAGAAGTAGTTGGATAATTTATCTTAGATTCTTGAGTATTAACTATTAAATCACAAAATAAAATGGTAGATAAATTCAGCCATAGCTCGAAATCTTGAAGTATTAAATTAAATTATAAATGCCTGTAAAGGGATTGGTGCAGAAATATGTTTATTTATGGTCGGTTGGTATCTCACTAGTCTTGTTAATGGTCAAAATTTGCATATGTTGTATGTAGAGTTTTAATTTTTTAAACTTAATATGGGTAAACTAATTTACTTTAATTATCAAAAGGAGCTATTAAAATAGTTGTTAATTTTCAGTTGCCTCCCTTTTTAATTCATCACTAAATTGTGTTTAACAACACATAAAAACTCATCCTTTATAGCCCGATCTCTGATGATAGATTCTTTTGGTCATAATTATGGTGGTTGTGCTAGTAAATTGGTGTGATGTCCCCTCTCTGAAAGAAGATTTAATAAATAGATGATAATATTACATATAAATTAATAAATAGATAAATAATAATATAATATAATTATAATATAAATAAATAATAATATTAAAATAATTCCCGTTCAAGGGCCCAAAAGGATCATCCTTCTTTGGGTCGTGATCTTTTGGTTAGTTGGACTCACGTTGAGCAGGGATGGACAAAGATTAACTTTGATGGTGCTTCTAAAGGCAATCCCGGACCTAGTGGAGAAGGTTACATTATCAGAGATTGGGAAGGAAACACCATGGCCATTATAGAGTGAAGAGGTTGGCATAGGGAACGAATAATGAAGCTTAGCTCCAAGCAGCTCTACTGGTGGTGAGGAAGGAAAAAGAGTTTAGAATTGGAAAGCTTCATTTGGAAGGAGACTCCATGATTATTGTCTCTACTCTCTCTAGTGGATCAGCTCAAGCATGGCATCTTAATAGGTATGTTAAAATAATCAGAGGTCTACTAGATCAATTTGAGAGCTATAAAATAATTCATGTGAAAAGAGGGGGGAATTCGGAGGCGGATGTAATGTCTAAGATTGGAATTACATTGGTAAGCATAGATAGAGAAGAGATTATGGAAGATCTTCGAATGATTGAAGGTGAATGGCTTGAATAGAGTAAAAAAGAATGCAGAAGTATGGGTGTGGTTCAAATGAAAGAGATGGGCAAGGATAAACGGGTGGTAATATATTTAAGTGGTAAAACATTATAATTTAAATTTAAATTATGAGGCTATATGGGCGATATCACATGTCATATTCATTTTAATGCAAAGCTTTATAAGCATTATGTGATTAAGGCTTTTCTCACGTGGGATAACGTGTTTTGTAATGATGTGGATTGCCTTGAGGTGGCGGTGGTGGACGGATTGCATTAATGCCAAGTCCCATGGGTTGTCCGAGACATTATTAGCATGGTGGGAATTCATTGTGGCTTTCGATCTTTCTAGAAGTGCAGGTCAGGGTTTTCAATACTGCGAGAGATTAGTGGGGTTGGTTGTTGCAGAGAGCCAAAGTGGTGGTGTAGGTAATTGAAGGAAATGGAAGATAATTTCTCGCTGAAGATGGCTCACCAACAATGCCTGTTCCGTGGAAAGATCTCCAAACGAAGGCTAGCAGGAATTTTTAAGTATAAAGAGCTGATTTTTTTTCAAATTATCAACCTATTGTTGGGAGAAGAATTTATGACTACGAACTATAGATATAGGGTGAATGTAGATATCACATCGGCAATGTTTTCTTGGGCGCTGTATTTGGGGAAAAGGGAAGAGGCATTATGGATAATGCGGGCTATGGTTAAGTCGGGGTGGATGGGAGGTGTTGTGCAGCTGCTTGCATATGTCGAGCCAAGTTATGGATTTAGGGTAATAAGAGGGTTGATGTTTTGTGGAGGGGGTGTGTGGGGCATTTCAACCCTTCTTAGCGTGGAGTGCCACTGTGCGGAAGGAAGTAAGAGTGGATGAAGCGCGTGACAGATGGGAGGTCCTTAAAGAGTCTATTTGTGAGCGAGAGGTAGAGGATCAGAATAATGCAAGTGGTCGTCAAAGGAAGAGGACCGAGACGAAGGCTAGTCATGCAGAAGTGAGGGCCAGAGGTGTGGCTATTCGAGGAAGGCGAGGCAAAAGCAGGGCTAGGGGCATGATGATACCAGAGGGTTTCTCTGTTGCAGCTGAAATTTGCAAGGCCAAGAAAGTCAAAAAGGAAAGTGATTTTGAAGTTGGCTTCTTGTGAGTCTTGAGTTCTGTTTGTTTGATAATTTTAGTCTATGTAGTTGATTGATAGGCATGGCTTAGATATAGTCAATGTATATGAAACCCATTTTGATCGTTGGGGCTAAGATTGTATAAAACTATTTATAGTTTCTTCATAGTTGTAGTTAGCTAGTTGGCGGGTGTAGTAGGGTTGATACAGTCTTTGTTTACATGGTAGTTTATCTCAGACATTTACAGATGTAAGCTTTATTTTGATATAATAATATAATCAAATATTACCGAGCAAAAAAATAATAATAATAAGAAAAAAATTAAAATAAATAAAAATATAATATAACAGTCTTTTATTAGTATAATAATATGATATATTATTAATATAATAAAATATCATTAATAGAATAATATAATATTTGATTGATATAATAAAAAATTAAAAAAAAATATAAAAAAATATAAAATAATAAAATTAGAATATAACATAATTCAACCTAGCTAAGTAAATGAAGGGAAAGGCATGAAAGGAAAAGTGTTGACTCCCTCAAACATGAGATATATAGAGGGAGAAGAGAACTTCATTTGGAAGGGGGAGAAAGGAAGAAAAGAGCATTGGAATTAATAAAAGGTTGTGACTCTTCCGAAGGGCAACAATGATAAGGCTGTGACTCTTTTAAGAGGTGGCAATTCTGAATGATTGTGACTCTTCCAAAGGGTAGTAAATCTGAAAGGTTGTGACTCTTCTAAAGGGGCAGCGATGATGAAATGTTGTGACTCTTCCTACGGGCAACAATGATGAAGGGTTGTGACTCATTTAAAGGGTGGTAATTATGAAAGGTTGACTCTTCCAAAGGGAAACAATGATGAAGTTTTGTGACTCTTCAAAAGAGTAGTAATTGTAAAAAGGTTGTGATCATTGCAAACGGCAAACATGATGAAGAGGTGCAACTCTTCTCCACATTGGAAGATATAAAGGGAGGATGTTTCATTTGAGGGACGAGGAAGGGAGAGAAATTTGGGGAATAATATATTACTCTCAAAGGCAACAATGAAAAGTGGTGACTCAATTCTAATGAAAGGTGGTGACCTTTTTAATAAAGTATAAAGGAGATTTCATTCCAAGCCAAAAAGGAGCAATTATAAATGATTATTATTCAAATTTAGATAGAAAAGGAAAAGTAAAAGAATGATTATTATTCAAATTTAGATAGAAAAGGAAAAGTAAAAGGTGATCCTGAAAGGGGACATCACAATTGGCATCTTGGTGATAGTCAAACAAATAGTCACAAGACTCAGACTTGGCACACACTTGACAAGCTTATTTTTGACCTAGATTGAAACTCAGTGATCAGACTGGGGAAATTGAAAAAACCATTAAAAATAGATATTTTTAAGAATTCAAAACTATTATCATGCACTCTACCAAAAAACACACAATAAACTAATCAAATAGAAGCTTCTTTGATCACATAGACAAGCATCCATTGATCAAATGAGTATAAAACTAGATTTTAACTTAAGGAAACAACATATATAATTTTATCAAGTGTTTTAGATGTACAAAACTCATGGACTATGATATCCATGGCATAAAAACAAATCACGATATGGAGTCATGAACTATGGTAGAAAAGAGCTTGTATCCCTCAGCCCAACATTATTACCTCTATGTGGAGTTGTGCACTAGTATCTTAGACAAGTTTGTTTATGCGGCTACAACCTTAAGAGAACTATCTAGGATAGGGTTTGACTTAGCAAATTGAAAGTATAAATTATCTAATTACTAGGAATTTCATTGCAAAAAAGTCAAAATAATAAAAGAATCTTGCTCTTCTATCCAACATGGCACCAAAGGATTTTTTTTCTTTGTTTTTAAAACTAGAGGAGGGATTTGGAAGCAGTGCCCTTAGTGGGTTCAAGAGGCAATGCCCCCAATGAAGTTGAAGGACATGCCTTTTTTCATAATTTTATTGCCATTAACCTGTAATGTTCCCTTCTTAAGAACTTCAACATGGTGGACTGTTAGCATATGTATTGGGTTCTCGTACACTAATTGGTTAAGGTTATGAGACTCATGATAAGAGTTTGATCCAGCATTTGGAAGTGACAGGTGTTTAAATGAGCTGAAGTAGTTGAGATTTGTAGAATGCCATATTCTAGAGTTGTTTTGATCAATTTTCCTATATTATTTTTAGTAAGTGTTAAGTTGGAGACTGATTGGGTCAATTAGCAATATTTCTATTTTGGGAATGTTAGTTGATGCATTGGTTGTTAGTATTTCAGGTTTAATGTGTTCTAGCGTATTTAATTTTAAATAACTATAAGTTATAAATTTAAATTAAATATGTAACTTGATTGTTATTTAATTTATTTAATCTTTGACTATATGAATGCCCAAGTTAAAATTAAAAATGCAAATTGATAATTAATTAATAAACTTTTTTTGGGTGGGTGCCAACATTTGGGAGACATAGGGAGTTTTTTAATTAAATTAAAAAGTAACCACTTGGCTGGGCACAGGGTTTTGAGAGCTTATAAAAGATGGTTTTGGAGTGAATTTGTGTATGCTTGGTTGTGATATTCTAACAGACTTGGTTGTTGAACTTGTTCATCCTATGGCTTTGTGAGAATGAAAACCCTTGAAAGAAACATCCTTTACATTAGTGAGAGATCTAATTTGAATTATTTATTGCTGGTTTCATTCAAAAATCACATCTTGGCTTCATCATAGGTTTGATATCTTCAATTTGATTTACAAAATGCTTAGGGCAGATTCAAGAGAGATTGTTTTGAGAAGATTGGGAGAGTTTTCAGAAGTTCTAAGAGCAGATTGTACCTTCCTTGCTGGTAGTACGTCTTCCATAGTTGGCTGTACTATAGAGATTGAACGTCGGAGTTTAGGACATTGACAACTAGGGTTTTGAGGGGATTTTGGTGCTGATTCAAGGCATCTAGGCTTTCATTCTTCAAAAACTCATTCATCTTGACTGTGGAGACAAACTTGGAGTGGAGCATCCCAATTTAGAGCACCCTGTTTTCTGGTTATTGGTGCTAAATCAATGTTTTTCAAACTCATATTTTTTGGGTATATCTAACGTATTGTCTTTAATGTAATTTCATCATCAAGGTATTTGAGGGTTTGAAGAAATAGTTTACTTTCAGTATGAGATAAATCTGAAAATCTTTTTTGGTTATGGGTATCTCTGCAATATTACATTTTAAAGTGTATTTCTATTCTTTTTTTTTCTGCAAGAAGTTTAGTGCAAAAAAAAAATTCTACATATCCATCTATTGCTCTCAAACATATTCAAACAACAAAAACAAACACACACACAAAAAATAAGTTATAGTGGTGTCAGAGCAGTCTATCCTACCATCTTGAAGGGTTCAACACAATACAACAATGCTATGTCAGGGTTAGAGATCAACCTTTCACACATCACTACAAAACTTACATAAACAGGTTTAATCTTTACTTGATAGTAGAATAATAGAGAACAGTAGAAGAACGAAGAACAACAAATATGAGTGATAGGGACCAAGAAGAACACTTCTGGAATATGTCATATACTCTTCTTAGAGGGAAAAAAGTTGCGGATCAAAGAGCAAAAGAAACTAGTTAGCTTCTTGGGTAGTTGGTTGGACACCGGGGTGGTAATAATGGTAACATTGGTCAAGGGGATAATTTCATTAATAACAGTAATGAAAATCAATGGGATAGAACAATTAATTCTAGACCCCAAATGCTGTTATTCCCACACAAGGTTCGACCTTAGATTGAAAGTGAACCCCAAGTTACAGATTTGCAGTATTAGTTTATATAGGATTGGATAGATTGAGGTCCAATTTTCAAGTTGCAATCACTTAGAGACTACATTGACCTCAGAATGTAAAGCATATGTTAATCCTAACCGGTTACTAAGAGGGGGGGGGGGGGGGGTGAATCAGTAAATTCAATTTCTTTACTCTGTTTATTATTCCTGTTAATACTGAGAATAAAAGAATGCTTGAACAATCATAAACATAATTCACATGCACAGGTCAACACAAGATTTATACGTGCAAACCATAGGTTAGAAGGAAAAAACCACGGTGGGATAGAACCCATGAAACTCCACTAATAAAGCTGCCCGGTTAAAGGCTTACAAAGCATTGGTTAGAGTGGTATCCGATTAAGGGATTTAAAAGAGATCGGTTAAGATCTTGACCTTGTGAGGAGTCGCCTTATCAGAGGACTTAAAAACATCAGCAAAGATGTCACCCGATGAAGGGATTTATACAATAAAACCTATTAGGGTTCACCCTGATTAAGGGATTTAAATATGCTTCACACAAGAAAAGCAATGATCTTATTTTGACACTATATCTATCGATTCAGATCATACTTGTTCACTCCTTCCTCTACTTGGTTGTTGAATCTTTCTCTCTTTCACTCTTTATGACTGTATCCCTTCTCAGAAGACTTTGTTCTTCTGCTCTGCTCACTCTTCGCTCTTGATTTTCAACAACACATCTTCTCACGCATGATGACCTGTATTTATAAGAAATTATCTTATTAAATTTACACCAAACAGTGCCGCCAAGCTGCAACTCTCCCAAAAATCTCGCATGCAAACTCTTGATCAAAAAGCTTGCAAACAGATCTTTAGTTTACCTTGAAACGCTCGCAGAGAATAAAGCTAACTCCAGCTCATCTGAAAAAGCTAACACCAGTTCAACTGAAAAATGCTCTGTATAATATAGATCGGATTATAAAGCACTGACCAGTAAATTTGCAATGGAGTGCAAACCGGTGTGCAACTTGTTAGTCATCTGCATCCTGTGGTGTCTGGCTAGACCGGTTATGTGACTGGTTAAGGCACACTGCTTCCTTAGTGAGGTTTTACCGATTCACCATTGTTGTTCTATCATGAGTACCGGTGTGTGTGTGTAGTTTTGGTGTGTTTGATATTTGCCAATGATGACAACTAAGCTTTATGCCAACAATCTTCCCCTTTGGCCTTGGTGGCAAAACACATCAACACATACACCCCTGTAGAGTATCACCCTATCAATTGATACTTACCCTGTAGACTTGCTCTACATGTATCCTGTTGTACCAGTCTAAACTTTCCCTGCCATCTGATCAGTCTCTTTTGGTAACTTCCCCTTTCTCTACCAATCTCTTGAAAGTAATCTTCCCCTTTTTGCCTCCAAGGGACAAAGGGTGTGAATTCCTCATAATTGGAGCTTATGTAAGATAGCTTTGTAGATCTTTCTGGCAGAAACTAGGAAAGGTTTCCAAGTACCCGTGGCTTGATATAAGGTATAATTCTTAGCTTGTAGAGAGACAATTAGGTTCTCCATGTCCTCAATTGTCTTATAATTAGGCTCATTTAGAAGTCTATCAGCATCAGTTGCTGTTTTTTGCATCAGATCAAATATAGGTGCTATGAATAGCTAAAATCCAATAAGATCTTGGATTCGTTTTTTATTTTCTTGTGATGCTTTTCACAATGTTAGAGCTAAACTTGTTGCTTCAGTTCACTGGTGCTGGTAGCCACAGTGGCTTTAAGTTCTTCAATCTTATCATGAAGAATAGTTTTTCTTTTTTTTTCATAATGATAAATGGCTACTGTTTCTGGATTTGCAATATCTTCACCAATCGCTTGTGCTAGAATTTCCAGTTGATCAATTATGGGTTCCTCTTCATCCATGTCAGCGTCAGGTGCAAAATTATACAAAATATTTTTCACACTTGTGAGAACCATGTCCTATTTTCTCTTTGTGAGCTGCTTCAGCTGTCTAGTTGAAATTTTGCTTATGTCAACCACAGTGTCACCTGTTGGAGAAGTGCTAACTTTCCCTTTCTTGGATTCAAGGTCTGCAACAAAAGATAACTTTCTCTTTGATGAAGAAGTGCTCGGTACATCTACCGGTTGCTTCTGTTTGATGTCCTTTTCAGGCTCTTCTCCAGCTAACTTTTCCACTTCCTCCATTTCTACTTGTTGAGGCTCTTGTTGTTGTTCCTCTTCTAGTTGTTGTTCTTCTTCTGGTTGATTCTCTTCTTCTAGTTGTTCCTCTATAACCTGTTGATCACTCTTGACCGTCTCTACTTTCTCAGTTTCATTTTCTTCAGTTATATGAGCTGATGACTCCCCTATTTCTTGTTCTGTTGGTCTGAGTGGTGTATCTTGTACACCTGTTGGAATCTCTTCACCGATGTTGACCTGTTCACTAGTTGTGAACTATTCTCTGGTATTATCCTTCTCACCGATTGTACCCTGATCACCAATTGTGACTTGTTCACCAGTTGTGAACTGTTCCGATGGAACCATCTCCCTCGCCTATTCATCTTGAGAGATGTCCTAAGGACCTGTAGACTTAGGTCTTTCAATAGAAACCTTTTCTAATGCTATTTTCTCCTGTCCCTTCTGTAGAGTGTTGAAGTCATGATTCTTCCATAGTTGGATTGTTTCTTCATACACTTCTTTATCTTGACCATTTATGATTTTGGCCACTCTATCTCTTATAGCCATGTTCTGTGATTCAGCTTCCAACAAAATCTTGATTGCATCTTCATCAAGATCTGGTTTAACCTTTTCCAAAACTTAAGATTTTATTGTTCTTTGCTAAAACGACTCTCCATTTTGTCATTAGCCTTTGTTTAGTTCAGCTGGGAAGAGGGGCCTGTAGTCTTTAGGTCCTCGGTTGAAATCAGGAAAGCTCTCTAACAGAGCAATTTCAATTTTATCTTTATCATTAGTGCCTAAAGCACTGAACCACTTACCAGCATTGCTAACTTGTCCAAAATCCAGTATCTCATCAAGTATATCATCAACAGTAAGGGTTTTAGCTTTACCTTTTTCTGGAGATGCAAGTATAGTTGGTGAAGTTAGTTCATCACCTATGTCGTCGGTGATGTCAACAATGACCGGTTCAATTGCAAGCTTGGATTGGACCGGTGCCTCAACTCCCAGAATGCCCTTCCCTCTACCGGTGTCCTTTTCCGGTTGCACTGAGGTCTTTTGACATTTGGCTTCAGCTTGATGTTGCTGCTTTAGAACGGTTGTCTTGATAGAAACCCCCTCATCATGAACTACATCAACTTCTCCTATCAGGACTTGACCAATCCTCTTCCTGATGTTAAAGCTTTGTTTGTATAGATCTTCTTGATTGGTTGCCTCTAGTAGGCTCAAATGGTTTTGCACTTCCAGTAGTGCCCTTATCCTTATCTCTTTCTCCTTAGCTATAGAAGATTTCCATCTTCCTTCAATGATCTCATGTAGCTCTGTAGGTACTGAGCCATGAATCTCACTAGGAGTTAACTTAAACTTGTGAAGACAGTATACTACAGCCTCTTCCAATTTTCTTGTATCATCATCATTTGCCAGCTCATATCTTTTTCCAACAGCACCCAATCTACCTGATTTCTTTACTCCTTCAACCATTTCATCTATGGTTGGTTTCCTTTCTTTCGATACATCCTCCTTTACCAGTTTCCCGGTCTTCCTCTTTCTGAGATAGGTCGTGGTTTCTTCTGTCTCTATTTCCTCTGAGTCCTCACCTTGTGATTGTTCGGTTGTCACTGGCTATGCCTTCTTCTTTTGAACTTTTGGTTCTTGCACAGTTGGCTTCCTTTTCCTTGGAGTAGGAGACCATTTTACATATGCCTTGTTTGGTGCATTTTTCTTCAGACTTGCACTAATCTCCTCCTAAGTGCCAAACTAGTTGGCAGAGAGATCCAAGTTACTTTCTTGAAGTGCCTCAGTGTAAGCTTTGGTAGTCTTGGTTGAAATCTCATAACCAAGCTTAGGTGCAAACTCGGTTCTTGGCTCAACAACCTAGATGATACAGTGATCGGTGCTCACCAGGAAGAAAAGTTCATCCTTGTATTCCTCTACAATATCTGAAGGAATTCTCTCCCTCTGATGCATTCTAAGCTGATAAGCCTCAAAGCAATCAGTCATTACTTTGTTAAACCGGTTCCCCAAATTGTTCACTATTTCACCTATTTGGACCATTACCAGTTTGTATGTTAACTAGGTAACCTTACCTATTCCTAGAAATAAATTTTGATAGTAGAAAAAGAGACATACCAATAGTGTCCCATACTTCATAAATTTCTTCTTCACCATACCAAGCTTCTTCAGGCTCTCAAAAATCTGGCTCCTCAACATAGCGCAAATGTCATACTAAGCATTATCGTGCATAATCCTGTGTGCTGCATGTATTACACCACTTGGTATGCTATTGAGGTTGCTTGACTGGTAAACCTTGTAACCAATGACAACAACAGCAAACCGGACATCGTCGTTTGCAATGTCGGTCACTGTCATCATACGACTGCCGAATTTCGACTTGGTGAGTTGAGTGACTTCGGCGTTAGCAATTGTCCTCAAGGTAAGAGCTTCCCCTGCGGCGTTGAACTTGGTTACTCTATGCAAATCTTCCTTGGTTATCGGAGTAACGACGCCTTTTGCTAGCCACATTCTTGGATCGTGTACTTTGCTAAGTACCAATTGAATCCAGTCGGGTCAAACCACAGTTGGGTATTTGACCCCGTTTATCAATTCGGCTGCTTCCAATTTTGCATATTTTGCCTGCAGCTTTCCATCTTCAAAGAGCCCTAGGTATTCTCTCTGGATGAACGTTTCACCCAATTCCTCCTGTTTGCTGTGAATGAATGCAGTTACATCCTCAGTCAACAGCGCCCCGTTGGGAATCGATGATAGGGCACTAGCCATATCATTCGCTCTATTCTGTACTGCCATAATATCATACACAGGTCAATCATGTTGATTGACGTCGATTAGGCTCACAACAGAAGATGAAGATGCCATTTCTCTTGATTAGAAACACACAGAAAGTTCTTGACAAATTCACGGAATTCGCAAAGCAAAGATCGCAAATCATAGCAAGAAAGATTACTCAAGCTTATAAAACAATAATCACTAAACACAATGTAAAGTGAAATGAGTAATTGGCTTTCCCTTTTATACACTTAGGTTGTAACGGTAATTAGCAAACGGTAACTTTTGTTAACAGTTATTGTATTAATTACCCTTACCTAACCGTACATTTATCAACTAGTTCACCGACCCTTTACCTGTTTACAACACCAACCTCAGTTGAAACATCGAGCGTGAAACGTCAGCTTCTCAATTTGACCGGTTTTGGCGTTAGGCCGGTGTATAATTCCTGGTTGCTATCCTTGAGTGAGAGAATATATTTCACTAGTTACTCTGAGGATAGTAGCATTGCTACCTATTCCCTCTTAAGCCCTTTTTGCTTAATTTGCTGAAGAGATATCACTATCGATGGATGATGACTTTATCTCTGACTTCTCTCCTTCAGAGCTCTTTGTCCCCTTTTTGGACCAAATCTTCTTAACTTCCTTGTTGATCTCTTCAGTGGTGTTTGCCTTTTGATTGGGAGTCACATTCTTCTTGACCGGTTTAGCTGGGCCTTTCCCTTTGTTCATTGGCCGGTTCTTGCAGTCTTTGGCCAGATGCCCAATCTTGTTATAGTTGTAACAAGTCATACCGGTTCCTCTCCATGGATTGACCCTTCTTTCTTTGTCCATGGGTGAGTGGCATTCAATGTTACTATGCCTTGATGGTCCATAGGTAGCACACATGGATGTGCCCGGGTTAGCATTCCTGTTGTGGAATACCGGTCTAGGTGGAGATTTGAATGCCATGGTTTTAGACCTGCATTCTTCAGCTTTGTGTCCGAATTTATTTCATGCATAGCAATAACCTTTAAAGCTTCCCCTACTTCCACTAGACACACTGTTAGATCGTGACCAGCATTCAAAAGTCTTGTCACCATAGTTATAACAGTTACTGCAATAACTGTTAGTGGTGAAAGGTTTCACTGGTGCATTCTTGCACTCATTTGATTTATGACCCGGTTTGCCACAATGTTTGCAAGAGGGTTTGAAGACTCTTTTACCTTTGTCTCAAGTTGGTTTCTTCTTATCCTTCTTGCTTTCCTTGACTCCAGAGGACTCATCGGTTTCCTTGTTTTTTTGACCGATGTACCCAAGTCTTGTGGGATCCTTGTGCTTTCTTTGAGCTTTTAGTTGCTCATCAAGCTTCTTAGAACTTTCATTGTACTTTTTGAGTTTCTCATTCCTTTCCTCAAGAGTTTTCAGCCATTCTTTCAGTTTTTCAACTTCAACAGCCATTTCTTTGCACGCTTCATCTTTATCATGCAAGTTTTCATTCATGATTGCATTTTCCTGATTTATGCCCTGCATGTTTGCATGCAATTTCAGTATGAGAGCATCACTCTCCCTTAATGCATCTTCATCTAGGTTTCTTTCTCTCTCTGCAGTCTATTGTGCTTCTATGGCACTATTCTTCTCATCCTTAGGTTTTATGCTTGCTTCAATGAGTTCGGTCATTCTCAGAGCATGACCTTCCTGTTCTCTTTTCAAATTGGAGATTTGATAGGTCAGATTCAAATTCTTCTCCATGAGATCAGAGACCGCTTCTTCAACTTCATCATAACCACTCTGTCCAGAGAGTTCTTCAATTGTTTCTTGACTTTCACTCAATTGTAAAGTCAGCTCTTTTCTCTTGGCAAGAGATCTTCTCAGTTTATTTTCAAGAGGTAATCATTTCATTTGCTTCTTCCAGCTGCTTCTGATACCTGTAACCCTCTATGATCTTTTCTTAAGAGGTTAAGCTTTCTATTCCTGAGAACTAGGCTCTGATACCAATTGTTAATCCTAACCGGTTACAGAGAGGGGGGGTGAATCAGTTATTCAATTTCTTTACTCTGTTTATTATTATTGTTAATACTGAGAATAAAAGAATGCTTGAACAATCATAAAAATAATTCACATGCACTGGTCAACACAAGATTTATACGTGGAAACCCTCAGTTAGAAGGAAAAAACCACGGTGGGACAGAACCCACGAAACTCCACTACTGCAGTAATAAAGCTGCCCGGTTAAAGGCTTACAAAGCACTGGTTAGAGTGCTACCTGGTTAAGGGATTTAAAAGAGACCGGTTAAGATCTTGACCTTGTGAGGAGTCACCTTATCAGAGGACTTAAAAACATCAGCAAAGATGTCCCCTGGTGAAGGGATATATACAATAGAACCTGTTAGGGTTCACCCTAATTAAGGGATTTAAATGTGCTTCACACAAGAAAAGCAATGATCTTATTTTGACACTATATCTGTTGATTCAGATCATACCTATTCACTCCTTCCTCTGCTTGGTTGTTGAATCTTTCTCTCTTTCACTCTTTGTGACTGTATCCCTTCTTAGAAGACTCCGCTCTTCTGCTCTGCTCGCTTTTCGCTCTTGATTTTGAACAACACATCTTTTCACGCATGATGACCTGTATTTATAAGAAATTATCTTATTAAATTTACACCAAACGGTGCCGCCAAGCTGTAACTCTCCTCAAAATCTCGCATGTAGAACTCTTGATAAAAAAGATTACAAAAAGATCTTTAGTTTACCTCGAAACGCTTGCAGAGAATAAAGCTAACTCCAGTTCATTTGAAAAGCTAACTCTAGTTCAACTGAAAAATGCTTCGTATTATTTGGATCGGATTATGAAGCACTGACCAGTAAATTTGCAATGGAGTGCAAAGCGGTGTGCAACTTGTTAGTCATCTCAATCCTGTGGTGTCTGGCTAGACCAGTTATGTGATTGGTTAAGGTACATTGCTTCCTTAATAAGGTTTTACCAGTTCACCATTGTTGTTCTATCCTCAGTACTAGAGTGTGTGTAGTACCGGTGTGTTTGATGTTTGCCAATGATGACAACTAAGCTTTATGCCATCAATCTTCCCCTTTGGCCTTGGTGGCAAAACACATCAACACATACACTCCCTGTAGAGTATCACCCTATCAACTGATACTTACCCTATAGACTTGCTCTACATGTATCCTGTTGTACCAGTCTAAACTCTCCCTATCATCTGATCAGTCTCTTTTGGTAACTTCCCCTTTCTCTACCAATCTCTTGAAAGTAATCTTCCCCTTTTTTGCCTCCAAGGGACAAAGGGTGTGAATTCCTCATAATTGGAGCTTATGTAAGATAGCTTTGTAGATTTTTCAAAGGCTCATTTTTCTTTTTATGGATGGCCTTTTAGATCCCTTAGGAGGTTGGATTAAGGCGTACAGTCCACCTACATTACAGGAAGCCATTAAGAAGGCTAGGAATATGGAGATTTCTACTTCTAGCAGTAAATTTCAGTTTAAGGGATTCCCACATTAGAATAAGGACAAAAATCATTTTCATAGGGAATCAAATTAGTCAAGGAATGAATCTAATAGGCTAGATAGTGAGCAATTGAATGAGCTCTAGAAGAAGAAATTGTGCCTTCATTGTCGGGAGTCTTGGGGCCCATCTCCTTGGGATCCATCTCATACATGCAGTGTTAAGGCCAAGGAAAAGAAAATAGATTCCTTTTCAGCGGAGAAATAAACATCAAAAAAATCAGAATAGCAATTTGATTGAGAGATTAGTGAAGAGGAAAGTTCATTAGAAGAGGAACAAGAAGTGGGGGTACTATTGCCCAACTCTCTAGCTTTCAAAAAGAAATGACATTTAAGGTTGGAGGTGTTTTACAAGGGGTAGAGAATCATAAATTTCATTAATAGAGGTGCTAGTTATAATTTTATTGATGAGGGCTTTGTAGCTAGAAGCAGCTTCACACTAAAGAACATGAGGGCTTTAGGGTGATTGTCGCTTTCGAGTATAATGTAATGACTCCAAATTTTTATAAAGTGACTTATTTAAATTTATTAATTTAGTTGTCCAAAAATTAATTATATTAATTAAGGATAATTAATTTAATTATAAAGTAAAGTGAATAAGAAATAATAAAATAAGTCACTTTATTAAAGTTGTTCTAACCTTCTAGATGTTTCTTGGAGCTCTTTATAAGGAGGTTGGCTAGGTGAAGTAATGGATCATCGAATGTTTGGAATTTCAATATCTCTTTGGCTAAAGGCGTTGTGCAAGTTGGGGGAGTTTTGTAGTTTCAGTGGTGAACTATCGACCCTAGAGTCTGCTAAAGATTACACAAATTTGTGAAGTCTTCATTGGAGACAATTTTCTAAAGATTTTTTGGAAGGCGACTACATTCTAAATTTTAAATTCGTTATTGACAATGTTTTAATGGGTGCCTAATTTGGACTTGAGATTGATGCTAATATTTTGACAACAAATTTTATTACTCTACAATATTATAGTAGATGGATGACTACTTTGAAAGGACTGAAATATTCGAGTATTTAAATTCTGGCACTGCTTTATTGATGGCACATTCTTTTGAAAGGTTGCATTGAGGCTATATATTGAGGCAAGGTCGAATACAACAATTTCTCTTTAAGGAGAGAAAATTAATACTTCATATAGTTAGCAAACTATCTATTTACAAAACCATTAATATTTTCTTAATGCCACAAGCCAAAACAAATCCATATTTTAATATTTTGGTAAAGCTTTGAATATTTATGGCTGATTAAGGTTTAATTGGATTGGAGCTTAATGTTATAGGAACAATTATCAAATTATTCAGCGTCGAAGAATCATGGGAGATTGTGTGAAGGTATTAACTGAAGGCCGATTATGCATGGAGTCGTTGCTGGAGATTTATTGTGAATTTCCCTAGTTCACACTACTACCAGTCAAGTAGTAGAACAATAGTATCTTGGAAAACTCCATAGGTGCATATTTGGCAAAAAAGTGATTTATAAGAGAAGAATGATGATGCAATAGGGTAGCGGGTGTATGAAGGAGAATCTCATAGAAGAATGTAAATAATCCTAACTTCTAGATGCCGAAGATGCAAATATGGAGGTAATTTCTACTTATTGTTCCATCGCTAGCAATCAATGTTGGTGCTCTGATTTGTGGCTTCCATTCACTATTTTGGCATGACTGCGCCAATACTATGCCATGTCGTAAAGAGGCTCCTGGACCCACAAGATATTAGCGCAGAAGATCATAGTCGTGCTTTACTTTGGACATGGTATCATTAGAGCAGAGTCACGGTGGAACACATCTTTCTTGGGCAATGAATGAAAGTATTCTGAGCAAGTCCAAAACAAAATCATTAATTTATTAATGCCTTGCTATTGTTTTTATAGGAGGGAAGAAAAAAATTGGGAATGTGCTTCAATGAATTACATTTTCTATAGAGAAAGATATTACTTATAATTCTCATGTGTATTTTAGTTAATCTTTGTGAAAGTATATTTATTTGATTTGAATGAGATGAATCTATAAGTTGGAGATTTAATTGTCTAGACTTCTATAATGTGAGTGTTGTCTTTTGCATGTTTATTCCTAAAGCATGTAAATAAACTTAAATACAAACCTAAAATAAACAATGTTGTCAGGACATTCAAACAGAATAAGAAACTGGGTCTTGTAGCAAGTTGCTTGTAAAAATAACTTAGATTGGAAGAGTAAAATTTTGGATAAAAATACCTTGGGATATCATAGTGCTACAAGACTTGGTGATCTTACTAACTTGTTCGAATGATTTAGGGTTACGATCCAAGCATGCTATCAAAGGATAGACAGTGGTTGGTGAAGGTACTACAAGAGGTGAGTATCGAGCTCAATATTCAACATCAACTAAGGGATGTTGTTTTCAACATGCAGTCACCTTCAAATTTGTTATAGCTAGCTCTTGTTCTTATAGTGCCTTATTTAAGTCAACACAGGTTGTTGAGGCACTCAACTAATGAGACTAGACTAATGGTTACTTCATTCCTAAGTGAGATTATGAGAATTTTGGCACCTCTAGTTCCTTATGAGGATGACACCATGAAAGAGGTATTGCACTTGATGATAGATAGTTTTCAAGGTCTTGAAGACATCGGTAATGTTCATTATTCAAGTAGGATTGCCATATTGAGGATCTTTGCATAAATTAGAGCAAGTAACCTTTTGCTGGACTGCAAGATCAGATCTATGACATGTTTCATCATTTCTATCACAATCAAGGGCTGTCATAATAAAGAGTTTATTGCACTCATGGAAACTATTATGATTTTGTCTATAAATGAGAGTGATGTTATATTCTAGCCCATCTTATCAATGCTTCAAGCTGTTTACAAACATGAATGGGTTCCTTCTATTGCTATGTATGGATTCACAAACAGGGTATTCAAACAATGTGAGGGAAAATTGAAGCCTCAAGTCAGTAAAGATGAGAACATTAGGGAAGTATGTACTAGCAATGAAGAAAATAGGCTATAACAGATTGACGTAATGAGCTCTAAGGAGAAAGAATCAATTGTTTCTTCAGCTAAAAAATTGCACGAGTTTCCTTGTGGGTAACTTGGAGATTCTGCTTGACAAAGCGAGTGAAATGATGGTTTCCCTTGATGATTCTATGTGAGATCATAACACTGCCCTAGTGCTAAATCAGAAAATGTGCAAAGAAGATATCATAGAGGGAGTTGATAGTGAGAGAAAAGTTCTTTAAGGCACTCAAATAATTCACGTAAATTAGAGAACCAATTGAAGGTCATGGAAGATAAGATTGTTGCATCATTAGCACATTTTGATAACATTCATAAGATGGTAGAAGATAACCTTTGGAAGGTCCAATTTGAGAGAAGACAAAAAGGATTTGAAGAAGAATCTTTTCATTTATAAGTGATCAAGGAAGCTATGAAGACAATGAAATCAGATCATCTACATCTCTTCGATTAAGACCACCTTCTCAATCTTGCAGAAATTTATTCAAAATCATTGCATGGGAAAGAGTAAAGAATCGACAATTTTACCTTCAAGCTTGTGAATACTAAGGATGCTTTGGAGACTACTCGAGTGGCCCTACAAGAACCAAAAAATCAGATTGTTGCCATGACTCATTTCAGGGAGTGGGATAACAATGCAAGAATCGAGGAGATCAAGGAAGTGATTAAGGAACTCGACAATATACAATAGACTTATGATTTGGACCATTCTTCCAAAGGATCAGATGAAGATTATTGCATTTCTCATACTTAAATGGTTCCATATGCAACATATGAAGAAGTGAACATAGACAGTGGCATTGTTGATGGTGACATTCTTAGAGAAGCCACTATCATAATGCATTAGTGGAGTATGGGGCTATTCAATTTTTAGGGTATGAGGTATGCATGATCAATGTTCTTTTGGGTGATTTGTTTTACCCCATTATGAAATATCTTAGGGTTTGGACTAAAATCTTGATTGCAAGAGACTACTTTCTATCTAATCTTTACTTTTTCACAGGTGAATGTACTAATATGACTTGCAAATATGTGTAGTAACAATATATTAAAGAAATATGATATTTATTACAATTGTCCAATGAGAAAGTACTAATCTCTTTATTCCATTGGGCTAGACAATGCAAATATAGGCTATTTTGATGTTAATGAAGAATGAACCGCAGTTGTCCTGGCACACACTTGTCCCAGGGTTCTGCAAACGTGTAGTGAGCTATTGAAGCGATTATGATGGGAATTGCCTTGAGCAATAATGATCGGCTTGATGCAACAATGGCTTATATAATGTAATATTGATCTGAATATAGATGAGATTGTAAGCCTTTACCTTTTTAAAGGATACAAAAGATCTTTTAATAATTGTAGAAATAAGTATCGAACTGATATTATAAAGATTATATCAATTTAAGCGCTGGAGATTAATAATGATCTGGAATAATGATTGATCTTGGAGTTCTATAATCAGAGGAGTCTAGGATTACAATGAATGTCTCTATTCCTAATATCTTCCTTGGTGTATATGCAGCTTGAACTATGCTGTTTCTAATATCTCCCTTGATGCCTATGCAATGTTAACTATACTGATCTGAAAGTATAGATATCAATTGCTTGTCTAATATATTGTCTATGTAATGGCAATGATCGATGATTTATAATTGTCTATCGCTTTCCCAAATGTAATGCTTTATTTTTATGCGATCATGGTATCTCTGATCCAATTTATGGCTTTATTAAACTGGCTGATTTGAAGTGATATGTTGCTGTCTCTGATATAATATTTGTTACTTATGCAATGTTTATTTCTGATTGTACTCTATGTATTCATGCGATCTGATGGCTGGACTACTAGTAGATTACTTCCACGTAGGTCTTCAAGTAGTATAAAGTAATATGATTCTAAATGCCTTTGGAATGGTAGCGATGTCTCTTTAATAGGTCTCATGGGGATATGAAGATGAATGGTTGTATCTCTTCATTATCAAATCGTAACACTTGACTATTTAACTTTCCATAGTAATTGCATCCCTTAGTGGATTTCTAATTGATGATTAGTTAACATCTTTTGATATTTTTCTTTGGAGGCAATATATTAATGTTTTCTTTTACTTGTTCAATGTAAACCATAGTTACACCACTGTTAGGGACAGGTTTCCGGGACATTGGGACAAAGGGCCTCAATTTGGGGACGATAGAGAGACGACGTTAGGTGGCAATAGGGGGGCGCTGTTGTATATACCATACATATGTTACTTAAAAGTTAAAATGCTAGTTATGAAAAGATGTATAAGACTATTAAGAAGTAAAATAGAAAAATTACAAATCCCAAATACTAAATGCTTGAACATTGAACAATGAACAATGAACATTGAAGTTTTGAATATTGAATTACTAATTACTAATTAGAAATTAGAATACTCAATATTAAATAAAATTTTAAATTGTCGAATAGGCAAATGGAAGATTTCTATTATATCAAAAATATCATAAAGATGATTGCAATGAATAGCTTGATATCAAAACAATGTCAAAATGTAGTGAAGGGATAATCATCCCTCGGGAGGTCGGGCCTCAAGGCAAACTCCTCATCACTGGAACTACAAGTCTCCTCATGGTTAAGATTTGCCAAATAAAAAAATGCTAGTTTTTGAAAAAACTCATTGCAAAAAAGACCGTTTCAGGGGGACACCCAAACGTCCCCAAAATAGTCAAGGGACGCCTGAGTGGCCCCCTTGACGTCCCTCCATCTCACCGACCATCAAGCAACTAATAGGCGATGCAGCGGAAACTTGGGTACGACATCCTCAAGTCCCGGGGACATCCCTGTTCTGGGAACACCTGGGTTTATGTAAGAACCCTTCACAGGCTCTAACTGCTAAACTATTGTTTCTTTGAATGTTTTATGATTTTTTTAGAGTTTTTTGCAAGGGTTTTAAATAAAAAAGAAAATAGATACAAATCTGAAAATACTGGAAAGATAATCTAACCATTGCTGCAAATTTATTATTCTTCAACATGCAACGCCAAGAACAAGAAGATGGTCCCAGAATCCAAACATGAGTTTTACAAGCATAGAAACCTTAATAGTTTTCAAGATAAATCACACTAAACGAGCCAATGCATTTTTAGCATGAATGGCGTCTTTCCCTTATTCCTAGCCACGCTTGCAAGTCTCTGCAATGATGTAACCAACCAACACTTGTATTCTTATCCTGATGTAGCTTATGAGCTTGTGCTGCAACTACTGAAACCCTATGCTGAAGCGCAAATAGAATCTCTGAATGAGACTCCCTCTAATTGTCAAATTCACCAAGTATTTCACTAGCTCAAATGATGAACACACAGAAGAAACTACGTACTCCAATGGCTGAAACTATCAAACGCTTCTCAGAGCTCAAGAGGAAACAATTTTTAATTCTTCAAATGAATAATGGATGCCTTCTCAACTCACGCCAAGCCTTTTTATTTCTTCCAAGTCCAAAATTGCACCAAAAAGAAAGCTTGCGATTTTTTCCATATAATTCATTTTTAATGTAATAAACATTAAAATGACATTTAATTAATTAATTTGGACTGAGGACACACACCCATAAATTAATATATAAACTTGCCCCCTTTTATGAAGCCTAAACCCATCACTTAAGTGATTTAATATAAAGTTATATTATAACTTAATATTAAATCGTTATTCCTTCATTAAACACTTAGCCACTATAAATGTAATAACTCCCTTGATATTGTGAATTTGGGTAAACCATCTGAAATCGGAGTTGGTGAAATAATTCTCCATGTGACCAAAATGCATTTCCAAAAATAGCTGGGGTCCATCTCTATGGCTAAAAAATAAACCCAAATATAGAAACCTTTGCTAAAAATAGAAAAATCCATATAACTGAGCCAAAAACAATCTCTTAAGCCAACTGAAAACATTGAGCTCTGCCAATACTGAACCATCAGAAAGCCATACCTTCATTGTGCTTGAAAAGACCTGCTTTCCATGCCTACTAGCCTACAAGGGTCCACTGATAGGCTAATCACTTACTAGCATGATGTCGCTAGCTAGAAGGGGACATCACAGTCCGCTCTTCCTGAAATTGCTTGTCCTCTAGCAATCTCAACTCCAAATGCTGTAAGATCTCCTCTCTCTCCCATGTAGCATCCTCAATCAGCATATTCTTCCATTTCACCAAGTACTCCCTAATAGTGTGCCTCCTCAAGTTTCTCTCCCTAAACTCCAAAATCGCCTCGGGCACTAAAACCAACTTCCCCTCATCATCCAAGGGTGGAAGCACTGTAGAAGGAACAATTTGGTGTCCTAACGCCTTTTTGAGACGTGACACACGAAAAACATTATGGACTTTACTCTCAATTGGCAAATCCAACTGATACGCCACCTCTCCAACTCTCCTGATCACCCTGAAAGTTCCATAGTATCGTGGCTTCAGTTTCTCGGCACCACTCTTTTAAAGAGTGGACTAGTGGTAAGGCTGTAACATCAAGTATACCATATCCGCTACCTCAAAAATCTGCTCAGTCCTCTTCTGATCCGCATATTGCTTCTACTGATTCTGTGCCTTACTAATATTCTCCTTAAGAGCCTTTACAATGTCCTAGCTCTCTTATAACAAGTCTCCAGCACTAGGCACTCTACTGTCACTTAGCAAAAGATCCATGAAATTGGGTGCCTCATACCCATATAATGCCATGAACGGTGACATCTGAATAGACATGTGATAAGTGGAATTGTAGCAATACTCACATAGATAAATCCACTTAACCCAAGCCTTTTGTTGCCCTGCTATGTAGTTCCTGAGGTTTCCCTCCACCCATTTGTTGACTATCTCAGTCTATCCATCTGTCTGAGGATGGTAGCTAGTACTCGGAGTGAGCTTTGTCGCACACAATCTGAATAACTCTTGCCAGAAGTGACTCATAAACCTGTTGCCCCTGTCACTGACAATGCTCTGAGGTAAACCATGCAACCTGAATACCTCTCTGAAGAATAAATATGCTACTCGCGTAGCAGTGATCGGGAAGAAGTGGGCAAACTTCATAAGCCGATCAACAACAACCTATATACAGTCTCTGCCTTGGGCTCTCGGGAGTCCTATGATGAAGTCCATAGACAAACACTACCACTTCTTGTCAGGAATCGGAAGTGGCTGAAGTAAACCGGTTGGATAAGAGTGTTCCTGTTTATTTTGCTGGCAAGTAGGACACTCTCTAACATACTATAACACCTCAGCCTTGAGCCCTTTCAAAGAAAAACGCTCATGAATCTGTCGGTAGGTTTTATAAAAACCTGGATGTCCTACCATAGGTGAGTCATGGTAAACTCTCAACACCATCCTCCTCACCTCTGACCTTGGCACCAAATAAATGCACCCTTTGTAGATGATGAGCTCATTCACAAGGGTGTAATCACTATCCTGAACCGACCCATCAATGAATCCTAATGCCCATGTATCCTTTGCATGCTCTGCAAGAATCAAATACCTCCAGTCCTCTGATATATCTGTCATCAAGCTCAAGTGGGGTCTTTGTGACAAGGCATCTGCTACTACATTTTGCGTCCTCTTGAAATAGGTAATATCAAAGTCATATGCCTGTAATTTACTTCCCATTTTTGTTGCCTGTCATTAAGATCTCGCTGCCCTAGGAAATGTTTCAAACTATTGTGGTCCGTTTTTATGCTGAATTTTCTGCCCACTAAATACTGCTTGAATTTGGCCAAAGCATGCATTATGGTCAACATTTCCTTATCATAAATGTTGAAGCTTCTCTCAGGTCCCCTGAGCTTCCTACTCTCATACACAATCGGGTGCTTGTCCTACATAAGCACCGCTACAATGCCCTCACCTGATGGATCACAATGAAGCTCAAATGGTTTACTGAAATCTGGTAGTGCTAGCATTGGACAAGAAGTCATCAACTCCTTGAATTTATCAAAACACTCCTGTGCCTTAGGAGTCCACAAGAAAGCCCCCTTCCTCATCAAATCCATCAAGGGTGCTGCATGCCTGGAATATCCACTAACAAACCTCCTGTAGAATCCGCACAACCCTAAAAATCCCCTCAACTGTGTCGGGTTCACTGAAGAAGGCCACTCAACAATAGCATGAATCTTTTCAGGATCCATGTGTACTCCCCATGCACTGATAATGTGACCCAAATATAATAACTCTGATAACCCCAAATCACATTTGGATTCCTTTGCATACAAGGATTCCCTGCTCAGAATGCTCAACACAGTGTCTAAGTGCCGCACATGCTCATCCCATGTCCTACTATAAACGAGGATGTCATCAAAGAAGACTAACACAAATTTCCTCAACTGAGGCTGAAAAACCCTGTTCATCGTGGACTGAAAAGTAGCTGGAGCATTAGTTAGCCCAAATGGCATAACTACAAACTCAAAATGGCCACAATGGCACTGAAATGCCGTCTTCTCTATATCCTCCTCTCTGATTCGGATTTGATGATAGCCCGATCTCAAATCAATTTTGGAGAAGCATGCTCCATGTAACTCATCTAATAACTCATTAATCCATGGTATGGGGTACCTATTTTTGACAGTCTTCCTATTCAGGACCCTGTAATCTATGCACATCCTAAGAGTACCATCCTTCTTCTTCACCAAAACCATAGAAGAAGCAGAAGGAGACTTACTTGGTCTAATGTGCCCCATAGCAAGTAGTTCCTTGATGGTTTTCTCAATCTCATCCTTCAATCTCTTTGGATGTTTGTAGGGTGTGATCATGATGGGTTTAGCACCCTCCTCTAACTCAATAATATGCTCAATACCTCTATCTGGAGGACTACCTGGTGGTATGTCACTGAAAACCTTGCAGTGCTTGATTCTCAGTTCCTGTATTTCCAAATGGTATTGGGATGCTTGCTGCCCTTGTGATGGAATCAATGCGCAACGGGCTGCCCATTCAACCTAGTTATGACACAACAGGCTCTCCATGTGCCTACAAGACATCATCCTAAACTCACTGTCTCGGATGGCCGTAAGAATGTGAGTTTTTCCACCAATCTTAAATTTTATCACCATTTCTCTTAGATTGAGAGTGAACTCTTCAATATCATGTAGCCAAGTCATGCCAAGTACTAAATCCATGTCACCCATGTTAACCACATAGAATTCAACCTTGAATTCAAAGTTATTAATTTTCAATGGCAAACCTGTAATCTTTCTATCACATTTGAGAACATAGCCATCCGCTACCCTCACTCTCAAGCCCTCAAACTGCTCAGTTTGGATCCCACGTCTCTCAACCAACTTGGAATCAATGAAATTGTGTGGCACCTGTATCTAACAATGTGATAACTCGTTGTCCAGCCAACACTCCTCTCATCTGAAAGGATCCCTCCTGCTGCACACTAGTGAGACGGGCTTCCTTAAGCTTACCTTCAACCTTCTCTTCATCGGTAGACAATTTGCTTGAGCTTTTCATCATCTAAACTTTCCTTTTCTTCACTGGATTCCTCATTTTCAGTTTGTTGGTCCGAATTTTCAGAATCGAAATCCCCATAGTAAGCCCACATAACCCTGTTTGCTCTCCCCTTTGGTCTCAAAGGACAATTGTGGTTTATGTCATAGGGTCCTTTGCAATAAAAATAGAGTTTTTTCTTCATTAAATCATTCAATATCTCTCTATCCAAGGGAGCGAATGATTTATCTTTATTTTCAGCCTTTGTTTCATTCCTCTCAGGTTTCTTGAAGAATGGTTTGTTGTCTTTGCTAGATGATGCACCCTTTGACTGAAATTTATTTACTGGAGCTACTTGTTCCATACACTTAGCCTTCTTAATTGCTCCTTGTAGATTAGATGGATCAAAGGCTTTTACCCAACCCTTTAGTGGTTCGGATAATCCCTCAGTGAATAAAACAACCAACCTCCTCTCTGAGATATCTGGCACCATAATGTCTAGCCTCTGAAAGTCACTATTAAAATACTCCAATCCGCCTGTCTGTCTCAACTGTGCCAACTCCCTAAAGTAAACTTTTGGATCCTTCTTATCAAACCTCTCTACCAACCTGTCCACGAAATCCTCATATGAAGTCACTTGGTTATGCTGAAGGGTAACCATCCCATGGTACCACCAATCATGTGTAGCTCCCTCTAAATGTAGTGTGGCATATTTTACTGCCTCCACTTCTGTCATAGGTCTCAGTGCCCAGAAAGTGTCAACCTTGTGAATCCAAGCCTGCGTTGTCATCCTACTACTACCATCAAAAGTAGTCAAGGAAAGCTTGCCTATAGCACGCTTTAATTCATTGTTCTGGCCACGAGGTCTCCTATCCTGTCTCGCTGCCCTATAATGCTCTCTCCTTTGGTTGACAAATCGCTCAAAGGTGAGACGATCCCTGACCTATGGAGCTAGCATCTCCCACTCATCGTTTGCAGCCATGAGAACATTTGCGAACATCAAATCACCTGCTTCTTCAGGCTCTGGTGTCGGATCCTCCCTCACAAAGATAGGACGTGTAGGCCTATCAGCCGTCCTAGAGTGTGTCCTAGGTCCTCGAGGTGAACCAACCGCACTCTTGTTATCCTCCTAATCCCTATTTTGCCTGTTTGGTGGATTCATCCGTTCCATCATTGTAGTAAGTGCCTGTAATGCCTAGGCCATCTGCTACTGCCCCGTTGCTGTAGTTCTAAAAAGCTCTCGCATTTCCTGATCATCATCCACCTTGTTAACCCGGGGTGGGCTATCCTCATGCCTGTCACCCATGGCAACCAGTTGTGGTTCTAAAACCTGTTAGCCTTCGAGTAAGGCTCTCTTGCGTGTATAATACCTATGTGGACCAACCTCCTTTGGCTGCATGTAATAACTAAACCCTCAAGATGATAGGATTTAGCTCTGATACCACTATAAGAACCCTTCACAGGCTCTAACTATTGAATTGTTGTTTCTTTGAATGTTTTATGATTTTTTTTGAGTTTTTTGCAAGGGTTTTAAATAAAAAAACAAATAGATACAAATTTGACAATACTTGAAAGATAATCTAACTATTGCTACAAATTTATTATTCTTCAATATGCAACGCCAAGTACAAGAAGATGGTCCCGGAATCCGAACATAAACAACAATGAGTTTTACAAGCATAAAAGTTTGAATAGTTTTCAAGAGAAATCTAACTGAACCAGCCAATGCGTTTTTAGCATGAATGGCGTCTTTTCCTTATTCCCAGCCACGCCTGCAAGTCTCTGCAATGATGTAACCAACCAGCACTTGTATTCTTATCCCTATGTAGCTTATGAGCTTGTGTTGCAACTACTGAAACCCTATGCTGAAGCGCAAATAGAATCTCTGAATGAGACTCTCTCTAATTATCAAATTCACCAAGTATTTCATTGGCTCAAATGACGAACACACAGAAGAAACTACGTTCTCCAATGGCTGAAACTATCAAACCCTTGTTAGAGCTCAAGAGGAAACAATTTTTAATTCTTCAAATGAATAATGGATGCCTTCTCAACTCACGCCAAGCTTTTTTATTTCTTCCAAGTCCAAAATTGCACCAAAAAGCAAGCTTGTGATTTTTTCCATATAATTCACTTTTAATGTAATAAACATTAAAATGACATTTAATTAATTAATTTGGACTTAGGACACACGCCCATAAATTAATATATAAACTTGACCCCGTTTTATGAAGCCTAAACCCATCACTTAAGTGATTTAATATAAAATTATATTATAACTTAATATTAAATCGTTATTCCTTCATTAAACACTTAGCCACTGAAAATGTAATAGCTCCCGTGATATTGTGAATCTGGCTAAACCGTTTGAAATCGGAGTTGGTGAAATAATTCTCCATGTGGCCAAAATGCATTTCCAAAAATAGCTAGGGTCCATCTCTATGGCTCAAAAATAAACCCAAATATAGAAACCTTTGCTAAAAATAGAAAAATCCATATAACTGAGCCAAAAACAATCTCTTAAGCCAACTGAAAACACTGAGCTTTGCCAATACTAAACCATCAGAAAGCCATACCTTCACTGTGCCTGAAAAGACCCCCTATCCATGCCTACTATCCTACGAGGGCCCACTGATAGGCTAATGACTTACTAGCATGATGTCGCTAGCTAGAAGGGGACATCACAATTTAGGGGGGGACGGTTTCCTGTGTTACATTGATGTAAACATCGATACAACATATTTAATGTTTACTATTTATCCCTTTGATATGATTATTCATTTACACTACCTAGTTCCTATAGTGAATGGTAGAATTACTGTTCTCGGACATGGAAACGGCCTACAAGAGGCTCCCGCATGGTTCTCACCCGTTTTGGGAATCTCTGCCTCAATGTAACTGGATTATTCCTCTCTCCCTTTGTAATGCCCCCAATTTTCATAAGCATCTTGATTAAATCAATTAATTAAGTGGTCCCAGAATTAAAACAATATTATAAAGGACCTTTAGATAAATATTAAATAAAAGGGGCCCAATTAATAAAATAATAAATTAATAATGTCGGCTTCTTGTAAATCTCTAGATGCCTCTTGGAGGCCTTTAAAGGAGATGGCTGAGCATTGTGAATGAGCATGGATTGTATTTGAATCTTCTTTGTATTTCCGGAAGCCGGAGGCTAAAGATGGTTTGTGTGTAGTTTTGGAGGTGAAAGATCCTCCCTATTCCATGATTGTAGTTTGGTGGTTCACAGCCACCCTAGTCTACTATTGGAAATATCATTCGGATATTTCACATTGCGGGTCAAATTTGTGAAAGTCTTCTGTAGAAGACAAATTTGTATTCGATAGCAATATCTGATACTGTGTTTTGAATAATATTTATTCTAGTATTTTGTTCACACCGAACATCTTGTATTTATTTGTGGGAGAAGTAATTATATATATATATATATATATATATATATATATATATTTGGAAATTGAATATCCTCCATCTCGTGGCGTTGCGCTTGTCGTGTGTGCATGTTGTGTTGTCGTACAGATCATAGTTCGTACCGAACATAGAGGAGGAAAGCCGTATGGGTGACCAAGCTCAGTACGGGTGGATTGTCAATACCGTATAGGTGAGATCTCTTATCGTACGGGAGTTACTTCACCATACAGGTGAGTTCCCCTCACTGTACGGGGTTCTACCCAACTGTATGGGTGAGACACACCCACATACGGGAGACTTAGCTCTGTGCGAGTGAGTTGCACCACCGTACGAACCTCTCAGGCCGATAGACACAGGGGGTGTTTGTGAGTCCTGCGCTACTTCGGGACATTACACCCTTCACAAAATCCCTATTCACTATTAAGTCTTAGAGGCAGGTAGATAATCACACTTATCAAAGAACTTGGTATTTGATGTTGAGTTATAGCTACGTTCGGATATGCCAGAGTTACACACACACACACATATATATATATACAATGCAGATCGTAATGATAAATCAAATGCTATTGCGATCGACGGTGTATAATATTAATGTTGTGCTCATAATACCGAACCGAGTGCTATATATTACAGTCACGATACTTATGTATTGTGCGTCTGCTAAATAGAAGTCACGATACATAAGTATCGTGACTGATCATTGAATTAAGGTTTCTATATATTGCAGTCACGATACTTATTATCGTGACGGAATATTGACTCAAGTGCATTGTTTTAACAGTCACAATAATTATTGTTATGATGCTTAACAAATTGGTATTATGAATCGGTTACTTTATAAAGGGTCATGACCCTACGTGGCAATAGCCACGTATGGTCATGGCTCTTCATATACGTGACCATTCATTAGATATATATGCACATCGATGGCTGGTGAAAAGATCAATCACAACAGTAATCTTCTTCACATCAGCATTCGTATATATATTATATCAATGTCTATTTGACGATCTAAATTCCTCAACATGGTATTAGAGCCTAACTAATAGAGAATAACATATATACACAAGCAAAATATTAAGTAGCAATCTGAGGACAGTGAACTATCGAATATGATCTAAGATCTATTCAAAGTGACCATTCTACATGAGTCTTACGTTGACAATCTGTTTAGACAGCAATCATGGTGAACGGTGTTAGAGTGGAGGATAGGCTTGAAGGTGCCTCAAACTTTGTCTAATGGAAAATTCGCATAGTTGTTATTCTTCAAGAACTAGAATTAGATTCATATATAGAAGAAGATAAAAAGATGCATGAAGAACCAGAGAAAACATGGAAAAGACGCAATAATAAAGCCAAGAAAGTAATCATCGATGCTGTTAAAGATCACATTCTTCCATCCATAGCAAGATTATCAACAGCATATGAAGTGTTCAAAACTATCCAAAATACATATGAGATCAATAATGCAAGCAGATTGCTTACATCAAAACAACTCATGAGTATCAAAATGAAAAACGGAGAAACTATAACATCTTATTTTTTGAGAATTTCTGAATTGAGAGATCAACTATTCACTATTGGAAATAATGTAGATGATCTTGAATTATCTCTAATAGCTCTAAGAGGGTTACCACTTTCTTGGGAATCCTTTATCCAATGCATATGTGGTCAACCTCCTCTACCGATGTTTGAACAACTTAGGAATGATTGCATTCAAGAAGAATCTCAACTAATCTCAAGAGGAATAGGCCCATCTAAAGAGGGAGATATTCAAGCATTGCATGCGAATACTAACAACAAAAGGAAAAAAAAAATTCAAACGAAAAGGAGGAAATTTCAATAACAAAGATCGCTCCAAAATCCAATGCTACAAGTGTGATAAGTTTGGACATACCCAGGTTCTGTCCAGATTGAAAGAAAACTCATGCAACCATTGCTGAAGTCAAAGAAGAGGAAATCTTTCTATTCTTCTTAGCCCTTTCTAGTGAACTCAACTAAAATAAAGGCACTTGGATAATTGACAGCGGAGCATCAAGACACATAACCAGATTTAGAGATCAATTCGAAACTCTTGAAGAACACACAAATGAAGAGGTCACGATTGGTGACAATTCAACATACCTTGTGAAAGGAATTGGGACCTGCTCAATAAAATTAAGAACCGGAGTGACCTTACAGTTGAAAGATGTTCTATTTGTACTAGGGATTAAAAGAAATTTGGTCTCTATTTCAGGTCTAGCTGATCAAGGATATCGCATCACATTCAATGAAGATAAAGTTCTTCTCTGGCCTAAGAATTCCAACATCAAAAATGTTGTATCTATAGGATCAAGAGATGGAAGTCTATATAAAGTTTGTAATGATCAAAAACTTGCTCTAAGCCATGAAGTTTCAGACCATAATGAAATATGGCATAAAAGGTTAGGATATCTAAGGTATAATGCCCTACCTACTATAAAGAAAATCACTACAGGGTTACCACATCTAAAACCTAAACATTCTGGGATTTGCAAAGGTTATGCTCTAGGGAAAAATTTGAAAGGGTCATTTCCTTCAAGTGAACATAAATCAAAAGTTGTACTAGAACTTATCCACACTGATCTATGTGGACCAATGTCAACATCTTCACTAGCAGGATTTTTGTACTATATAATATTTGTTGATGATTACTCTAGGAAAACCTGGATATATTTCCTAAAACTAAAGGAATCAAATGAAGTCCTATTGAAGTTCAAAGAATTTAAAGCATTAGTGGAAAATCAAACTAGGAAGGAAATAAAGACTCTAAGATCAGATAATGAGGGTGAATATATTTCTCAAAACTTTAAAGAATTTTGCATTTCTGTTGGGATTAAGAGGGAGTATTCAGTACCATATAATCCTCAACAAAATGGAGTAGTAGAAAGGAAAAACAGAACTATCATTGAAACTGTCAAAGCCATGATGTATGATCAAAACATACATATCTCATTCTGGGCTAAAGCCTCAAATACAACAGTGTACATTCAAAACAGATGTCCTCAATCTATATTAGGGAATATAACACCAGTTTAAGCATTTTCAGGGAATAAACCAGACTTAAGTCATCTTAGAATCTTTGGTTGCCTTGTATACATTCATGTTCCTAAAGAAAAGAGGACTAAACTAGAACCCTCCGGAAAGAAAGGTATATTTGTAGGCTATAGTGAAAACACTAAAGGATACAGAGTCTATATTCAGAACAAAGATTTGTTGAAATCAGCAGGGATGTGAAATTTGAAGAAAACACTAATTATAAAGATACTGAAGATGATTCATTCACAGTATTAGATGAATATCACACAATTTAGAATTAGAGAGAGAATATCACAGAAAATGATGAACCTTCTTCATCTAATTTTGAGAATACTGAAGTTCCTGACAACAATAAAAGACCACTATGGGCAAGGAAAATGATTGAAGAAAACAATGTGGAACCTAACGAAGTCTTCAGAGAAAGTAAAAGAACAAGAAATAAAAAATGCTATGTTGCACTCCTGACTGAGCTTACAAAATCAGAACCATCAAATGTTGAAGAGGCTTTATCATGTCAAGCTTGGAAAGATGCTATGATTGAGGAATACCAATCAATATTAAAGAATGATGTTTGGGATATTATACCTAGACCTAAAGACAAATCAGTTGTCTCTTCAAAATGGTTATTCAAAATCAAGTATGCACTAGATGGTAGTATTGAAAAACACAAAGCCCGATTTGTTGCCAGAGGATTTTCTCAAAAGGCTGGAATCGATTATGAAGAGACATTTGCACCAGTTGCCCGCTATACTTCTATAAGGACCATTATTGCCATTGCAAAATCAAAAAGATGGAAACTACATCAAATGGACGTAAAGATAGCCTTTTTGAATGGTGAAATTGAGGAAGTATATATAGAACAACCTGACGGCTTTACTACACATGACAAGAATCACTATGTGTGCAAACTAAAGAAAGCCCTTTTTGGCCTTAAGCAAGCTCCCAGAGCTTGGTATGAAAGAATAGATAGTTATCTATCCAAGCTAGGATACTCCAAAAATGAAGCAGATTCCAATATTTACTTCAAAATATCTAATGGTGAGATGATAATATTAGTTCTCTATGCTGATGACTTATTAATAATAGGAGAAGAGCATCTTATTGAAAAGTGCAAACAAGATCTTGTGGCTGAATTTGACATGAAGGATCTAGGTCTTGTGCACTATTTCTATGACTGGAAGTATGGCAAAAAAAAGAACAATATTTTCCTAAATCAAGAAAAGTATACCACATACATCTTGACTAAGTTTGGAATGATGGGGTGCAAGCCAATAGCTACTCTGATGGAAACAAATCTACATAAACTCAAGATTGAAGAAGAAGATTTAGAACCAACAGATCCTACCTACTACAAACAAATCATTGGATCTCTTATGTACTTGGTAAACACTTGCCTTGATATTTGTTATGCTACTAATGTGCTAAGTCATTTCATGTGCGAACTGAAGAAGATACACTTAATGGCCGCTAAACATATTGTAAGATACTCTCGAGGTACCATTAGACTTGGTCTAAAATATGAAAATGTAGAGATTCAACTTCAAGGATATTTTGATTCTGATTGGGCAAGCAATTCTATTGATCGTAAAAGTACCACTGGATGTTGTTTTAGTCTTGGATCAGCTATGATATCGTGGTTTAGTAGGAAACAATCTACAGTTGCTCAAAGTTCCACCGAGGTAGAATATATGGCCGCATCCATGGGAGCTCATGAGGCAGTATGGTTGAGAAAGCTACTTGTTGGATTATTTGGAAAACCCTTGAGTCCTACCACAATCCATTGTGATAATTAAAGCTGCATCAAACTCTCAATGAATCCAGTTTTTCATAATTGATCCAAGCATATAGAAATACCTTACCATTACATAAGAGATATGGTAGACAGAAACATCATCAAATTGGTTTACATTAGGACTGATGAACAAAAGTCTGAAATTTTCACCAAGCCCCTGGCTAGGTTGAAAATAGAATACTTTAGAGGAAAAGTTGGTATGACTAAACCATAGTTGTAATTGTTGAGATTAAATCTCAGTTATATGTAATTTATATTCATGAATTAAGGTTTGTATATATTGCAGTCACGATACTTATGTATTGTGCATCTACTAATAGCAGTCACGATACATAAGTATCGTGACAGAATATTGACTCAAGTGCATTGTTTTAACAGTCACGATAATTATTGTTACGATGCTTAACAAATTGGTATTATGAATTGGTTACTTTATAAAGGGTCATGACCCTACATGGCAATCGCCACGTATGGTCATGGCTCTTCATATACGTGACCATTCATTAGATATATATGCACATCGATGGCTGGTGAAAAGATCAATCACAAAGGTAATCTTCTTCACATCAGCATTCGTATATATATTATATCAATCTCTATTTGACGATCCAAATTCCTCAACATTTGAACCTCAACTTAATTAATTTGTTTCGGTAAGTTCGTTCCTAATTATTACTTGCTCCATGAATGCCCTCATTTCAGTGGCTAATTATTTGTTCTTGTTTTTATTTCTTTGATATGTTGTATGAATTTCCCTCACAGGATGGCAAGATTATGCTCTGATACCACTTGTAATGACCCCTTTTTGGGACCTTACTTGGTTTGCTCTATAAGATTTTCAATTGGGTTTTGGGTTGTATTTGGGAATGATAACTTGTAATGTTTTATACTGGGAGAAAGTCAATTCCAATAGTTATCATATATCATTATGCATTTAAATCATATTTAGAAACAATACAGACTTAAGCCTCAATTCGTTAACCTCTACTAATCACTAACCCTAAGGCGAATGGTAGAATTACTGTGCTTAGGAATGGAAACAGTCTGTAAGAGGCTCCCTCATGGTCCTCACCCGTTTTGGTAATCTCTGCATCAACGTGACCGAATTACTCCTCTCTGTTCACAAACTCCCTACCCGCTGAGTTGTATTAGTGAGTGACTAAAGAATTAGCTAAGTGAATATTAATATCTTAAATGTATCACAAATAACATAACTAATATATAATTCTGGTTTCATCCTTATATATATATATATATATGTATGTATGTATGTATGTATGTATAATTCTGATTTTTCTATTATTAACAAATATATATATTAATGATCCCACTATTGTAACTGATATTAATACTATATATATATATATATTAGACCATATGTATATATAAAATAGCCATTCATTCCTAATAGTATTCTGATATAATATTTTTGGTATTCCCTTACTGATTTCTGTCAGCCATATTTATGATCGATCTCCTTTCTAATCCCTCCCTTGACGATAAGTTGAGAGACTTTTCATATGGAATGAAAAGTCACTTCTTAAAGTCATATTTATTTATTAATGTCTCCCTTCTCCACTAATCACAACTCTTACTTAATCTGCATCTCATGTAGACATTGATGAATTAATAGCACATTTAGTAGTTGTCTTATTAATATCGATTACTAGACATTCACTTAGTCATCCTCTTCCTATATTCTATACTCTTCAATATAGTAATTCACATTTGATAGCCTCCAATTTTGATTATCATGTTGAGTTACATTGAGACATCAATATCTTATTTAGTATGACTGCATCCATTGTTCCTGCATTCGGTTTGGTCCATGTGGATTTTTGACAGTTTATGTACGATTTATAATTGTCCCGATGATTTCTATCTATCATCGCCGCTCAATACACGATGCTTATCAAATGTGGCTTGTGTACGATATATTCCCAGTTTCTTCTCCACATTACTGTCCAGTGCTCTTTTATTACAAGTATTATGTTCTGTATCGATCTCTTTCATTTATGTCTGATTCAGACTTTATATTTCACGTTTCATAGGTTGTGACTTGCCATATTATTGTTGCTATGTACAAGGTGCCATTTCAAGGTTGTTGGATCTAGTTTGTTTTCTCATTGGAGTCGACTAGTATCATGTTAATAATACTATTTATATAGATTAATATTAGTGATTATAGTATGCCATTTTCATACTCGATGGGTTTGCTTATGATTTAGTCGATTAGTAATTATAGGTTGATTAGTATAATTATGTCATTGATTAAAAATGATTAATATTAATATTACTTATATATTGGTTAACAAATTATAAGGATCAATTATTAATGCAATTACATTGATTAATTGATTATATTAATATTATTAATATTGTTTAATATTAATATTAAATATATGTTGATTAATAATATTTATTATTTATTTATGTCTTTATTGATATATGGAATTTAAGCATGATGTGTATTGGAATGAATTATATATATAGTATGTTGATATTGTACACATGTCGATTACGGCTCATGACATAAGTGTTAGGTTAGACATTGACTAGGTCAATTGACAATGTTTCTATTTTGGGAATGTTAGTGGATGCATTAGATGTTGATATTTCAGGGTTTAATGTGGTCTAGTGTATTTAATTTAAATAGCATTATAAAGTTAAATTACATATTTAAAATTATCGTTATTTAATTTAGTTAATATTTGACTATATGGGGGCCCAAGTTAAAATTAAAAGTGCAAAGTGTCAAATCATTAATAAAAAACTTATTTCGGGTGGGCACCAACATTGGGGAGACATAAGTAGTTTTTAATTAAATTAAAAAGTAACCCCTTTGTTGGGCGTAGGATTTTTAGAGCTTATAAAGGATATTTTTTTGAGCTCATTTGTGTATGCTTGGTTTTGATACTTGGCAGATAGATTTGGCTGGTTTAACTTGATCATCATGTGGCCTTGTGAGGATGAAAATCCTTGCAAGAAACATTCTCCACAGTAGTGAGAGATCTAATATGAAGGATTTATTGGTGGTTTTATTCAAAAGTCACTAGTTGGGCTTCATTGTTGGTTTTACATGTTTAGTTTGATTTGCAAAATACTTGGGGTAGACTGACAAGAGATTGTTTAGAATAGATTATTAAATATTGTAATGTTCTTTAATGGCCATCTTAGTTAGTTTAGGAAGTTTCCTTTTCTGTCTTCAATTTACATTTGTTTCATTTAGAAACATCGTCTTTGTAAATCTATTTAAGGAGCCTTCAACACCTTTATTTAATAGAACATCGGTTTACAATAACATGGTATTAGAGCCGATTGATGGGGTTTCATAAATTTTGATGAATTTCTAAAAAATCAGCACCTTTGTTCCTATACATTTCTTTTCAAAAATTTTTAATCATTTTTTATGAAAAAACAACTTGCAATTTGTGAGGTGCTTTTGTTGGGCATTCGTGGGTTCTAGTTGCCTATCATGGTTCTCTAGATTCAAAGTTTTTTTTCCAAAGTTCGCATTTTGCAAGTCCACATCTAATCTCTGTTGAGCCGTTTTTGTTTTTCTGCTTCCTGATGTGGCTTTGTTCTTTTCCATGTCTGAGAACTTGCACTAAGTTTTTAACCTCTTGCTTGAGGGAGGGTTTGGTTGATCAGAACACCTGCAAAAAACACCAAAATGCGATCTGAGAACCCTTGAACAGGTCTCACATTTTCTGTATATTTCATGGGCGTCGATACACCCGCAAAAAATACCAAAATGCGATTTGAAAACCCTTGAATAGGTCTCACATTTTCTGTATATTTTGTGGTCGTCGATTTGCTCTTTTTGATGCCATTTTCTGGTGGTGATGGTTTTTTGCAGTTTTTTCATTGGATTTCAACCACGCAACTTCGTGTTTTCTCTCCCGTGTCAGAACTCATGCGACATAACACTAATTTGTTCTGTGTGATTTCCTAGCACAATTTTTAGTGGTTTCGACTTGTTTTGTGGGAGATTGGTGATGACTCTTTCTATGTATTTTTTGTGCTCACATCCACACAACTCGTCAAAACTCGTAGTTAGGGTTTTTTGTGCCTATTAGAGGAAAATCCACAATCATCTTTTGGTTTCTTTCTGCCTTTCAACCTAGGTTTTTTTGCAGAAATGAAGATGTTTTGTTGGGTTTTTATAATTTTTTCCCTTAAAAACTTTGTTTGGTTTTAATTATTTTTTTTTATGAAAAATATCATGGGAGGGTTTTATAATTTTTTCCTAAAAGCATAATTGTGTGTTTTGTGTATTTATGCCTCAAAAATCATTTTGTACAAGGGTTTAATTGTTTTTCCTAAAAAATGAATTTTTGTATGCTGATTTGTGTCTTGGATTTTGCGCGAGCTACTCATTGATGTTTCAGTGTTTGGGTTTTCACTATTTTTTCCTAAAGAATTGTCTGTTTGGTTTTGTTTGATTTTTTTCCCCAAAAATCATGTCTAGTTTTTATGATTTTCTCCTCAAAAATGGCTTCTAGTTTTTTTCACTTTTCCAAAATTACTTTTCCAAAAAAATCATGACTGGTGTTAGGAGTCTCAGGGTTTTTTGATTTTTTCCAATAAAATCATCGGAGGGTTGGCGATTTTCTCCACAAAAATCATGGTTTCTTCTAGTCTTTTTTGGGTCGACGTGGTCCTCTACAAAAGGGTTAGGTGATTTTTTTCTCAAAATCGTGATTTTAGTTTGAGAGATTCTCGGTATCTCTAGTTTTAGAGAGGGCCAATTTTGTTTTCCCAACATCAGGTTGGATCAATTTTGGTCATCTTAGTCATTTCTAGAAGTTTTGTAGAATCAAGGAGTGTTCCACGGGTAGGCTCATTTTGCAGAAGTGTTCTGACAAGAAGGGGCAGCCTTCTCCATGAATTTGTGACCAAAAGAGGGCAACCTTCTATGTGTTTGTGACCAAAAGACCTATAGATTGTATTCTATAGGGTTGCTAGAATGATGACCATTAAGGGAGGGTATTAAAATATTATAATGTTCTTTAATGGTCATCTTAGTTTAGGAAGTTTCCTTTTCTCGCTCAAGTTCACGATTGTTTCATTTAGAAACATTGTCTTTGTAAATCTATGTAAGGAGCGTTTATCTCCTTTGTTTAATACATCGATTTACCATGACATAGATTGAGAGTTTGTAGTAGTTTTAAGAGCAGATTGTACCTTCATCGTTGGCCGTACCTCTTCCATAGCTGGTTGTACTATAGGAGATTGGATGTGGGAAGTTGGGGCTTTGGCAGCTCGCATTTTGAGGGGGTTTTGGTGATGATTTGAGGCATCCAAGCTTGCTTTCTTCAGAAACCGATTCAGGTTGATGTTGGAGTAAATTTTGAGTGTGTCGTCCCAATCTAGGGCACCCAGTTTGCTGGTTATTGCTGCCAAATCAGTATTTTATATCTCATATTTATTAGGTATGTCTAATATCTTCTTTTGATGCAATTTCATTATTTGGGTATCAGAGGGTTAATATTGTACATTTAGTTTGTGTTTCTATTATTCATTGCTGCAATAAGTTTATTGTGAAAAAAACATATTTTGCATCTTCGTCTATTTCTCTCGAACACATTCAAACAACAAAAAAAAAACAAAAAGGGTTTATTTAACATAACCATCCTCAAAAGTCCCTCTGAACCCTTCAAAAAACACTTGACTTCCATGCTCTTACATTTTAGCATTTTTTATGCACCTAATTTAGTGTACTTATTGGGACTTAGAGTTCAACAATTTTGGCAGATTCGGCAAGTCTAACCAGGCTTGCTTGGCCCCTAGATCATGAGTCCCCAGGCGTTGGTTTGCTTTGCTCAGCTAGGGATTCACTGAGTTTGGGCTAGTCTGAGCAAGTCCTAATGAGTCTTGTAACATTAGTTTAACATATGAAAAATTAGAAATCTAAAGCAATTTGGTTGGAATTTTTCTTGTAAGAGATAAAAAGTTGTTTGTTCTAAGTATTTTATATGTACGGTCAATTTTCATTATAAAGCACTCGAGATTGTATTCCAAAATCCAGACCGTAATCTGAACATAAATCAAAACATAAAGAATTGAAAGAAACAAAACAAGAAAAACACCATGACTGCACACATTGAATAAAAGGCATGAGATACACATGAATTAGAAGAACCTAACAAGAGGATTTATCATAATTCTATGTTAGATGCATAGAATATGTACTCCATGATTGCTTCTCTCAGAAAGCCTAATAAAAAACTAATGCATGTAACCCCTTAAAAACCCACTATCAGTCATATTGTATGAGAAATTCGTAATAGCCCGTCTGTAATAAATATATATTAATTGAATATATCAATTAAACATTAATAAGTAAATAATTGAATGTATTATTATTGTTAAACAATTATTTGAATAATAAATTATATATAATTCGTAAATCATTATCAATGAACAAATTTAATTAATAAATAAATTAATCATTCTTATTATTGTCAATTTTTATTATTAATTAACAAATAAAGAGATTAATTACTTATTCAATACATGAATACATGAGCTACGTTGACTGTAGAATATTATCCCGTGGAGACCACCTCTCTAAAAGCAAGGGACAAACAAATAAATGACGGATCATCCACTTTGGCAAGCTTAAGGGGATTAACACTTGTTAAATCACAGTTGTTGAACCGATGACTCATAAGGGGATGCGATCACAGCGTTCAAAGGACACATCCCTTGTACAAAAGGGGTATAAAAGTCAAGAAACGGGGAGAAGAGAGGAATGGGAGGAAACAGATTTAAGATCAATAAGGATATTCATTTAATAAGCATGGGAATTCTTATCGATGCTAGAAAAATAATATAGTATGATAGATATTGTTAAGAAAACAAAAGATATATGTTAAAGAGTACAATCAACATTGGTCAAAGGAATATAGTTAACGCTGGCCAAACATCACTGATATATGTCAACATTGATATATATATTGACATTGATATATGTATATCAGATAGACGGGAAGTATTTAAAGGTTTTATGAAATGGGGTGATCAACAGATCGAACAGGAGAAAAAATAGGGAATAAATGAATCATATCGAACAGGAGAAACAATAAATGTTTTTACATCTTGGGCTATTTGATCGAATAGGAATTAAGATAGGACAGTAAGAAATGTAATGGAAAGTTTAAATAATATCATAATATTAAATGGATCGCAAAGAAGAAAAGATGTTGTCTATGGAGATCAAAAGCATAGTAATATATCGCGGTGCCTATATCGATAAAACCATTTGAAACATTAATATTTACAATAGCCCATTCCTCAGCAAATTGAACAGTTTGAAATAGAATAAAGGATTAATGAGATAACATAGACATAGACCGATCCATCGAAAGTTCTCATATTATCCAATATAATCTGTATTGATCGATGGATGGAATCAGGCCAGCAATTGTTAATTTATTGATACTGTTCGATTAGGGATATAATGGAGGAAGAATAGATTATAGAAAGATACAGGAATATGGTTAAGATTGATGACTGCAAGATATATATATATATATATATATATGGATTCGTATGATTATATTTAATATGAACATATGGTTATGAAATCTCATAATTATAAATAGAGATTATGTAATATACATACCTATACAATAATCAAATCAGAATTATATATATTTCGTACTGTATTATATATATATATATATATATATATATATATATATATATATATATAATAGGTACATTTGAATGCTCCAATATATATAGAGATTATATATATTGAATTATATAATATATCTATAAATGATCTAAAATATCAATCATCTAATCTACTTATCAGTACACAATGGAATCAAAATTATATATCAGTTGTGTTATATAATATATTCATAATATAAAATATTAATATATACTTCACCAATTTCTTAATAACTCATTAATTACTATTAAGGGGATAAGGAGTATGTATAGGAAGAGGCAGGTAAATCGGTCACATGATTGAAAGATCCCAAGATAGGTAGAGCCTTGAGGGAATCCACTTGGAGACTGCAAGCATCCTAGTACAATAAATATACCATCTTTCTTAAATTTAGTGATTAGGAGTAAAGGAATTAGAGCTTAAGTATATTAGAGATCATTCGTAATATCTAAGTTACTGGTTCGAGTTCGGTTCTAAGTTCGGGTACAAAGAATTGGTTCACAAGTTTGACAAAATTTTGAAAAGGGGTTTGGGTTCAGGTTCGAAGAAATGTGTCAAAAATAAAAAATTATATATATATAGGGGATAGGGAGTGTGTATAGGAAGAGGCAGGTAAATCAGTCACATGATTGAAAGATCCCGAGATAGGTAGAGCCTTGAGGGAATCCACTTGGAGACTGCAAGCATCCTAGTACAATAAATATACCATCTTTCTTAAGTTTAGTGATTAGGAGTAAAGGAATTAGAGCTTAAGTATATTAGAGATCATTTGTAATATCTAAGTTACTGGTTCGAGTTTGGTTCTAAGTTCGGGTACGAAGAACTGGTTCACAAGTTTGACAAAATTTTGAAAAGGGGTTTGGGTTCAGGTTCGAAGAAACGTGTCAAAAATAAAAAATTATATATATATATGTTGAGATTGATAGCTATGATCAGATAATTTATATATACATTTTATATATATCTATTAATATACATTTAATATATATATATATATATATATATTATAATAATAGCAAAATATAAATATTAATCTCAACATATTAATATTGGTATTATCAATGTTAATCGGTATTATGTTATACTGCGAAATTAAAACTTATGATATGTATCGAGTTAATAAACCCGATACTTACCATAATTTATGCATGCGCTATAACAAAACAATACTATTAACGTGCAGTAAATTATCTGCAGTGCAAACGGTGAAATGTTTATGATGGAACGTGACTCTTTCATGAGTCACGTCTCATCCAAACTGGTAGCACTGTATATAGATACTAAAATTGATTTTTCTAAAGACATTGAATATATACAGCAGAGTCTTAATAGGAAGTGTCACAGATAAATCAGATCGGAGATTAAATAAATACAACAGTTTATTAATATTTACATGGTATCAGAGCTCTGGTTCTGAATATTCAAGAAATTAATAAACTTATAAAATTATAACATGGCAAACATGATTAGATTCGAGGACAGACTTGAGGGTGCTGATAATTTCCAATCATGGAAGATTAGAATTATAATGCTATTGAAAGAAAATAAAGTTGAATCATTCATTAAATCAGACAAAATAAAACCAGAAGAAGAACCTGATTTATCAAATTGGAATGAAGGGAACGACAAAGCCATGAAGATAATTATCGATGGGGTTCGAGATCACATCGTTCCTATTCTGTCTAAATATGAAAAGGCGTATGAAATGTTCAAAGCACTAGAGAAAACCTATGAAATAAATAATGCTAGCAAGAAACTAGCCTTGAAGAGGGAAATGAATCACATAAGTATGAATAAAAATGAGAAAATAAATGCATATTTTATGAGAGTTTCAGCTTTAAGATATCAACTTTCACTATTAGGCTATGAAATTGATGGCAAGGAACTAGCCTTAATTGCTCTGGATGGTCTACCTGAATCTTGGGAGACTTTTGTCTCTGGCGTAAGTGCTAGATCCAAGTTTCCAAAATTTGATCGGCTAAGGACAGATTGTCTTCAAGAAGAGTCCAGATTAGATAAGAAAGGAATAAAGAAAAGGACAAATGATGGGGAAAATCATGTACTAAATGTGAACACTCACAAGAAGAAGAAATTCAAACACTTCAAGAAAAAGAAATTCAACTTTGAGCATCATAATAAAAGAGATATGTCTAATGTCCAATGTTTTAGATGTGATAAATTTGGACATGTTGTATCAAATTGCCCATATAAGAATCATCAAGCTTCCTTCACTAAATCAAAGAAGAAGCCCAAAGAAGAACCCAAAAATGAGCAACTTGTACTTTATTCTGCACTCTCAAGCCAAGTCGCAAATAAAAACATTTGGGTTATTGACAATGGTTCCTCTCGACACATTACAGGATTCAAAGATTTACTAGACTCCATGACGGAAGAATCTAATGAGGAAGTAACTATTGGGGATGACTCTGCTTACCCAGTAAAAGGTATTGGGACCTACACAATCAAGCTAAAAACTGGTATCTCAATTCAACTTACAGGAGTACTATTTGTTCCAGGCATTAAGAGAAACCTCATATCTATATCTGCACTTGAAGATAACGGATATAGGGTAACCTTCATGGATGGCAAAGTAAAAGCATGGCCAAAAGGGCTAACCTTCAAACAAGCTCATACTATAGGAAGAAGACAAGGCTGCCTATATGAATTAAATACTGATTCAAATCAAGTTTTATTATAAATGATATTTCCAATTCAAATGAAGTATGGCATAGAAGATTAGGACATCTAAATTATAAAACTCTATCTTCTATGGAAAATCTGGTTACCGGATTACCAAAGCTCAAACAATATCACCCTGGTGCATGCAAAGGTTGTGCACTAGGCAAAAACACAAAAGGATCATTTCAAAACAGTGTGAGTAGGACTAACAGTATCTTGGAATTAATACATTCAGATTTATGTGGACCGATGTCTATCTCTTCTATAGGAGGATGCAAATACTATATAATCTTTATTGATGACTTCTCACGAAAGACCTGGATTTACTTCCTTAAACACAAAGAATCTGAGGAAATCCTAAGTATGTTTAAAGACTTCAAATCTATCACTGAAAACTTTTATGGGAAGAAAATTAAAACTTTGAGATCAGACAATGGAAGAGAATACATATCTGAAATATTCAAACAATTTTGTAAAGAGGCTGGAATTAAGAGGGAGTATACTGTACCTTATAATCCACAACAAAATGGGGTTGCTGAAAGAAAGAATAGAACTATTATTGAAGCTACAAAGGCAATGCTTCTCGATCAAAATCTTGATACCTCTCTTTGGGCAGAAGCGTCAAATACAGCTGTATACATACAAAATAGATGTCCACACTCTCACATTGACAGTAAAACTCCCGAAGAAGCATTCACAGGGACAAAGCCAGATATAAGTAATCTTCGAATATTTGGATGCCCGGTATACATTCATATTCCAAAGGAAAAGAGAACAAAGTTAGAGCCATCCGGAAAGAAAGGTATCTTTGTAGGATATAGTGAAACTTCAAAAGCATACTGTATTTATATACCAAGGCAAAATCATGTTGAATTAAGCCGAGATGTAATCTTTGAGGAAGACATAGCTTGCTCTAGAGCTAGAAATTCTATAGAACAAGAAACATATGTTCCATCAAAAGAAAACATTTCACATGAAACTCAAAATGAGGATTTCGAGGAAGAAGAAAATGAGGAAAATCTATCAACATTAGAAAATACTAAAAAGAGACCTCTTTGGGCCACTAAAATCATAGAAGAAGGAAAGACTCATGGTGCTCCTCCAGGAACAGTCAGAGAAAGAAAAAGGCCTTCCATATTATCTAGCTATGCAGCACTTATGAGTGAACTATCTAACTCAGAACCCACAAATGTATCTGATGCAATTCAACAACAAGTATGGAAAGATGCAATGATAGAAGAATATCAATCCATCATAAAGAATGATGTGTGGGACATTGTACCAAGACCTAAAACAAAATCTGTAGTCTCTTCTAAATGGCTATTCAAAATCAAACATGCAGCTGATGGTAGCATTGAAAAATACAAGGCTAGATTTGTAGCAAGAGGTTTCTCTCAAAAGGAAGGGATTGACTATGAAGAAACTTTCGCTCTTGTTGCACGTTACACATCAATTCGAACTGTCCTAGCCATTGCAGCTGCTAAAGGTTGGAAAGTTCATCAGATGGATGTTAAGACAACTTTTCTAAATGGAACTATTGAAGAAGAGGTATACCTAGAACAACCTGAAGGATTTGAGATTCATGATCCCAAAACACATGTGTGTAAACTGAAGAAAGCATTATATGGACTTAAACAGGCCCCCAGAGCCAGGTATGCAAGAATAGACAACTACCTAATGCAGTTAGGATTTTCCAAAAATGATGCTGATCCAAACCTCTATTTCAAGGTAAACAAAGGTGATATGTTGATAATAATCCTATATGTTGATGATTTGTTGATTACAGGAGAAGATTATTTGATTCAGCAGTGCAAGAAAGACTTAGCCAAAGAATTTGATATGAAGGACTTAGGTCTTTTACACTACTTTCTTGGTTTGGAAGTTTGTCAGAAGTCAGACTATATCATTTTAAATCAAGGCAAATACACCCTTGACATTCTAAAGAGATTTGGCATGCTAAATTGTAGACCCATGTCTTCTCCCATGGAAACAAATTTTCATAAACTAAAGGAAGCAACATTAGACTCTCCTCCTGCAGATATCTCCTTGTACAGACAGATGATAGGATCTCTAATGTTCTTAGGGAATACCAGACCTGACATTTGTTTCTTAGTGAATACATTAAGCCAGTTCATGTGTGATCCCAAAGAGATTCACCTCACTGCAGCAAAACACATATTGAGATACCTCCAGGGCACATTAAACTATGGGCTCAAATATGATAAGACAAAATTAAATCTTCATGGATTCTCTGACTCAGATTGGGCTGGAAGTATGATTGATCGCAAGAGCACCTCTGGATGTTGTTTCAGCTTAGGATCAGCTATGATATCATGGATTAGTAGAAAGCAGTCTTCAGTAGCTCAAAGCTCTACAGAGGCAGAGTATATTGCAGCATCAATGGCGGCTAAAGAAGCAGTATGGCTTAGAAAATTACTCAATGGGCTATTCAGTAAACCATTAGCACCAACTACTATTTTCTGTGATAACCAAAGTTGTATCAAATTATCGATAAATCCAGTATTCCATGATAGATCAAAGCATATTGAGATTCCTTATCACTATGTTCGTGATATGGCTGAAAGAAAAGTAATCCAGTTGGAATATATTAGTACTGGAGATCAAACTGCAGATATTCTTACCAAAGCTCTTCCAAAGGTGAAAGTTGATCACTTTAGAGAAACTCTTGGTATGGTTGTAATATGATTTATATATATATATATATATATATATATATATTATTTATGGGTCATCCATCCTGTGTACATTTCTAGAAGTGACGACTTATTAGATAATGAACACTTGTATTTGATTACAAGATGACGATCTTGTAATGTGGATTTGTTATGGTAGACAGGTTATCTGTCTGTGCACATACCATAATGGGGTTATATGTAAATAAAATGTAATGTTTTACTTGCTATATCCTTGTATCACTATCATGGTGATACAAAAATTAGGTATCACGGGGTGATTCCTCATATCCTTGTGATATGAAAATTAGGTATCACGGGTGATTCCTCATATCCTTGTGATATGGAAACTAGGTGTCACAATGCATGGTGATTCCTCATATCAATGTGATATGGAAACTAGGTGTCACAATGCATGGTGATTCCTCATATCGGTGTGATATGGAAATTAGATGTCAATGTGATATGAAAATATGATACTAACTAATTAAAGGAAATTATCTTCCCTAGCTAAGAGGGAGTGTTGAGATTGATAGCTATGATCAGATAATTTATATATACATTTTATATATATCTATTAATATACATTTAATATATATATATATATATATATATATTATAATAATAGCAAAATATAAATATTAATCTCAACATATTAATATTGGTATTATCAATGTTAATCGGTATTATGTTATACTGCGAAATTAAAACTTATGATATGTATCGAGTTAATAAACCCGATACTTACCATAATTTATGCGTGCGCTGTTTTATGTGTGCGCTATAACAAAACAATACTATTAACATGCAGTAAATTATCTGCAGTGCAAACGGTGAAATGTTTATGATGGAACGTGACTCTTTCATGAGTCACGTCTCATCCAAACTGGTAGCACTGTATATAGATACTAAAATTGATTTTTCTAAAGACATTGAATATATACAGCAGAGTCTTAATAGGAAGTATCACAGATAAATCAGATCGGAGATTAAATAAATACAACAGTTTATTAATATTTACAATATATATATATATATTTATGAAGCCTAGAAGCATGAATTAAAATTAGAATGTCACATAGTATCATAAAAACATTTAAACATCAAAAACACCACAAACTTGTAATCATAGCATCATGAATTGTGATCATACCATCATATACTTCAAGTTCAACATCAAAGATTCAAAACATTAAAAGTTAAAACTAAATCATAACATCAAGTTCAAGTATCATTGTTTCAAGTTCAACTAATGAATTAAAAATGTATTAATATTCTTCTTCATCTTCTTCTTCAGCATTAGTTGACTCAGCAATAGAGCTGAGGCCAATGGGATCAGCAGAAGCAACAATAGTATTCGCGTGAAAATCTTCAAATTCATCAAGTGCAAGCCGAGAAGTGGAAGCATCCAAGTCCACAAGCTCTGCATTTACATCCCACCTCTCCATGTACCCTTCTTTGTATTCTTTTAGTCTTGTGTGAGAGAAGATGCAAGTTGTAATGCACAAATACCAAGTTCTCCGCTCTTTTGATTGCAATCTATTGCGCTTCACTAAGTGGATGAAAGAATATGTGCTCCAATTTCTTTCTGATGTAGATGAACTAGCAACCTATGAAAACAAGATAAGGTAAACAATTAAAATAAAATTATTAATCTTACAAAATAAAATTATAAAAATTACTTGCTAGTCATGCAGATAAAGTAAGCTATTTTTTTTTAAAAACAAATCTTACTTGTGATATAATATTTATTGCAAGGGGCTGCAATGTCTAGAATCTTTGGCCATGGAGGTTCAGGTACCACCAACTATGAGCATCCTTCCTAAACCGATGACGAAGAGCATCATTACATAGACCTCTTGCATTCACAAACTCTATGAACTCATCCGTAATCAAATCTCTCATATCATCATCAGGAAAGAGTCTTTCAAATGCTGTCTTGTATCCATCAGACACTTCTAAATCTCTATAGGGTGGTAGCCTTCTTGTTAGATCAAGAAATTGGTTGCTATAATATTTGGGCATCAATGCATAGGTAAGCAAATGTAGAGGAGTGCTCATTTGTAATGTACCAATCTACTAATTCCACCTAAACCCTCTGTAATTCGTTGTACAAAGGTTTGATATGTTGGTGCGAGGAATTGTTTGTTCTCACGATGGCTGGAAGTGACCGTACGGTTGCTGGAATGACCGTACGGTAGCAAGGAGTGACTATACGGTGTCTGGGAGTGGTCGTATGGTGGAGGCTGTATGACCGTATAGTGGGAGTATGGTGTTGCGTACGGGGTAGCAGGGGGCCATACGGTGATGGTATTAGAGTCGTATGGTGCAGCAAGGGAAGACATATGGTGGTGTTGTGGCCGTATGGTGGCTGTGTGAGGACCATACAGTGAGGCAATGACAAGGCCGTACAGAGTGGAGGCCGTACGGTATGGTGGAGAAGGTCGTACGGAAGTGGTGGGGGTCGCACGGTGGGACAAGGTAGGCTGTACTGATGAAGGATGCACAGTGTTTCGTGATGCCTTCCAAACGCTTGTTTGAAGTTCCCTTTTCCTTCGCTGATGATTAAATATGACCTTTGCAGACACAGAACAATACGCAAGCCAAATATGTTTGCCAGAAAGATTTTATTGAATTTATTGATGGTACCTCAGATTTGCAAGATTCGATACAAGAAGAACAAAGTAGAGTAGGGTGAGGGTTGAATCGCACCGAAACTGCAACAAACCAAATAGGGAGGATCTTTCACCTCCGAAATGGCGAACAACAGAATCTCGACAGGAATTCGCTAATACAAATCAAATATCAAATCTCAACATATCAATTCTAACCTACATGCCACACATAAATACCCGTCGGGAAAACTCCCGAGAGTGCACTAAAGAGCCGACGACGAAAACTACACCTACGCCAACAAATAAAAATGGGCCCGAGATAAACTAAATCGATCGGAACCCCAAATACAATAATTTTATTACTCATTTAATGATGGGGACATTATAGTCCTCCCGTCCCAATAATTGCTTGTCCTCAAGCAATTTCAGGCTGGGGTGTTCCAGAATCTCTTCGCCTTCCTAGGTGGCATCTTCAAGGGGTAGATCCTTCCAGCGTACAAGAAATTCCCTGATAGTGCATGTCCTCAATCTTTTCTCCCGATTGTCGACGATTTCCGTTGGTTCCAATACTAATTTCCCTCCCTCCTCGAGGGGTGGCAGGTTTGTGGAGACCGTCACTTGCTAACCCACGGCTTTCTTCAGACAAGAAACGTGGAAGACGTTGTGGATTCGGCTTCCCTTAGGTAGGCCCAATTCGTATGCAACTTCGCCCACTCTCCTTGTCACACAGTAGGGTCAGTAGAAGCACGGTCTCAGCTTCTCCTTCTCGGAAGCCTTCAGAGAGGATTGTCTGTAAGGTTGAAGTTGAAGGTATACCAAATCCCCTACTTCAAAAATCCTCTCGATTCGGTGCCTGTTAGCGTACATTTTTTGCTGATTCTAAGCCCATTGGAGATTTTCATTTAGGGATCTTAAAATATCTATTCCTTCCTGCAGCCAATCTTTGGCCTTCGACGCGTGACTGTCACCGAGAGCCAAGTCCACAAATGAAGGAGGTTCATACCCGTACAAAGCTTTGAAAGGTTCCATTCCAATAGACATGTGGTAGGTGGTATTGTAACAGTACTCTCCCAGATGTAGCCATTTTACCCATGCCCTCTATTGTGCTGAAACATAATTTCTGAGGTAATCTTCCAGCCATTTCACAATCTCTGTTTGTCCGTCGGTCTGGGGGTGGTAACTGGTGCTTGGTGACAACTCTGTCCCTGCTAGTCGAAACAAATCTTTCTAGAAATTACTGAGGAAGCGGCTATCTCCGTCGCTCACTATGTTTCGAGGGAGTCCGTGCAGGCGGAACACCTCCCGGAAGAATAAGTCTGCCACCTGTGAGGCCAAAAACTCTACTGGAAGAGCAAAGAAATGTGCATACTTGGTTAATCTGTCGACTACCACAAAGATGCAATCCTTCCCCTGTGCCTTAGGGAGCCCAAAGATGAAATCCATTGAGATGCTATCCCACTTCTTCTCTGGAATCGGTAATGGTTGAAGTAAATCCGTCGGTAGAGTGTGTTCGGATTTATTTTGTTGACAGGTGGAGCATTCCTAGACGTACTATAATACATCACTCTTTAGGCCCTTCCATGAGAACCTTTCCCTGATCTGTCGGTAGGTCTTCAAGTAACCTTGATGCCCCACTAGAGGCGAATCGTACATCTCTTTCAAGATTTTTTTCTTCAACTTGGATTCAGGGACCAGATAAATTCTACCTTTGTAGAAAATAATATCATCAACCACCTTATACCCGTCGTCCTGTATATCTTTGTCTAGGAGTTGGCATGCGAATGTGTCCTTGGAGTATTTGACCAACAAATGTGCTCTCCAATCCACTGATATTTGAGATAAGGAACATATGGCTGACTTTCTTGACAAAGCGTCAGCCGCTACATTATTTTTTCCTTTTACATACTCAATGTCAAAGTCAAAAGCATGTACTTTACTTACCCATTTCTGTTGTCGCTCATTCAATTCCCGCTGTTCCAAAAAATGTTTGAGGTTGTTGTGTATTGTACGGATGACGAACTTGGCTCCGACGAGGTACTGCCGGAATTTTTTGTCAAAGCATGCATGATGGCCAGCATTTCTTTGTTGTATATAGAATACAACTTTTTGGCCCCTGAGAGCTTCCGACTTTCGAATTGGGTGGTGGTCCTGCATCAACATGGCCCCGATACCCTCTTCGGAGGCATTGCACTCTAGGATAAAAGGTCGAGTGAAATCTGGCAGTGCAAGGACCGGGCAAGAACTCAGTCTACTTGAGTTTCTCAAAAGTTTGATGTGCTCGTTCATTCAACTGAAAAGACCCCTTCTTTGTCAGATCGGTGAGTGGCGCGCTGAGCTGTGAGAACCCCTTCACGAACCATTTATAGTAACTACACAATCCAAAGAATCCACATAGTTCTGAAAGAGTCTTCGGAGGTGGCCAATCCAAGATAAGCCTGAATCTTCTCTTGATGTACTTGAATTCCTCGGCTACTGACAATGTGCCCCAAATATAATATCTTTGTCATCCCAAATTCACATTTGGATCTTTTGGCGAACAAAAGTTGTGACTTCATAATCTTGAGCACTTCTTCCAAATGCCTTAAGTGCTCCTCCCATGTCTTGCTGTAGATCAGTATATCATCGAAGAATACCAACAGGAACTTACGCAACTGTTTGTTAAAAATGTGATTCATGCAAGATTGGAATGTTGTTGGAGCATTGGTCAATCTGAACGGCATGACCAAAAATTCGTAATGCCCATAATGGCAACGGAATGTTGTTTTCTCCACATCCTGTTCCCTCATGCAGATTTGGTGATACCCCGAACGGATGTCTATTTCTTCAAAATAGACGGCGCCGTGTAACTCATCCAGCAATTCATCGATCCTGGGAATTGGATACCTATTCTTGATGGTCCTTTTGTTTAGCGCGCGGTAGTCTACACACATTCGCAACATTCCGCGCCGTAGTCTACACACATTCGCAACATTCCGTCCTTTTTAACTAGCACTACCGATGATGCAAAAGGACTGGAGTTGGGCCTGATCCAACATTTGTCAAGAAGTTCGTGTATTGTTTTTTCAATCTCATCTTTTAGCCTCTTAGGGTGGCGGTATGGCACAGTGATAACCGGTTTGGCGCCCATTTCCATCTCAATGGTGTGTTCAAACCCTTGGTGTGGTGGTATGTCAACGAAGACTTGGTGATGTCTATCCAAAACCGTTCGAAGTTCTTCATCCTGGTGGTCAGTTCTTTGTCCTTGTATAGGTTCTATCGAGGCAAAACAATGTGCGGCCCATACCACATCGTCGTGTCTGAAGATTGCTTCCATCCGTTGGGCTGAAACTTACTTGGGTCCTCCATTTGACATCCCTCTCAGCACAACCTTTTTGTCGTTCACCTCGAATGAGAACTCCATTCATTTGAAACTCTGTGTGTATTCATCCAATGTTTCCATCCACTGAATGCCCAGAATGACTTCCATGTCGTCCAGATCGACCACAAAGAAATCATCTGTCATTGTGTGGTTCCCCATGGTGATGCTCAGTTGCGGAACCAGATGAGTGCATTTTAATAGGTTTCCTCCCGCCACCTTGATGTCAAATCCCTGGTGTGCCTCCGTACACAAACTCCGCCGACTCACTAGCGATGAGTTAATGAAGTTGAGTGTGGCTCCGCTGTCAAGCATGACCACGACTCGTTGCCCTTGGAGGGTGCCCAGGACCCGGAATATAGTACACCTTGGAGTTCCTGCCAGAGTAGCAATGGTGCCTCCTCTCTTCAAGAGTGGCTATTCTTTTTGCGTGATTGAGGTTTACCTCTCCAAAAGCTTGTTGTTCATCCTGTTCAGCTTCCAGTGCTTGTTCCTCGTCACTGTCGGACAATACCTCAATGTAATGGATTTTTCCTTTGCCAAGGCATCAATGTCCCAGTACCCATGGCTCCTTACAGTTGGAACAAAGTTTCTTCCTTCTAAGTTTCTGCCTAGTTGCCTCATCCAACGAGGGCCTCCTAGGTGGGGGTCTGTTGTCTTTTTCCCTTGGAGCGAGAGGTGGTTTGGACTGTGAGTAATATTTGGTGGAAGAAGAAGAAGATGTTGCCACGTTGCGTGCCTTCTTAATTGCCTCCGTGAGTGTGATGGGGTTGAATCCCTTTTCCCAGCCCTTCAAGGGTTCCGCCAGTTCCACCATAAACAACACCACCAATCGTCTTTCTGAAATATCTGTTACCAAGACAGACATTCTCTGAAATTCTATTATGTAACCATCGACTGTGCCAGATTACTTTAGCTGAGCCAATTCTTTGAAATTCAGTTCTGGATCCCTTCCATCAAAACGGTCTACAGTCTCTTAGTGAATTCAGCGTAGGAATTTATTTGATCGTGGCCAAGAGTAACTATGCCATGATGCCACCATTCGTGGGCTATTCCTTCCAGATGTAGTGCAATAAATTTGATGGCCTTATCCTTCGGCATAGGGTTGAGATGGAAATATGTATCTGCTTTTTGCACCCATCCTTGAGCTGTGATAGTTCTAGACCCATCAAAGGATGACAAATTAACTTTGCCAATCTTCCGTCTGAGATCGTTATTATAATAGCCATGCTTGTTTCCGCTAGAGTATCTCATTCTCAACTCAGCATAATCTTTGTAGGATATATCTCCTTCCATATTTGTGTTCCTCCAATCTTCCCGAAGTTGATCTTGTATTTCCTAGAAGGTTGGTTGCTCTATGCGTTGTTCTTCCGCCTGTGGTGGGAAAGTTGGCATTGATGGTCGAGAGCGTACGGTTTGGGGATTTTCCCTTCTTGAGACAGAATTGTCACTTTGTTCAGTAGATATCTTGCCTTCAGCCAATTTTCACAGTGTCTCTTCCATGAGGCACTGAGTGTCATTTATCTATGCCTGGTTCCTAGTGAGCTCTCTCAGAAGAGTCATGACTTCAACGGCAGGATCTTGGGGGTCCGCCATTCCACCGACTGAGTGATATCTCCTTTTGCTTGAATAAACTCTCATTCAATACCCACAAGCTGGCAGAATTGCCAGCTCTGATACCACTGTAATGTACCAATCTACTAATTCCGCCTAAACCCTCTGTAATTCATTGTACGGAGGTTTGATATGCTGGTGCGAGGAATTGTTTGTTCTCACGGTGGCTGGAAGTGAGTGTATGGTTGTTGGGAATGACTGTACGGTAGAAGGGAGTGATCGTACGGTGTTTGGGAGTGATCGTACGATGGAGGCTGTATGACCATACAGTGGGAGTATGGTGCTGCGTATGGGGTAGCAGGGGGGCTGCACGGTGGCTGTGTGAGGACCGTACGGTGAGGCAGTGACAAGGCCGTAGAATGGAAGCCGTATGGTATGGTGGAGAAGGCCATACAGAAGTGGTGGGGGTTGTATGGTGGGACAAGGTAGGCTGTATGGATGAAGGATGCACAGTGTTTTATGATGCCTTCTAAACGCTTGTTTGAAGTTCCCTTTTCCTTCGCTGATGATTAACTATGACTTTTGCAGACACAGAACAATACGCAAGCCAAATATGTTTGCCAGAAAGATCTTATTGAATTTATTGATGGTACCTCGGATTTGCTAGATCTGATACAAGCAGAACAAAGCAGAGTAGGGTGAGGGTTGAATCCCACCGAAACTGCAACAAACCAAATAGGGAGGATCTCTCACCTCCAAAATGGTGAACAATAGAATCCCAACAGGAATTTGCAAATACAAATCAAATATCAAATTTCAACATATCTAATCGAACCTACACACCGTGCATAAATACCCGTCGGGAAAACTCCCAAGAGTGCACAAAAGAGCCGACGACAACAACTACACCTACGCCAACAAATAAAAATGGGCCCAAGATAAACTAAATCGATCGGAACCCCAAATACAATAATTTTATTACTCATTTAATGATGGGGACATTACATTATTTTGTTCCATCATTCTACAATAATTGCTTGGAATTGTTTGAAGAGGGTCTCTTCAGGATCTTGCTCTTCATTTGCAATTTGCTTGATCTTCTGAAGCGTTGAGTCTATGCCATCATAGATCTCTCCAAGGCAAGGCCTATCCATGTCAGCGTACCTAAGTGTAATGAACCCTTTTCGGTCCATTTCTTGATTTTCTCTAAAACTCCCCTTTGTGGGTCTGAATCGTACTTAGGGGTTGTAATTTGTAATATTTCAAACTAGAATGTTGTCGATTCTCAATTATTATATATATATATATATATAAATATTATATCATTAAAATATTCCATTATATGCATTAGAATATTTAGATATATAATTCAGATATATACTTCATATATTTTTTTATATATGTCTAACTATCTAGATATAAATATATATATTTCAGATATACATTTGATATCTATATAATTCTCACGTAACTCAAATATTATCTTCTATATTTTAGATATTCTATTATCTAGATAGTTTATATATGTGATTCAATATTATTAATATATATTTAAATGTAATATATATATACATATCTGATCAATATATGACTATATGAGTTTTATATATAAGTAATAATTAATATATACTATATTTACCGTATATTTATATTCATATATATCATACAAATATATTCCATAGAATGTTATATATATATATATATATATATAATGGAACATTCAAATATATAAATCTAGTATACGTTTCAGCTATATACTTCACATATATTCTCTCTGTATATATCTCATTAGATCTCCAGATATATATAGATCCATATTCTATATGTAAATAATTCTGATTCTTTTATATATATATATATATATATATATAGCGAAGCTGTTATATATATTTCTATATTTCTGATTTCATTATTATTATTAGATAGTATATATATTAAATTACATAGTGGTTCATAATTTGGATATGATATTAGCATATACAGTTGTATATATCTATTCACAGCATACTGGTTCGTTGCCACTGATAATGGTGTTTATATATGTAATGATCCCTATCTGATCTCTTCGAACTATCGGAGCAATGTTCTTATCACTTTATATTGCCTCTTCCTCAACTAATACCGTGGACCAGTATCGGTAATGTTGGCCCCCTTCAATACATTTATGTGGCTCTTCTAGCTCTGTCTTCATGTATTAAGCCTGATTATACACTCTATCATGACTATGAGAATCGTTATAACCTCCAGAAATTTATCGCAGGTATGAATTGAATGTGACCGAACAAATATAAATGTGATGAGGATGTGATGGGTCTTGCATGACGTTGTTATCTAAATTGATGGCCTACTCGCTCTGCAATACAAAGGTCAATAGGAATCCGCTGGTAGTACAAAGATGTCTAACGCTGTTAGGATGTCTGTGTGATCGAGTGCTAAACCTTGCGGTGGTGTTGTTTGTAACATTCTTCCTTCATTACGAAATCATACCCTGGTTCATCGTTGCTGAGAGGGATTCCAAAGATAGCCCTAAGTGATTCTTCACCACTTATGGCAATACCGTGTATTTGTGTTGTTTTCTTTTTTTTTCCTCCGTATATATCAAAACATATATATATCTTCGGTTCTTGTCTCATGGGTCATGACCCTTCACTTGGCAGGTTTGATGAAATCCGATCATCAATAACCATTTAGTATCATTGATTTATATTGTATTATTAATATAATTTAATATTAACATTAATTATATGTTGATAGGCTTCTTTGATTAATATTATTTATATATTAAAATTATATGTAGATTAATATTATTAACTATTATATTGATTATATATAGATTAATACTATAATATTATTACTTAGATATTATCAATAAGGGAATTAATAATATTTGAGTAATATTATTATTGGTATCAATAAGGGAATAATGCTATTGGTATTATTATTGATTAATAATAATATTGACTACTACTATTTCATTGATAACTATCAGTTGATGATAGTTATTAAATATTAAATAATTAATATGAATTAATATTAATAAATTCTTCTATATATATATTGATCAATCTTATATTATTGTCAATCCTAAGATGATATGTATTATTACATTAATTATGGTTCATGACAGTCCACCCCTCCCAAATTTGCTTGTCCTCAAGCAACAATATATTTTCTACTGAACTTGAAACAATATTTCTAGATAAACTAATTAGAGTATATTCTTGAAAACAAATGCATAAATATGGAAAGACACAAAACATACCCCAAGCATACATGCTAATGCATGAAAACACGAAGTATACACATTGATGTGTGAAAACACGAAGCATACACACTAATGCATGAAAACACGAAGTAGACACATTGACGCATGAAGACACGAAACATACACACTAATGCATGAAAACACAAAGTGTACACATTGATGCCAATTTAGGAAAGTTTTGATTTGATTAGGAGCTCTTCTTATTAAGTATTACATCTTATATATATTATCCATTGTTATGCGAAATCATTAAAGAAATGCAAACAAACAATGGAACAAGTAGAACAACATACTTCGTACGAATACCAATATATCTCTTGTATGGATCATGGAGGAATCCTTCTCTCTCTCTCTCTCTAAGGCCATCAAGAGTGGAAGAGTTACTGTGATGTCCCCTTCTAGCTAGAGACATCATTTGAGCTATTGATTAGCCTATCATTGGACCCTCATAGGCTAGAAGAGATGGATAGAGGGTCAATTTGTGCACAGAGGAGATATGCCTATCTGATGGTTTGACTTTTGCAGAGCTCAACATCCTTGATTTGGTATGGAGAGGTTTCAGACTCTGTTTGTTTGAGTTTTGCTATTTTTAGCAACTTTTAGAGTCATAGAGATGGACCCCTACTATTTTTAGAAATATTATTTGATCACATGGGAAATTATTATGCCAACTCCAGTTCCAGACGGTTAAGCCAGATTCTCATTTTTGAGGGAGTTATTCAGTTTTTAGTGGTTATATATTAATTAAATGGCAAAGGATTTAATATTAAGTTGTAAATTGACTTTATATTAAATCACTTAAGTGATGGGTCTAAGTATCATGAAGGGGGCCAAATTAATGTATTAATTTATTGGCATGTTTTCCTAAGTCTAAATCATTAAATTTATTTAATGATTATATTTTTAATGCCTTAAAGAAAGAAATCTCAGCTTTTCAAGAAATTGCAATTTAGGGTTGGAAAGCCTATTTATGCTTCTTGGGGAAAGAAGGAAGGCATCCATTGTTATTTTGCAAATTGATCATTGTGATTTCGAGCTCTAAGAAGGGTTTCAGCTTTGCCATTGAAGAACGTAGTTCTTTTGTGTTTATCCATTTGAGCTGGTGAAATATCCAATGAATTTGGAATTTCAGAGAGTTTCATCTAGAGACTCTATTTGTGCTTCAGCAGTATTAGTTTCAACGGCAAGAAGAAGATAGTATTTAATTGCAGCTTTACGGAGGAATAAGTCGCAGCCATTATCCTCTTTCAGATTTACAGCCACAACATTACAGAGTTGAATTAAATAAGTTCCTACAACAGCTGGTGTATTCTCCCAGGTTTTTTATGCATTTTGTAGTTGCCTTTGTTAATCATTTTCCAATAAAGGATTGTCTTAAATCCCTTTTGTATTTCATTTGGAAAATAAATAGAAGTTGCAGAAGTTAATTGAATAGCTTCAGAATTTCAGATTATTGCATATTTGCTTTTTATTTCTAAAACCCTTGAAAATCCAAAAAAATCATAAACTTTCAAACAACAAATTGAGATAAAAGTTTGCAGCAGTTAAGCACCGATTTGGGGTTCTTACAGTTATAGGGCCTAGGTCGCATGAAACAGGCTACAAGCGGTTTCCCTCAAGGCCTAACCCCAATGTTGGGATAACCATCATGTGCCCGAAATTACTCCGCCTCTACCATCCACAACCTTCACACTCAAGATGCCTTAGTGGGATTAAAGAGACGAGTCGTAAAATCCATACTGGACACATCAATTTAACAACCAACAATGACGTAAACAACATAATTTGTATGAATATCAAAATATCTCCCGTATAGATCATGGAGGAATCCTTCTCTCTTTGTCTAAGGCCATCGAGAGTGGAAGAGTTATAGGGCCTAGGTCGCGTGAAACAGACTACAAGTGGTTTCCCTCAAGGCCTAACCCAGTGTTGGGATAACCATCGTGTGCCCGAAATTACTCCGCCTCTACCATCCACAACCTTCACACTCAAGATACCTTAGTGGGATTAAAGAGTTGAGTTTGTTTGATCTATACTGGATATATCCGTTTAACATTAATATATCTCTTTCTTTGTATTGTTCCATGATATTTCTAAGTTCACTAGTCATTTGTTCTGTCATGGAAACACTTCCTCTTGTTCGTTATGCATTTGCATGAACTAAATTTCCACAGGATGGCAGGATTACGCTCTGATACCACTTGTAATGAACCCTTTTCGGTCCATTTCTTGATTTTCTCTAAAACTCCCCTTTGTGGGTCTGAATCGTACTTAGGGCTTGTAATTTGTAATATTTCAAACTAGAATGTCGTCGATTCTCAATAGATATATATATATAAATATTATATCATTAAAATATTCGATTATATGCATTAGAATATCTAGATATATAATTCAGATATATACTTCATATATTTTTTTATGTGTCTAACTATCTAGATATAAATATATATATTTCAGATATACATTTGATATCTATATAATTCTCATGTAACTCAAATATTATCTTCTATATTTTAGATATTCTATTATCTAGATAGTTTATATATGTGATTCAATATTATTAATATATATTTAAATGTAATATATATATAATAATCTGTGTATATATATATACATATCTGATCAATATATGACTATATGAGTTTTCTATATAAGTAATAATTAATATATACTATATTTACCGTATATTTATTTTCATATATATCATACAAATATATTCCATAGAATGTTATATATATATATATAATGGAACATTCAAATATATAAATCTAGTATATGTTTCAGCTATATACTTCACATATATTCTCTCTGTATATATCTCATTAGATCTCCAGATATATATAGATCCATATTCTATATGTAAATAATTCTGATTCTTTTATATATATATATATATATATAGCGAAGCTGTTATATATATTTCTATATTTCTGATTTCATTATTATTAGATAGTATATATATTAAATTATATCGTGGTTCATAATTCGGATATGATATTAGCATATACAGTTGTATATATCTATTCACAGCATACTAGTTCATTGCCATTGATAATGGTGTTTATAAATGTAATGATCTGACGTAGATCAAGGGATGGTGGATCCAATTAAGGACAGTCCAAACCTTGCAGCTAATCAGAACAACACAGTAGAATACTCACAACACAACACAACCAATTGTTTAACTCTGATTTTCATTTACATGCCCGGTTGTAAGGCCTTCCGGGTTAGGGCCAATTACAATCAGTTAACAATTCTGCAAGATCTACAACAGATCCAATACAAACTCCAGCTAGTCCAGCTCTGAAGACAATCAAAAGCTGATGGAAACCCTAAGGAAGATCTAAACTTGAGCTCGCAAGCCTCCAAGCAATCTCCTTGTTCCCAAGTATGCAACCACTAGCTCTGCTATTACAAACTATCTGTTAGGAATCAGATCTGCAAGTTCATGGAAACAACTTTTCCACAATTTCACCAACTCCAGCTTCAGTAGCGCATCTCTAAGCTTATGCCATTCTCTACGAAGAACTGTCGCCCTTTTTCCTCCCTTCAACATCTACCCAAGCTCCCCTTAAATACTAATCATCAGCCACAAGTTGGCAAGATGAAACCCCAAACCCTTCCTAACAAATATTAAATGCCATACAAGTCGGCTTACAAAATGTATACAAATATTTAATACAGCATGTCGGCCTCCAGATCCACTTAGGAGAATCCAACAAAAGATACAAATAAGAAATGCACCAAGTTGGCCCAACAAATCACATAGAACTCCATTCGGCAAGTCAGATCTATCGAGCGACAGTGAAATAACTGAGCCAGCCAACCATCGCCGAGCATCAGTGTCGACCGAGCACCGCAGGCATGACCGAGTAACCTATTCACTGAGCGCCAGAGACTACCGAGTTCCTTCAGCGACCGAGCTTCCTTCAATGACTGAGGCCGTCGGTCAAGGTTGCAACCAAGTAAAACTGCCCAAAACACAAACACTTATGCAATTTCACCGAGCACATAGAATGCCCCTGCTTCAACCTTGGATGCCCCTCCATCATGATCCCTATTTGATCTCTTCGAACTATCGGGGCAATGTTCTTATCACTTTATATTGCCTCTTCCTCAACTAATACTGTGGACTAGTATGGGTAATGTTGGGCCCCTTCAATACATTTATGTGGCTCTTCTAGCTCTGTCTTCATGTATTAAGCCTGATTATACACTCTATCATGACTATGAGAATCGTTATAATCTCCAGAAATTTATCGTAGGTATGAACTAAATGTGACCGAACAAATATAAATGCGATGAGGATGTGATGGGTCTTGCATGACGTTGTTATCTAAATTGATGGCCTACTCGCTCTGCAATACAAAGGTTAATAGGAATCCACTGGTAGTTGATGCAGTGCAAGGCAGGAGAATCCCCGATGGAGATGTCCTAGCCCCCAGCAAATAACCACACAATAGAATATATTAACAATACAAAGATATAGATCCACACAATGCCAATACTCATAATAGAATCATCATATTTTCATCCAACATGCCCGACTGTAAGGCCTTCCGGGTTACGGCCAAATACAATGCAATTAAAATAGAAACTCCACAAGATCTCACAAGATCCAAATCAAAACCCTAGCTAGCCTAGATCCACACACTGGTAGGAACCCCCAAGGAAGATCTAAACTTGTGCTCGCAAGCCCACCAAGCAATCTCCTTGTTTCCCAAGCCGCAGCTACTAGCTCTCCTCAAAAATCGCTCCACATCCACCTCCTCTTCTCCCAAGTGGATGAATGAATGACTAAAGACTTCCCCCACAACCCCTACTTATACCAATCTAAGCCACAGGTCGGCCCAGAAAATAAATTAAATACAAATACCGAAATTAAATGCCACAAGTCGGCCAACAACAACAATTAAATCCCCAAAATAGATGTCTTAGTAAAATTGCGATATCTCCTAGCTCCGGATGAATTAGAACTCGTGCTTCAAACCGTAGGTAGAAATATAGGCCCTCTTCAATCCCTGAAATTTTCAGCCTCTAACTCTTTGTGAAAAATTACTTATATGGCCTGAAATAGGCACCAAAATCCCAAGCAAGGCCGAGCTCCTTCTAGGCCATGCTGAGAAACCAAGACCATTAAATACATCAAAACCAATTACCCAAGACCCAAGTAGGTTTATCCAATTATACCAAACCCCTCACATATGAAAATAAGTCCACACGACTCCATCAAATCTCCCAAACATGCAGGATAGCCAACTACCCTGGGATGCTCCTGCATCAGTAGTACAAAGATGTCTAACGCTGTTAGGATGTCTGTGTGATCGAGTCCTAAACCTTCCAGTGGTGTTGTTTGTAACATCCTTCCTTCATTACGAAATCATACCCTGGTTCATCGTTGCTGAGAGGGATTCCAAAGATAGCCCTGAGTGATTCTTCACCACTTACGGCAATACTGTGTATTTGTGTTGTTTTCTTTTTTTTTTTCCTTTTTTTCCTCCGTATATATCAAAACATATATATATATATATATATATCTTCGGTTCTTGTCTCATGGGTCATGACCCTTCACTTGGCAGGTTTGATGAAATCCGATCATCAATAACCATTTAGTATCATTGATTTATATTGTATTATTAATATAATTTAATATTAACATTAATTATATGTTGATAGGCTTCTTTGATTAATATTATTTATATATTAAAATTATATGTAGATTAATATTATTAACTATTATATTGATTATATATAGATTAATACTATAATATTATTACTTAGATATTATCAATAAGGGAATTAATAATATTTGAGTAATATTATTATTGGTATCTATAAGGGAAAAATGCTATTGGTATTATTATTGATTAATAATAATATTGACTACTACTATTTCATTGATAACTATCAGTTGATGATAGTTATTAAATATTAAACAATTAATATGAATTAATATTAATAAATTCTTCTATATATATATTGATCAATCTTATATTATTGTCAATCCTAAGATGATATGTATTATTGCATTAATTATGGTTCATGACACTAAGCATGCTCATAATGGGTCGGTGAACTTAATGAGATATTCCACACGTTCCCACCATAAGTCATCCAATATCCTTTGCTATATTTTGGCTTCCCTCTTGCTGTTGGTTTGCTTCCATAAAGCCCAATTGTTGCTGATTACCATATTGCAAAGTGCCTCTTTCACTTGCACAAGTCGTCTCAAGACGATTAAATTTGATGCATAATGAGTTTCAGCAACCTGTAACATAAATTAGAGCAAAAAAATACAACTATTAGATACATACTTTATAAAAGAATACACATTACACTAAAAAAAATGAAAATCAGAAATTGTAAGATACTCATTTAAAAAAAAAAATTAAATTACTAACTTTAGTTCAAGTTCCTTACCTTCAATAACTCCAAACGTGAGAACATTCTGAATATTCCTTGAGCCATGTGATGGTTTGTGATGAACATCTGGATGTCCTCAGCCTCTGCATACACCTCCTTGATCCACTCAATTGTGTTCCCAATCTTTTGTAGCATAAGATTGAGTGAATGGACTGCACAAGGTGTCCAAAAGATATGTTGATATCGCTCTTCAACCAACAAACCAGCATCTCTACAATTCTTTGCGTTGGCCGTTATGCCTTGGACAACGTTACTAGCATCCACTTGTTCAATGGCAGAGATGAGAATATTAGCAATAAATGGCCCATCTTTTACTTGCCCCTCACAATCCATTGCTTTCAAAAACATTGCCTCTTTAGGGGACACCACTAGGACATTGATTAAGGGATGATTTCTAGCATCTTTCCACCCATTTGAAATAATTAATACCCCTATCTCAATCCATGAATCTTTTATGGGCTTCAATTGATCATCAATCGACATGACCTCTTGATCCAACAAGGTGATTTGTACTCTCTCAAAACCGGGGCCCTTATACCCTCTTGGAGCTTCATTGGCACTTTTCAACATTTGTCTCCAATATGGAGAGCAAACAACATTAAAAGACAACTCATCTGCATACAGGCATCTTGCCACATCAATGTCGGCAATTTCCCGACTTTGATTTTGAAATGTAGTTTCTAGTGGTCCCTTTCTTTTGTGTGTAAGGCCAAGGGGTTCTTTTTCAAGCTCACGACTAGCTGAGGTAGTAAAAAAGGGGTGACCTTCTATCACAACATCTGTGGGGGGTTGCGTTACCTTTTCTTTTTTTTAAACTTTTAGTTTTATTGCCAATGCCATCGGTTGAATTTTGCCTACGTTCTCTCTCTTCTGCTGCCTCATGCTCTTCAATATATTTTAGTACACTTTCATTGGGTATAGGTGCACCTTTTTTTCTAGGGCATTTCTTACTCCTCTACCAAGGTATCCACACAAATGGCCTACCACACGAAAATATGAACTATTTCTTTCTACATCACAACCCCGACATTTCCAACGAAATGCACCACCACCTAGAAGGGGTCTTATAATATCAACATGCTTCCACAAAGGAGAATCAGAGTGGGGTTCTATTCTTTGTTCGGTATTGCCTACTGAGGAAGCGGTAGATGTCATTGTAGTTCCTTTTCCTATGGCAAGAAATTTCAAATTGTATACATATTCAATATAAAACTTAAAAGCAAGAGAATGAAAAATTATAGAAAAAATGGCTAAGATCTTATGGAGAATGAAAGAGAAATGAAAAAAATAAAAAAGTTAAACAAAAAGTAAAAACAAATGGAACAAGAACTTACCTCTACTCATTGTAAGCTTGCAAAGGTGTACGAATGAGGCACAAACACTTGAAGAAAGCTCACAAACCAATCTTCCAACTCGTCCTTGCACAACCAAGAACTTGCTCTTTTGCTCTTGCTCAAGTCAAAATAACCTACTTGCACACCACAAATGAGAATGAGAAGCAAACATTAGCCTTTCATATCCACCTTGTAGGGTTCCGGATGTCAAAAAATTTTAAAATTTGCAAAAACATGTCACTTAAGTGACGTTCATGCCCCCCAGTTCGCCGAAGTTCATTGCGGGTTCGTTTTTTGGCATGTAGGTCCGCCCGGGTCCGTTCGTCAATGGTAGAAGTTTGAACTGGGTCCCAAAATTCGAACCCTGCCCGGACCCACAAGCGGACCGGACTAGGACCAAGAACCAGTTTGTACCCAGGCTGGTTCGGAGGGGTCTAGGGGCGAACCAAGTTGACTTAGCTTAATATAATATGATTTAAATTCATAATGGCATATGATAACTATTGGGAACTGACATTCTCTTGGCTTAATATAATATGATTTAAATTCATAATGGCATATGATAATTATTGGGAACTGACATTCTCTTAGCTTGAAACATCACAAATTACAATCCCTAAGTATGATTCAAACCCTAAAAGGGGAATTTTAGAGCAAATCAAGAAATGACCGAAAGGGTTCATTACAAAATTGTAATACAAAGGAATGTCTTTCTGCAAAGTTATTTATAACTACTGACTAATTTGAAAAGGATCCAGTCAGTGCTTAATGGCAAAAAGAGGATTGTGTTGTAGGTCTAAAAATGTCTTGCATGGCATCAAAGGTTGAATTTGGTTGCATATTTGGATTATTCTTGTAGAATTTTGCATGTTTCGGAAGAATGGCATGCCATGTCAAGTTCACGTGCAAAATTTATGGTTTTCAGTCCTTTGGAAAAACTACCATTATTCCAATTTTCACTCTTCTGAAAGATGCAACTTTATCTTGTATGTTTTTGGTGAACCCAAGAATGTGGAATCATTACTTGTGGGTTTTTATTAATGGTGATAAGAAAGAACTTGCTGATAAATGGGATAGAGAGCAGTAGCTTTACTAGATGAATATGGATCTTAGAGATTTACAACTTCATTTAAGAGTTTTGTAATATCAAAAGCATTGAATTGCCAAAGGTTGCACATGCCATATGTAAAATGCCAGACTATATTTTTTTGGACTCTTACAAATGTTTGTCAAAATGCCAACTCAGGATTAGAATTTTCTGGAGTTGGCATTTCAAAAAACATTTGTAAAAATCCAAGAAAAATAGAGTCCGTCATTTTATGTATGGCATGTGCAACAACCTTTGGCAATTCAATGCTTTTGATATTACAATACTCTTAAATGAGGTTGTAAATGTCTGAGATACATATCCACCTTGTCAAGCTACTCCTCTCTCTAAAGTGCATATATGTGTTTCATCCAACATGCTTTTGATATTACAATACTCTTAAATGAGGTTGTAAATGTCTGAGATACATATCCACCTTGTCAAGCTACTCCTCTCTCTAAAGTGCATATATGTGTTTCATCCAACAAGTTACTAACATAAACATGTATAACTCATGACATCATTATTGAAGATGGAACATCACATCTATAAATTAGTAGAGAGTAACCCAAGCTCTAAATGGAGAAATCATACAATGGTCTTGGTTGCTTGCTGCTGCCAACAAATGGACTGATTTATACGTAGTCGAAAACCAATATTCTTCCACTGTTGCTGCTACAGTCAGTTTAGATACTATGGCCACATTGCTCATTATCCTGTTGATCAAGTAACATGGGATCCCTCTTGGTTTCAGCATGATGAGCTTGTACAAATGACTTGAACTTAGATTCTCATGTTTATTCAAATTGACTGGGTGCTTTGCAATTCCTACAACTTTCCTACATCACTGTTTGAGAAAATGATCTTCCTCTGTAATGACCTCTTTCTTTTGAGTGCAAATGTGATACGAATACTGCTTATATGTATCCATTTTTCTGTACAAATAAAAGATAAAATCTACTTGCATATTTAAAATATAATCTGTGGCTAATGCAATTAAATGTAGTTTGTATATGCATATGAATTAACACACATGCACACACATACAAGAATCTAAATTTCTGAGAATCAGTTTCAATATTTTTCCTTATTATCTCCATACCAAATTTTTTCTCAAGCAGATATACTTTGGTTCTGCCTGAGATGGAATATTGTACTGAAAAGTGGATCTAGGGTGAATAAGGTAAAAATATCGGAAGCTAGTTCTTCGGGTGAATCAGTGCAAGTTTTCCCTGTCTTTAAGTATTGATAGGAAGGAAAGCTCATATTTGTACATGTGTATATGGATGGACTAACCTCTGATTAGAAAGTAATATAAAAAATAGCTTATTCTAATATGTGAGTCACTGCCACCTTATTTTACTGGATGCAATCTTATGGCCACAAATTATATACTGGTTTGGCAGGTTGCTGGTTGTTATTTCCAAAGTTGGATATTTCAGGACTTACAATACGTGATTATCTTGGTTAGTGGGCGTGTTTAACTTATTAATGTAGCATGCCATTTTACATTGTATATTTTCCTTTTATAACAATATTTATTGCTTTTTAGCATTTGACAATTTCCTTGTCATGTATGATTGTTTAACAGCACTTGGAACAATCTTCTCATCTACTGATACAGTTTGTACTTTACAGGTTTACTAAGTATCTTGCAGTTCAGCCCAACTTCTATTTTTCTGAACAATGCAGTCTACAAAAAATGTTCTCTGAATGCTATTATTTGGCAAATACAAGTCCTAGAGAATACTTAAACTTAACATTGTTTGTTTGTCCATGCAGGTTTTACATCAGGATGAAACTCCCTTACTCTACAGCTTGGTTTTTGGGGAGGGTGTTGTGAATGATGCAACATCTGTAGTGCTTTTCAGAGCCGTTCAAAAGTTTAGTGTTACAGAAGCTGAGGGCCTGACCGTACTACACATAGGAGCTGATTTTCTATACCTTTTTTTCACTAGTACAATACTAGGAATTGCGGTATAATTATTTATGTTATCCTTGTATTGGAATTAGATGTAAAATATTTTTGTAGTTATCAGAGGTACACCTAGTAAGTTATTTATGTACATTAACAATGAACATTACTCTGCGCAATTCTGTCTTTTTCTCTGCAACAAAAAGACTTTGGATTTTTCTTTAAAAAATTTAAAAAATATTGATTTATATTGTTTGACAAAAATCAACACGACAGTTTCTCGTTAAGTTTTGATTGAGTCTTGTGAGGAAGATGCTACATGTTGCTGTAGCCTGCAACTACTTGAGCATCCTGCAAAGAAGTCTATACTCATAACGATAGCAAGTTGCTATCTTGGATTGTTAAATCTTTAATAATTTTGGAACTATTCTGAGTATCCAATTTAAAAAAAAAATTTGTTCCCCATTTTCTTGTACTTCTTGTATTTGCTTCATTTACTGTTCTTTTACATAATTTAACTTCACAAGAGTCAATTTTGGTGCTCCTTCACTATATTTTATTTTTGACTTGAACCTTACAATTTTGAACTTTCCAGACTGGGCTTTTGACCGCTTATGCTATAAAGAGCTTGTACTTTGGAAGGTAAGACTATTTAATTATGATTTTTTCTATCTTTTATTAATTATTAGCTGTGGTTATTTGAATTTCGCTGTTCTTTTTTTCTCTTGAGTTTGCGACTTAATTAGATTTATCAATGTTTTTGATACAGGCATTCAACAGATCGCGAAATTGCACTTATGGCATTAATGGCCTATTTGTCATATATGTTAGCAGAGGTGAGACTACCTAGTATGTTAACGGCTTTAGGAAGTTAATAATTCATGCGTACTTTAGATCTGCAGCAGTTAGAACAGAATCTTAATATTGCGAAAAAAATCTATAATAATTTTTTTCATAGCTACGCTTATTTTTTCCAGAAGCTCTTCCTTCACTATATATTGTTGTCTGCAGCTTTTACACCTCAGTGGTATTCTTACTGTTTTCTTCTGTGGGATTTTCATGTCACATTACACCTGGCATAATGTGACCGAGAGCTCTCGAATCACAACAAAGTAAGTGTCACTTATAAATACTTCATAATTAGATTTGGATGCCATTATTGTACAACAGTAGAAAATTGCAGCCCATGGTTTGATTTTATTACTAACTAATCATACATTTCATCAATGTCAACTTGATTGGTAACTATACATACAATACTGTCCTCTAGAGGTGAGACAATGACAAAAATGCCTCTCAAGCTCGATAGATCACAACCAGCAATATTCAATGAATCCCATTTCCAAGTGGAAGGTTTTGCCGTAGCTTCATTTTGTAGATGATGCCTATAAATGGCTTCTTTTTTACATCGACTTGTTCTTGGTTTTGGCTGAATTATAACTTTGTATACATGCTTCAGCTAATATCATCCTGATCAATTCTATGAGATTTCCATACTAAACTTGTCTCCACTATCATTCTCATATCTTCCAACCTTTTACCTTTAGCGCTGATCTATCATATTTTCTACACTTCCTTGACAAGAAATTATGTTGGCATACTATGATTAGTTATGATTCCTTGCTAGGGTCCTTGTTAATTTTGAGCAACCTTTTTGGTTTTCCATGAGAGAGAGAGAGAGAGATGTGACTTTTAATGAGTATTCTTCTCTTGGTAGTTGCTTTAATTTGTTGCTGGCGCCATTGGATGGATTTTTACTTAAGAATTTGGGCTCTAGATAATCAATGACAAAGTTGATCAACTTGTTTGCAAGTTGGATGCCTTCCCTAAAGCAATGTTGTATTCTTAATTAGCAATGCAAACTTTTACCAAATTTGTCCCTCTGTACTATTGATTTTCCAGCTTGTCGAATGGCTATTCTTTATACAGTTCATTGTCATCATAGAATTTCCCTCTATAATTGTTTTGGAGGTAGCCACAACTACTTGTTTGTCCGATTTCTCATGACACAACCAACTATTGGCTGTCTCAGGTTTCCTTTGGCAGCTCCATCAAATTCCAATTTGAATTGTCTGCATGGAGGAGGGATCAATTTTGCATTTTTTCTCTATCAACATTGGCTTAACCTGCCAGACCCATGAATGGGGAGATAATGGATATATTTTTGTACATGAATGAAATTACTTCAATTAATAGAAAATCGCTGCTTTAGGAAGATTACAATTGCTTCAAATGCTGTTCTCTAAATGTCCATTTATTTAAATGATTTTGTTTAATGTCTTGCTTAACATTTTATCGTGAATTATTTTTCTGCATATTTAAATTAATTTATGTGGATTAGGTTGCTAATATGTATATTTCTTTGATATTTGATGCAGGCATACATTTGCAACTATGTCTTTCATTTCGGAAACATTCATATTTCTTTATGTAGGGATGGATGCTTTGGACATGGAGAAGTGGAGAATGTCGAAGTCAAGGTGTGTATTGTTTTTAATATTTTTCATCATCTCACACTTTGTATCATAGCAAAGTCAAGGTTCTTATAAATTATTATAGACATAATTAAATATACACTTTAATTTATTTGAGTTACCTCTGATAGAAAATAACAAATAACTAGACTTTTATCCCTTTTTTTAGTCTTAGACCATAAAATCATTGGATTAGTATCATATGTAATGTTCTCTTTTTGAAATAGGATTTAATAATAGATAATAATTAATAGAATTAAAAATATAAAAAATAAATAATAAAATATAATTACAAGTTAATTAAGTTTAATGAAAGGTCAAGAGGCATGTAATGAAGAGTTGTGATTCCCTCAACATAAGATATAAAAGGGAGAAGAGTTCATTCGAAAGTGGACATGGACGTAGCAAGAAAGATTTGAAAAGGAAAATTGGAAAATGAAATATGGAATAATCAGGTTGGAAATAAAGAACAACATTTAAGATTAGTTAAGGAGCAAGTAAGAAAGTGGAAGAGACACCACTCTTGGGAAGATATATTAAGAAATTGTAGAGTGCATTTGAGGGGAGCAAGAGTTTGGACTTACATTTGCAGATCTGGGAATGGGAAGATAAAAGGGAAGATCATCAAACAAAGGTTGAAGGCATAATTGTAAGAAGAGTATATGCAGCTACAAAAGAGGAGTGTATGCAGATATAAAAGAGGAATATATACAGATATAAAAGAAATGTATATGCAGAGCGAGATAGAATAATATGCTGATGCGAATTGAAAAGGAAAGTATATGCAGACTTAAAGGAGAAGTATAAAGAGAAGGCATAGTTGAAGGAGTAAATCAAGAAAGAATGAATAGAGAAGAAAATAAGGAAGTGATTCCTTCAAAAGGCTAAAGTTATGAAGGATTGTGACTCATCCAAAGGGTGGTACTTGTGAAAGATTGTGACCATCGCAAAAGGACAAACACGATGAAGAGGTGTGACTCTCCCCCACATTGGAAGATAAAAGGGGGAGAATGTTTCATTTGAGGAGGACATCATGTTTAAAGATAGACTTCATCCGCTTGGCTGAAAAAACCCTGGGTGCACCATTTGACATTCCTCTTAATACCACCATCTTGCTATCAACCTTAAATGAAAACTCTAATCTCTTGAAACTTTGAGAATATTTATCTAGAGATTCCATCCACTAAATGCCCAATTTCACATTTGTATCATCTAATGCAACCACATTAAAATTATCGGTAATAGTGTTGTTACCTAAAATGATACTCAACTGTGGAATTTTATGTAAGCATGAAAATTGATGGCCACTAGCCACATTAACATTCAACCCTCATGTTCCATAGTCTGCGGTCCCCTCTTAGCAACCAAAGTGACATCTAAAATTGTGGGTAGCCCCATTGTCAATCAACACAACACCCACCCACTGCCCTTGTAAAACTCCACGCACCCAAAAAGTGTCATATCAAGATATACTAGACAAATAATCAGTTGTTCCACCTTTTACATTGATTGGTGGTGATTTTTCCTCCCGAGGCTCCCCTCATCTAGCTCACAAAGATTGTTTTCCTAACCTTGCTCTATATTTTCTTCCTTTTCACTATCTAATAAAACCGCTATGTAGTGAATCTTTCCTTTTCCCAAGCATCCATGGCCTGGCTCCCATGGATCTTTGAAACTGAAACAAAGCTTCTTCCTATGAAGTCCATTGTGAACCTCATCATCCAACTTGCTTTTCTGTGGCCCATCTTTCAAGAACGGTTTCTTGACTTTGAATTTCTTTTGAGAGAAACCTTTGTGTTGCAATTTGTTTTTTCATTGTTGAGGTTTCCGTATCTCGAGCCCTTTTTATAGTATCCTATAAAGTAGATGGATTTGGTGCCTTTATCCATCCTTTCAATGAATCTGATAACCCATTAATGAAAGTACAATAAATCCCCTTTATGATATATTTATTACCAGCACTAATAGCCTTTGAAAATCTGCAATATAACTATCAACTGAACCCCATTGTTTTAGTCGTGCCATTTCCTTAAAATATAGTTCCAGATCCTTGTCAAATCTATCAATGAGTCATCCTTAGAATTTTGTATATGTATCTCTCTAATCATGACCCAATGTTACCAACCCAAGATGCCACCATTCATGGGCTGTTCCATCCAAGTGTAGGGCAACACATTTTATGGCTTTATCTTTTGGCATTGGGTTTAATTGGAAATGTGTCCAATGTTTTTACCCATGAACCGACTGAGATTTTCCCAAACCTATCATAGTAGGGTATTGACAGTTTTTCAACCCTTCCTCTATAAATCGTTGCGATGTGTTCTTCTCCTTCTTCCTCCATAAATCCTTGTCATGTGTTCTTCCCCTTCTGGTGTTTCATCCTTAGGTTTATATATTTTTGGAAGGACATTTCTGACTAACACTCCAATCCTGAAGAACCTGATCCAGGAGTTCTGGTAGAGTGGGTTCATTTTCCATTTGTTGGTTTCTAGGAGGAAAATTGGGCATGAATGGCCTAGGGCTGACCCAGTTCTATCATTCTGATTGATAGTTCTATTGTTGGCTGAGTTGTCTCCTCTACCATTATCCCCCTTGTTGTGACCCCAGTTATTCTCCATTATTCTGATTAGTGTTGTTAATCATGAGTTGATTAAACATTGTACAAATTTGGAGAAAGTTTTGTTGCATCTCAAGTTGGCCACTGGCCAAGTCATTCAGGATATCTCTAGTGCTAGGGTCTTGTTGACCTTGATGTTTATCTGGTTTCTTCTTCCTTCCAGTTTATGTTTGGACTCAACTTATTTCTTCTAAGGTAGTAATGACGTGTATGTGGTTGTTTGCTCATGCTATAATCTACCCAGCTCCCTTAGGCTGGCAGGATGCTTAACTTTGGTACCACTATTAGAACCCCTAGCAATCTGTCCTTAGATTTTATTCATTGTTCTTAATTTTTGAGTGTTGCATAAGTTTGAGACCACTGTTTAGAACTCAGATTTCCAGATTGTTGATTTGTTTATGTGATGGATTTAGGAGGAGGTTCATTGTTTTAGTTCAATACATAGAATCCAGTAGTTCCCAGCAAGAATATACATTTCAAATGATAGTAGAATAGAACAATTACTGGATAGATTAAAAACAATAAACTGTGGACATTGAAATGCTTTCTGACCTTTTTTAATGTTTACCAAACAAATGGAATGTCCATTGAAGCCACCGAGTGCATATATCTGCAACTTGTAGATAACTATCCCGGACAGCAACAAAGAATGAAACGCATTATATATTCCCCAGTCTACTTCAGGAAACTTCTATTATAGTCTGAACACTAGAACATAAAGCAAGAATTCCTAATGCTAGTAACGTTGATATTGTCTAGATAATGGTTGGGTGGTCTAGTTTGGCTGAGGAATTCCCAAGTTCAGCACAGACGACGACTTCACCAATTACTCCCATGCATGGAAATTTCACCAACGTTCCTGTGCATATCAAGTGACTGGATGCATCTAGTTCCAACGTTGCAAGATATCCACAGTGCGACTAGTAAATAAATGATTCTTAACTGCTTGATAATGAAATGACTATATGTTGTGTGTTCATGTTTGACAAAGTTGAACTGCTCCAATAATGAATCTCCAGTATGCTTGAACAACATTTGCCACAAGCTGATATCGTGAATAATCAAGATAATTTGTTTCAGTTTATTTAGTGGCACTTCCAATCATCTCGATACTGAGAGTAATTTCCTCATGATTAGTAACTAGAATGATGTCTGTCATAAATCTTTTGGGCCATGGACTTCACTGGAACATGAAGGAAATATATGATCAACGCTTATAATCTTCAGGTTTTCCACAGGAATCATTCCTAGATTCAGAAGCAAAATCAATGACAATTCCTGATACTCAGCGGGTACCTCACAAACAGCAGGAAAATATGGCCATCGTGAGTACGAGGAAGTTCAACTTCAATTTGTTCATCTCACAAGAACTTCGCAATGAATTATTCGTGTTGCGTGGTAATGATATCATCAAGGAATCCACACAATAATCATAACACAATGGTATAGTCAACCAGTTGTTCCCTCAAGTGTCAAACATGATATTATTGTAATAAGCACTTGCTTAGTTTAAAGTCTTCTAGCTATTTATTCCCGTCACCTTGACTGCATTAAATTATACACTGGAGTAATATTAATCAATTCCCAATATATTATTCAGAATAAAATGTACCTTGTCTCTGAACCAAACTGATTTCTACAACTTCATTAAAGCTCATCTGAAGAATCTGAATTAATCTTTCAAAGACCACTTAGGACAGATCTCCCATTTTTTAAGATTGTGATTCTCAGGCACTCGATCCGAGACTTAATATTTGAGAAATCCGTAATTCTATATTGAAGAGAACTGATTAATCTTGTGATATTCTCCAATGCCAAGGTCATTTGTATAATATTATTTGATCATTGTAAACACAAAATTATTGTTAGTAGTGATTTTAATAAATTTAATCCTAAGTTACTTGTCAATTAATTATTTAGTATGTCCTCTTAATTTCATTTTAAGACAATATTAAATAATTAATTTAATCTCTTTCTAAGGCTTAGCTTTTGAGAAGGTATGTTACAGTATCTTTGTCCAAATGCTTGATACAGAAGATATTCCGTTCACTTCATCATCTTAGGAAGAGATAAATTGAAGAAACTCATGGTAAACTTGAGGAGATGGAACTGTATTTCGTATTATACTATCAATGCCAAATGTTATAGCTTAAATTTTTTTATCCTATTCCAATTTGTAATTTTAGCTTCTTTCTACTAATGTGAAAATTAACTTCGGAAATTCTTTTGATGGTTAATACAAGAGTATTTAGGAAAATAAAATTTAAAAATTCGTATTTCCCTGTTTTTTAATTCCATAGGTCTTTAAGAATTGCTATTTTTTTAATGGATGGATATGAAATTTATTTGAATTTCTGAAGAGCTGGAACTGCCACAAGAAATATCAAAGCAATAAACATTTCATTGACAATCACATGGGTAGATCCAAGTCATAAGTATATAAATAGAAATAGAAATAAAATCCAAATTTTTGTGGTCTAACGTGAAAGGAGGTGACCCATAACCTGGAGGGCATGTCACAGAGCTTGTCAAATGTTGAATTAGGGATTAGTGAGATAATTGAGTATTGAAAATGTGGTACATTCACAAGTGTGTGACCTAGATTTAACTACAAACTAAAAAGGTGGCTTATAGTCTCACCACCACATCATTTAATGGCTGCTCCAAGTTGCTCGGAATTGTTCTTCCATGGGAAGAAAGAAAAATTTAAATATGCATAGAAATGAAAATATTGATAGAATTATATGTTTGTAACTTTGGAGATAAAATCACATATAAAACATCCTAGTATTGATATGTTGATGTCATCCCATCTTGATAACATTAGATACTAATGTTCTTGTTGGTTCATGTTGATAATTACATGTTTATAGCATCTAAAAAGTTTAACTTAGTTATTGTACCTAGCAATGTGGTTGCACGATTTCTATTATCCATATGTAGTACTACATCATGGAACATGCTTCCATTGTATACAATGTACATCATGTGTATAGTAATGATAATTTATATTTGAATTTATTTGCATAACTAGTCAATAATGCTAGGGTTAAATAGCTAAGGCTTTATATCATAGAAACCACTTAACCATATGTAAACTGAAAAAAGGGAAATGCAAAAGCATGGTGTAAGAACATTGCCTTTTTGTGCGCATCAAAGCAACAAAGTTCTCTTCCATATTGAAAATGCTTGAATTGAATGTACTATATGTCTAGTTTTTTTTTCTCAAGTTGTTTTATCGAGTAGCAACATATGATGGGTTACCTTTTGATTTGGAAAAAATAAAGCAGTTTAGGAGCACCATACATCTATAATAAAAAGGATTTATTTGGGTGAGTGTAACCACACACACTCTATGTGAGCTTTCTCTTGCATGCATGGTGAGTATTTTGCCCCCACGTTTAGTGGAGTTGGTTTGGGCTGTGGGTTTTCTCCCCATCAGTCTCGAGTTCGATTCCGATGGATGGATTAACCTGGTGCATGTTGGTTGCGGGCTCTAACATACACCCCTAGGGGATTAGTCTCACCCCAGCTTGCCCCTTCTTGAACCTTGTTGGGTGGATATTTTGCAATTGACAATTTTGGGAAAAAATCCAGTCGCAAAATAGGTATACCAGCCACAGCATATGAGACAATGTCTCTCCTACCTTACAGGGAAGGCTCCCCCTTCTCACCGTGTAATGACCCTTACCAATAGGCCACTAAAAACCCCTCAAAAATGTAACTCAAAATGTAGATAGAAAATTATTTTGCAATATATGAGTTCGCTGTCCCAAAATTTCAGAATAATAGATAGCAACCAAATACCATCTAAAACACTATCAATGATGTAGGAAATTGCTCAAAACCATATGCCATTCATATATCAACAATTTGCAACAATGCCATACATATTTCAGCCAATAATATGATCATCAAACCCTAGGTTTGCAATATAGATAGACTGAAAATTACAATGCCCTTTCACTTGCAAAATCTTAGCCTTCCTTTGATACCAATAATGCCAAATGGCAAACAAAAACAAGTACAATGTAAAATAGTAAAGTGCTGAAGCTATATTTTGTACTCAGTTGAAAACATACATTTCTTAGAAAATATGCCAAATGCCAAATGAGAAGTGAGGAACCTGATTGTAGATGGCTGCGATAATTTTTACCAGTGCTGAAGATGCCAACATCCAAGCCAAAGTCACCCCAAATCTGAAAATGTACTTTCTTGCAGATTTTTGAAAATGTCTAGGAATTTTGAAAATTCCTTAAAAATAAATCATGGTATTTTGGGACTCCAAAATGCACCTATCTTTATCTCCTCGACGATAGAAATCCGATGCAAAAATACCCAGAATGATATGCTAAGTAATGAGGAAGATATGAGCAAAAATGTGGTTCCAAAACTCTATCCTGAAATTCTAAAAACTGAATTAGACTTGTAGCAAAAAAAATTTCGGATTGCTTTTTCGCTCTGCTTTTTCAGATCTGCTTTTTCGCTTTTCTTTTTCGGATCTGTTTTTTCGCTTTGCTTTTTCGGATCTGCTTTTTCGGACTGTTTTTTCGCTTTGCTTTTTCGGATCTGCTTTTTTCGGAGTGCTTTTCCGGATCTACTTTTTTTTCCTCTTGCAATAAAAAACTCAAACCCTCAGGTAAGTCTGAAGACTCCAAATAAGCTCAACTTGAAATGGCTGAATACCACTTCCAAAGTGCAACCCTTCAAAGGACATTTCACCTCCTCAGTTATGCAAATCCTTAAAAAACTTCGTTCCTAAAGATCAAATGACAATCTGTAGACCAAGATGGCACCACAAATGCTCAAAGAGAAAAGTAGTGTAAACTCAAGTCATGGGATGTCCAAATGAGAGGCCAAGCACTCTATTTATTTACTTTTCTAAGAAGCCACTAGAACTTCTAGAAGTATCCATAAAATATTCTTATAAAATCTTTTTATAATGCACTTTTATATAAAAAGTAATTTTATAAAATAAAAGTGCAACTCAACTCAAAATTATAACATTTTGGCCCCACATAACACATTATAATAAAAATATGATAAACACCATCTCTCCAAGAGCAAATAAGACCATCCAATCCCCAAATAATCATCAGAATGACTCTCACCAAAACCATCTGCCTACGAGAGTCCATGATAGGCAAATCCACTGAAAAATGATATGTCACTAAAGAGGGGACATGACAGTCTGCCCCTCCTGAAATTGCTTGCCCTCGAGCAATCTCAAAGCTGGGTGCTGCAAAATATCTTCTCCCTCCCATGTGGCATCCTTCTCAGGCAAATTTCTCCACTTCACCAAATACTCCCTAATGGTCCTCTTGTGGAGCTGCCTCTCTCTGCTGTCAATGATGTACTCGGGAACAAGAACCAACTTCCCCTCATCATCCAATGGAGGAAGAACTACTGAAGGCACAACATGCTGACCCAACGCCTTCTTGAGGCGTGACACATGGAAAACATTGTGTACCCTGCTGTCTTGCTGGAAGCTCAAGCTCATATGCCATCTCTCCAATACGCCTGATAATCCTGAAAGGACCATAGTACCTAGGCTTAAGCTTCTCCGATCCACTCTTCCCAAGAGTAGACTATCTATAGGGCTGCAACATGAGATAAACCATATCACCAACCTCAAAACTCCTCTCTGTCCGCTTCTGATCTGCATACTGCTTATGCTGATTCTAGGCCCTGGCAATATTATCTCTGAGAGCATCAACAATGTCCTTGCTCTCTTGAAGCAAATCTCCAGCACGAGGAACTCTAACATCACTCATAAGCAAATCCAGAAAACTCGGTGCCTCATAACCATAACTCCCATGCACTGCTGATGGTGAATAGACATCACAAGATAAACAACAAGAAATAGAACCCAAACCAAATCTGCTTGCCATCAATTCCTCAACACAAGGGTCAAATGCAAACTGATGTACATACCTTGCAGTATAATGCTGATAAAAAGAACCAACCTCAGTCAACAGCTCACCATGCACAGGTGATACAACCCACTGTGACTGATCACCAGCTAAGTCAGGAAATGTCATAGCCAAAGGAGTAGAATCAATAACAACAACCGCTGAAGCATCACTCCCAAACTCCTGCTCTAAGTCATGTATTATCAAGTTGTCAACAGCAGAACCTATCGCCATGTCATGCCCATCACAACTCTCATCCCGTGGCATCAAACCATCCCATAACTGATGACAAGCACTAAGGACCAAAGTACATCTACGTATCATCATCTCATCAACATGGTCATCAAAGGTAAATTGGTGAGCATACCTCACAGTGTAATGCCGATAAGATGCGCCAATCTCAGCCAGTGACTCAGACTGCAATCCAGATGAAACTAACTACAACCGATCACTAACCAAGCTGGAACTGCCTACTACCTCCGAAGACACCGCCAAGGGAGTAGTATCACTAGCAGGAACCATGCCAACTGCGGACTCACCAACATCACACATGATCTCAGATACAACATCACTAGTCTCCATGCCATCAGTAGTAGAGACCACCACCATGTCAGGCATACCACAACAATCTACTACAGCACCCAACTCAACTGAACCTGACTCTAGTGGAAACGAACCCGATATGCCAATGCTAGTATCGAGGATGGATGCATCCCCATCTCCACTGTCTCTGACAATCTCAACCATGGACATCCCCGGAGCACTAGACACCACAACCTGTGACTGAACAGAATCTGGTAAAGATGACAATCACTCCAACTCCATGGTCACCTCAGCCAAATGAAACTGTGACTCCTCGAAAGCCAACTGTGTACTCTCAAGAATCTCAGAAGTCACCTCGAGCTGCTGAGTAAGCTCACTCACCTCATCTTCCTTGGTCAATAATGCATCGTACGCTGTACTGCCCCACTCCATAAGATAATCTCTATTGGCTACCAACTGCCTATAATTCTGTCTCAGAATCCGTATAGCCTCCCATAAAGAGTGGATCTCTGTCAAGGAAAGATAACTGCCTCCCTGCTCATCACTAGTAGGAGAACCCCATCCATAAACTGCTAACAACTGACGAGCAACATCGAAATGCTGGCAAGCGATAGCAATGTCTCGCTCACTAACTCTCAGCTGACTAGACACATGATGGCGCTGGCTAGACTGTCTCCTACAATCCTCCTCTGACGCACTGTCCAAAGGAGTATCCTCAAAGTCACTGGTCTCTGGAGTACTACTATCCATATCCTGCGAATCCACTCCAAAGCTCATATCAACATACGGAGTATCAAAAGCTATAGCACTACTGTCCAACTCCTCTGTACCAAAAGAAACTGCCGAGGAAACTAAGTCCTCAAAACTACCCACTGCATCCTCCAGGATGTCATCAATGCCAATACAATCCTGGGACTCATTTGTAAACACTGCCAAATATGAAAGATCATTAACACATTCCAACAAGAATGGTCGACTGGAAATATGAACAAAGTCCAACACCGGTGTATAAAAACTAATACCGACATCAGACAAACTGCTGGCACAAGAAAGGACAACACCGTGCAATTTGCTAATCAAATCCATGATAGCACCCAAACAATCACTGCTACCAAAAAGTGATAAAGGTCTCCAGTCAACTGAATCCCAAACGCCAATATAACAATCTTGAGTCCATATCTGTAAACTAGAATCAGCTGGTAACTCAAGCAAACTCCTCACTTGAGTAATATGACTAATACCAACTAACTCCACATACCTGTCTGACACTGTCCCTGTATCCTGGATGTGAATGCCAGATGAACTCACAACATTATCAACGACCACATGTGATCCGCCTGCCGCAGAAAGCTGAGTATCAAGTGTGCAAGATGAAACTAAACTCAACTTCATGCCATGCTCATCTCCATGTCTCTCCAAGTCCTATAATGCCAATGGAGTATTCACCAAAGAAGTTCGAGTGTCCTCAAGGTCGCGAGAAAGCCTGTCAACTTCCTCCTCCTTCCTCAAGGCATCTGAATAGTCTCCCACAAGGCTAAGAAGATGGTCACGATCTGATAGAAGATGTAAATAGCTCAACTTCATCGTTCCCATTCCTTCCCTAATCGCCTGTAAGTCAACACAAGAAGACTCTGCCTGAACTCCCTTATGTCTGCCCTGTAACTGAATCATCTGGATGTGATCCTCTATCATATCCTGCATCCTGTCATGATGAGATAATGAAGTCACAATACTGTCTTCGCTCACCTTCAGCTGGTTGAACAAATCATGCGAAGTACTACCAGCCTCAACCTCATGTGACGAAGCATCCAAATGTGCCTGGTACTCCCTCTCAGCAAAGTCATGAATACTCAATGTCTGCTCATCTCTACCAGGTATCTCACCATCGTGCACAACAACATCCTCAAAATCATCATCTGAACCCTCTACGCTGTAGTCACTGCCTGTCGTAACCAAACCATCCTGAGTACCTGTGACATCACCCTCTGGCAACCTGTATACAACTGTCTCAACTTGAGTATCAAGTTGACAGTTACTATCAATCTGCGCAATATCCTTCACCACTTCCTCCTGTGGCGGAGTAGAATCTGAGACCTCTACCTGGCTGTAAGCTAGTTTCTCGAACTCCTCATGCAAGTTCCTGGTAATTGTGTCATCTGTCCTGTGAGAAGATCTGCCAAATAGAAATCTAGTCAACTTATCCACCTTAGTTGGGTCGGACAGCATGTCATTCATCATACGGTGGCGCTTAACCCACTGTTCAGACATGTCATGGCTTATTTTCTTAAGTTCATCTCGAATGTCTAAATAACCATCCTTTCTACTATTCCGACTCTGGATCTTCCTACTTTGTCTATCAGCTATCCAAGATCGTGTCCTCTGAGACTCTGTACTATACCTGTCCATTCTGGATAAAGTAGAGTGCTGATCACTCATACAAGACGGCTCTTACCCAACAGGATGGCAAGAAAACCGCTTTGATACCACTGTAATGACCCTTACCAATAGGCCACTAAAAACCCCTAAAAATGTAACTCAAAATGTAGATAGAAAATTATTTTGCAATATATGAGTTCGCTGTCCCAAAATTTCAGAATAATAGATAGCAACCAAATACCATCTAAAACACTATCAATGATGTAAGAAATTGCTCAAAACCATATGCCATTCATATATCAACAATTTGCAACAATGTCATACATATTTCAGCCAATAATATGATCATCAAACCCTAGGTTTGCAATATAGATAGACTGAAAATTACAATGCCCTTTCACTTGCAAAATCTTAGCCTTCCTTTGATACCAATAATGCCAAATGGCAAACAAAGACAAGTACAATGTAAAATAGTAAAGTGTTGAAGCTATATTTTGTACTCAGCTGAAAACATACATTTCTCAGAAAATATGCCAAATGCCAAATGAGAAGTGAGGAACCTGATTGTAGATGGCTGTGATAATTTTTACCAATGCTGAAGATGCCAACACCCAAGCCAAAGTCACCCCAAATCTAAAAATGTACTTTCTTGCAGATTTTTGAAAATGTCTAGGAATTTTGAAAATTCTTTAAAAATAAATCATGGCATTTTGGGACTCCAAAATGCACCTATCTTTATCTCCTCGACGATAGAAATCCGATGCAAAAATACCCAGAATGATATGCTGAGTAATGAGGAAGATATGAGCAAAAATGTGGTTCCAAAACCCTAACCTGAAATTCTGAAAGCTGAATTAGACTTTTAGCAAAAAAAAATTCGGATTGCTTTTCTGCTCTGCTTTTTCAGATCTACTTTTTCGCTTTGCTTTTTCGGATCTGTTTTTTCGCTTTGCTTTTTCGGATTTGCTTTTTCGGACTGCTTTTTCCAATCTGCTTTTTTCGCTTTGCTTTTTCGGACTGTTTTTTCGGATCTGCTTTTTTTCCTCTTGCAATCAAAAACTCAAACCCTCAGGTAAGTCTGAGGACTCCAAATAAGCTCAACTTGAAATGGCTGAATACCATTTCCAAAGTGCAACCCTTCAAAGGATATTTCACCTCCTCAGTTATGCACATCCTTAAGAAACTTCGTTCATAAAGATCAAATGACAATCTGTAGACCAAGATGGTGCCACAAATGCTCAAAGAGAAAAGTAGTGTAAACTCAAGTCATGGGATGTCCAAATGAGAGGCCAAGCACTCTATTTATTTACTTTTCTAAGAAGCCACTAGAACTTCTAGAAGTATCCATAAAATATTCTTATAAAATCTTTTTATAATGCACTTTTATATAAAAAGTAATTTTATAAAATAAAAGTGCAACTCAACTCAAAATTATAACATTTTGGCCCCACATAACACATTATAATAAAAATATGATAAACACCATCTCTCCAAGAGCAAATAAAACCATCCAATCCCCAAATAATCATCAGAATGACTCTCTCACCAAAACCATCTACCTACAATAGTCCATGATAGGCAAATCCACTGAAAAATGACATGTCACTAAAGAGGGGACATGACACACCGTTCCTTGGATCAACTCAAGGTAAGAAAGAAGTTAAGAGATTATCAAATAGGGTGTTACAAATATTCCTTCTTATCTTTCAAGAAGGAATCCACTTACCTGAAGAACAAGTAATGGACAAATCTTTATTCTCTAAACTACACTTCTATCTAAAAGCTGGAAATAGTGATACTGATAAACCAACACCAATTCACAGGCTGATTGAAAAGGGTACCGACTTGGCTCTAAGACCTATTTATCTATTCTATAAGAAATACCTCTACCATTGGGGCACACCGACTTCCAGAAGTAGAGACTTTCTAACTATTCAAACAAAGTGTGTGAAAATAATATGGTAATATAATCTACAGTCACAGCTTCTAGTTTTATATTACCACAATTGCTCCCAGTCACAACTTTGGCTCCGATTGTTTCTAATTTTCAATTTGCTCTTAATAAAACAAAAGAATCATATAAATATAAAGACAGTAAAACCAAATTGCAGTCACAACTTCCAATTTGATTTACCACAATTGCACTCAGTCAGCTTCAGCTCCAATTGTTTCTTTCTATTTATTTTCCTCCAAAATAGTCCTACACAATCATAGTTATGCTTGCACAAGTTTGGTAGAGCTTTCTTGCATAAAATAAAAATGGTTTTTACAATGAGAGGGTCAATCCTTTTATAAGAAAAGAAATGAGAAAAAGGAGGAAAAAGTGGGAGCAACTCAACCACTTTGACCTAGTAAAACTAGGTGAGAAGAATTATTGGATTACATGTCATGAGAACATGCAATCAAATTACATGTAATTGCAAAAAGATGAAGAAAAGTGAATCAATCCTTGAAACTATCAAGGAAGGCCTTATATTTGGCAATACAATCATGAACCACAGGAAGATTTGGAATCTTCATTGTCTCTTAAATGACTTCAACCCTGATTGGATTCGTATATGCTGATTTCACAACTTTGTAATTATCTGCAAGAGAATCCATTAAGTGTTTTGCCACAAATTTATATGCAGCAGATTGGTTCAACGTCTGTGCTCCAAATTCTTCAGAATCAAAATCAGCATTAACTCTGTTGGTGTATTTTGTAGTCATTTCCTCTTCAATGAAGAGGTTATCATCTCTAGTAAGAACCTTGCATTCTCTTTGCCTGAGATTGTTGGTGATGTCCACTTCTACTGTTTGACAGCTCTCTAGATACCCTTGTAGCTTTGCCAAAAGCTTTTCCATTCGCTAGACTTTGTCGAGCCTTTGCAAGAAATTGGTCATGTTAACATACTCAATCTATGTATTTGAGATTTGATCAAGAGTTGATGAAACAAGTGAGGCTGTGGTATGAGCCAGCTCTTTGTCATATTGATATTCCATCTTTCTTTTGACTTGTGATGGTGCTGACATATCCTATGTTAACATGGAAATTCCAAAGGGTAGATACATCATCTGAGGAGATCAGATCCATGAGAGGGTTAGGCTTTGGTTTGCAATGATAGATCTATGAAGAACAAGGTGTTTGGAGTATTGATTAGATACTCATAAAACACATGTGTTGGCTGGGAGTGAAACAAATAGCACATGTATGTGGGTAAAAAGGTGCAAAATAGGACTTATAAAGATGGATTGCATGTGGGACTTTGTTTGTATGGTCAAGAATGCAAGTTGGAAGCATATGGACATGTGTAAATGATAATTCTGGTATCTAAAAGAGTGACCTTTTACCAAAATCTGGTTCTTTAGAGGTAATTATATGTAGTGAAAATGACAAGTTTTGTTTTTTTGTTTTTTTTGTCTACATGTAATGGGCTTGGGAGATGCAATTACATATGTCGAAGAATGATGAATTGGCATGAATGTATGCACGTGCATTCTTGAGGGGATGATTTCAACTTTCTTCAAAAACAAACAACAAACAAGCAAGCAAAACAAAAACAAAGAACACAAAACATACCTCTTGCTATTGACTCAAACATGTTAAATTTGAAACTAATCTTCATATGCAATTTCATTTTTGAGTATAGGATGATTTTTATGCATTGGTGAAGAAAAGATTTCAACTTATTTAAACACAAAATGCAAAATACATGGGCTGCATTTTAACAAATGGATACAAATGAGTCATAAAATGCAACAATGTAGGAAAATAGATGAAATACAAAAACAAATCTAATACATTCACTTACTTGGAGCTCAATGAGCCAAAAATGGAAGAAAAAGAAGTTGAAATGACTTTGTCTTCTCCAAAATCAAACTCTTGAAGTGTATTTGCATCCAATAACTCAAAAACCTTTGACCATTTCCAAGTTGCAAAGAATGATCTCAAGATGCAACAACAAGCCACGTTTTTACTTGCATTTGATCAAAAACAACTTGCAAAAACCTTCCAAAGCAAAATGATTTACCAAGAGCAAGCTTGCTGGGCGTTTTTTATGAGAAATGCATTCAAATGATGCCCTTGCATGAGTTGTTTTAGGCTGAGAATGCACAAAACTTGCTCGTGGAAGAATGAAAAATGCATATGGAGGTAAAAATGGGCTTTAGAGATGCATGTGCATGGTTTATTTTGCAAACAAATCCTTTTGTTGAGACTCTCAAACAAAAACGCAGCCTAGAAGTGCATTAACATGCAATGTTTTGACATGTAAAAATCTTGGAATGAACTTCCCAGCCAAAACGCACTTAAATGATGCATTTACATAAGTTATTTTAAGGGCAAATGACTTGGGTGGCATCTCCAAGTAAAAACGCAGCCTCCCTTGACATGTTTTGGCATGGAATGATGTTCTTAGTGCAAAACACACTCTATAGATGAAAGAACATATGACGTTGCATGTAATGAACTTGAACAAAGTTTCCCAGCCAAAACGCACCCTTAGAGTGCATATACATGTCACGTTTTTACTTGTAGAAGACTTGTGTGAAGTCTCCAAGCCAAAATGGGGTCTTGGGATGCATAAACATGCTTTATTTTGGCATGTTAAAACACTTCAATGCAAGTCCCAGCCAAAACACACTCTTCAAGTGCATACACATGTCATATTCTGGCATGTTTTAAGTCTCAAATGTCATCCTTCAGCCAAAACACACTCTTGAGAGGCATTTACATGTCATGTCTTGGCATATTTTTGTCTAGAATATGACTGATCAAATGATGGTAATCGGTAAGCTCTCTACCGGTCCAAGTATTGTCATTGATTGACAAAAGAGGATAGAGACTTGTCATCTCTATATAGACTGACGCTCTAAGAAAATCTAGATCAAGAGAGGCTGGTTTGTAATTCATTGTAATCGGTCACTGCACTAAGCATCAGTAACCGGGCAAGTCACTCAACTAGGGAAGAGGGTATTCCAGTTTCACCCAAGAACCAAGCTAAAACCGGTATAGACAAGAGCAGCTAAAAGCAATATACAACTGGTGTCTATAACACAACCGGGACAATGTAACCGGTAATCCACGCGAGAGGAAGCTCACCGAGGACAATGCAACCAGTAAGACAAGAAAGAAACTGCAAAAGATCGAAGGACGAATATATTATAAGACTCCGGTATGAACTGAGGAAGTCATAGTCAGCTGTCAACTATCTGTTCCAACCAGCTCAGTCTACCGGGATTTATTGCAATACATCCGGGTGATCTTGAGTTGTCTTGGTGATCTGTTTGAGATGCAGGTAAAGGAACTTGTGGCGCGACTAAATGATTTAAAGCCGGATTCAGTGGCTCTAAATCAAGGTGTTATCACCTATGAAGGAAGGTTGCTTGACATGCAACTGCTGTTTTCTTCATGAAGCGGATAAAGCTAGAGCATGCATCTGATGTTTGCTCAGTAAACCATTACTTCACTAAGTGATGTAATCGTAAGATCTCAGGATTAGGTCATGCATTTGAGGCGCAGTTAGGGCAACAAAATTGTATATATTCGTATGCCTGTTGTGAGGAAAAGTTGCCTTCATTCTGCCGAGAAAAAGAGTGAACCTATATGCTACAGAAGCAGGGGTAAAAGAAAATAGAGAAAGAGAGATAGCAGATTGTGCAAAGCAACACAACTATAGATGAGAATACACCTGCGGCAACCGGTGTTGATTCTCAGTTGAGCGTAAATAGAGATCTTATTAGGCTAAGCAAAGCCATCTGTAAAGATCACAATTCTATGGTTTTTTAGCAAACTACAATAGACAAATCCCAGTATTTGGGTGGACTCTAACAGGTACCTTGTATCAAAATCCCTTAATCGAGTGACATCTTTCAAAGTGTTTAAAAGTCCTTTAACCAAGCAGGTCCTAGCAGACCTTATTGTAACAAATCCCTTGATCGGGTCGCATCTAGCAAGTGCGCTTTTATCTTTTAACCGGGAAAGCTCTTAACAGGGCGTACTCCAGGAGAGTACAAAATTTGTGAGGTCTCCTCACACCGTGGTTTTTACTCTAACCGGGTTTCCACGTGATAAATTAGGTGTCACTTTGTGATTGTTTACTTACTGTTATTATTTGCTTAAATCTGTTTTCCTTTTGTGCTATAAGTTTACTTCAGTGGATTTAGTGAGAAAAAGTTTTTACAAGTGCTGATTCACCCCTCCCCTCTCAGCACCGGTTGGGACTATCAATGACCTCCTAGCCAAAACGCACTCTATAGAAGCATTTACATGTTGTAATGTCCCCTTCTCCGTAGTAGGCCATTATGGCGCCTGATTAGTCTATCTCCCATCCGGATAGGCTAATGGCTTCTTTCAGAGGATGTCAGCGAGTCACAAGCTTCAATGGGCGAATATTTATATTTTTGGGCTCCTTTTCTAAAGTTAAATCACTTTATTTTATAAAGTGATATTATAAAGTCACTTTATGACTTAAAGTTACTTTATTTTAAAAAGGTAACTTAAGTGAACACTTTTATCCCACATGGCTTAGTTTCAGTGTTTTCCCTCACTTTGAGATTATAAAAGAAAAAAGTATGCCTTGGGAAAAGCACCATGAAATATTATAAACAAAAAAGAAAGTAATTCTCTAGTTGCATTTGTGATTGGTTATATTTCAAGGACGCAAACCCTTTGGAAATTTGAGAGGTTGGACGTAGCCCCAACACCTCGATAACAATGGAATCATCCAAATTTCATGTTTGGAGCTCAATATTGGTAAGGAAGAAGGAACTTCATTCTCAACATTTTTAATATCTAAGGTCAGATTGCATGTGTATTCGAATCTAGTTATGGTGTATACAACAACAAGATTGAATGTTGGTTTTCGAAGTTTGCTTTGGGACTCCCTAATAGCATCTAGAATTGGATATTGCACCTCAGCCTATTTTTCTATAACTGCATACGTTGGAAATGAGAGACCTTGTTTCACTGTATACCAAAGACCATTATATAGCAGTAGCTCTTGCGTTATTTCCTAAACGCGAGACCCCTTAGCGTTGTGAGCCACGATTCACATACTGGCTGCAGAAGTTGATTTCGGTGTATCGAGCTGGGTGTTGGGATTGGCACCAGACTTCTAGACAGACTGCGTGGTGGAGAGTGTGTGTGGGGATGAGACGGGAAGCATTCACCCTCAGTCTGACTGCTAGTAGAGGCGCATTTATTGTGGTTTCGCCCAACGTCAAGGAGGCCACCTTGTCACAACACGAATGGTATGAGAACCGGTGGTACTGGAGTAAACTAGACACACGCGATTATTAAACAATGAGTCATCGAAGGTATTAACAGTGCGTGGTGACTGGTCACGCAAAGAGAACTCTAGGTGTGTGTTGTGGTATAGTCATTACCAAGCTTCGGGTGACATGCTGGGGAAGACCATCAGGCATACGCAGTGTTGGCTGCACATAGTGGTTGGACGAGTGACTCAGCTGGATGCAAGACTGCAGCAGCCCATGTCCATTCGTTGCTAGCTGCCTCAGCATCCAGATTTTGCAGCCTACTAGGATACCAGGTTCCTTTCTCATTTTCTGAGTTTGCGCTTGTTTCTATATATATATATAACTGCAATTGAGAATGTATATGCATCTTTATTACCACTGAGTTGTATTGGTTGAGAATGCTTGATGAATGGTTAGAAGAAATTGGATTAACAAATGTTTCTAAATGTTGCTGGATATATATGTTTTCATCTCCTATTGTAATACATTATCGTGCAATACTTAAATTGGAGACTTTGGTAATTTAATCATCATTAAACAAAAGTTACATGAGTATATATATATAACTGGAATTGAGAATGTATACGCATCTTTATTACCACTGAGTTGTATTGGTTGAGAATGCTTGATGAATGGTTAGAAGAAATTGGATTAACAAATGTTTCTAAATGTTGCTGGATATATATGTTTTCATCTCCTATTGTAATACATTATCGTGCAATACTTAAATCGGAGACTTTGGTAATTTAATCATCATTAAACAAAAGTTACATGAGTATCACCACAATCTACACTGTATGTTTCGTCTTAAGACCCTCAAGATTGGCAGCGACAGTGCTGTTCTGAGATTTTTGTAAGACATTTTTAGTTAAACCTTCGTTAGGGATACTGCACATGTCATGTCTTGGACATGAAAAAAACATTTACATGTAAAGTGGACTCTAGAGGAGGGATTACATATATGCAATGACATATTTTAAAACAAGTCTTAGCTTTTTTACATGTAAAGTGGACTCTAGAGATGCAATTGCATAAAAAGTAGGAGTTTTGAAGACATGTTGTTTCTATACACAACTTAAGTGAACAATTTAGCACATGTCTAATTAAATAGTTGAGTGTAATATCACTTAAGAGGTCCAAAATAACTATTTACACTATATATATAAATATATAATGTGCAAACATTATTTATAAAACAATATTAACTTATATGTTGATTTAAAACATAAAGTAAATCTCAACATTAAAATAGAACTATAAAGTAATAAAGTCACTTTGAAATATTTAAAAACAACTCAACATCAAAATATAACATAAAGTGCACTATAATCACTTAAGTGATAAAGTAACTTAAAAATAACATCTATTTTTTAAATATGCAGTTGAGCTTGGAGAGTCCACTTTTTGGGCACTTATATGACCATATCTTTTGATTGACAAGTCCGATTAAGCCATAAGATAGATCAAATCGAAGGGAAAACCGAAAGCAAGAGATTGGACGAAACAAAAAGACTAAAAGCAATTAAAAACACACTCGAAAACACACCAAAAGACCATGAAGGATTCAAAAATCAAGTATAGGAAGACAAACTGAAATAACGGAAAAGACTTGATGAAAGCCTTCAGCAAAAGGATTCGCTAAACATATTGAGATCAAATGATTGATCAATATTGGTTAATTAAATAGCGAATTAACATAGAGAAACACGAAACTAAGTTCAATTGTTTCGTATTGTTACCTACATTTTGTGATGACAAAATGCAGGACAACAAACCTCAACTTGGCAATAAGTAAGAGCAAGGCAAGGTAGGTTGGGTGCTGGGCTGGTTCGTGGGGATACCCTTGGAGTAATGAAAAAGAAAGAAAAAAAAATGATTTATTTTGAGACAAATTCGACCATATTTATGTTATGCATAGCATAGCATAGCATTGATCCTTGCTCGAGGTTTAATGTAATTCTTTGAACATTTGCTGCTTGTAAATTTATTTTATTGATTCTTGTAAACAGTGAATAGAGATATTCTAGATGATTGAGGAAGTTAATAATATGCTTAAACTTACCATGGAGGCTATCTACCAAGCCTTGTAGCTCAACTGGTCTAGGTATTCTAAAAGTCACACACACACATATATGTGTTTTGCATGAAGAAGACAGTAATAAGCTCAATTTGCAGTGTAATGATTTTTAGGAAAAACGACACTAAAGATCCATAAGCATTTTTCCCAAGATACTTCTGTTTATTTTTCATTTTTTTGGTTCATGTATTTCACTACGTGAGTTTTTCAAGCATTAGGAAGTGGCAATTTCTTTCATTCCACATAACACTGTTAGTTGTGGACTAGGTTTGTTTGTATTTGTAGCCATGCACTTTTGTTTACTGGCTGTCAAGTGCAGGTGAGATATGTAATATGGGCTTGTAAAGTTACAGATGACAAATTGGAAGGATCGTTTAGAGATTCTAGAGCTTGAGTTTTTTGAATTTCCTACAAGTTGATAAGACTTTCAAATATCTTATTGTGTATTTCTCTTATTTTGCAGCCCTAGAACATTCATTGGAATCTTTTCTTCAGTTATGTCACTAGTTCTACTTGGACGAGCTGCTTTTGTTTTTCCTCTCTCTGCTTTATCCAATTATCTGCACAGGGGTACTCGAAATACAAGGATTACATTCAGACACCAGGTAATATTCATAAAGAAGTTTGTTTCCTTTTATGTTTTTCATGGAAATATTAGTCTTTGTACAAGAAAACCTTCTTGAAAGTATTTTCATAGAAGTCTTATTTGTTTCTTTCAATGTTTTGCATGGGCTTGTTAACCCAAATTAAACCTTCCTGAAAGTATTTTCAGAAAAATGTTTTTGTCGCTTACAATGGTTTACATGGGCTTGTTGCTCCTGAATTTGTTTACACAAATTGGTTAGGGGTAGCATGTAAGATAGTGAGATTTAAGACCATGGGAATTTATTTCTATGGATTTTGTAGGAGGCTTACCTATGAGCAAGTATGGGTGTGACTTTTTTCCAGTTATGTATAGATTTAGCAAAATGTGTATATTAAAGCCATACAAGAAGACAATTATAGGAAAAAAAATCAATTGAAATATTTTCCACTAACGTGTGGATGCGCTTTGACCTTCCTAATTCCATTATTTTGAATAAAATACAAGATTTGTTGGCAAAATTTGGTCTACTTTGTGGAATATGATGGATTCTAGACTTGAGAAGAGAATGGCTTTCTATCTAGAAATGCATGGAGAAAGGAAGGTAGTCAATATGACATTGGGACAACTTATTTAGGATTATAACAATGGGTGTCCCAAACATTGGAGTCTTTACCCTATTTTCAACACTCCAATAGCTCAATCCATTCTTCTATAAATCAGTCACCATTTGAGGCTTTCTACGGTTATCCTCCTTTACTTGCATTTGATGTTAGAACAACTAAAATATCAAAATGGTCAAGATTTAGATGTTACCAAGGAAATTGGGTATATTGAATGGATCTAGCAAATCTAGTTCAATCTTAAAAAGGGAAAAATGAAACATCTCAAAAAAAATATAAAAAATGTATGATCAACACTGAAGAGAGAAAAAGCTTAAGGTTAGAGATAAGTAGCATTGTCTTTAGGAAATTAGAGGTTGGAAGGACAAGCCAAGAAGACCCAATCATAAGATATAAATCTTTTTACATCTTAGAAGTAGTTGGAGATTATGGTTTCAGCTTTGACCTAACACTGCCCATGATGATGCATTTAGTGGTGAATTGTGAATTTTCGCACCTCTATGGCTTCCATATTGGATGACGAGGAAGGAGAGCAATTCTACCTTCATTGATGGACTTGGTGTGTGAAGACCAAGCAATATTTTTTGAGTAGGTGATGCTACAGTCAAATGAAGTAGGTGCTGTAATATCTTAAACCAAATGCATGCCAATTATTGTACCTAGAAAGCCTCTCATTATAGATTTTATTTATATGATTTTTATAAAACGTATACATGTAAATGGAGGGAAATTGACCATCATTGAAGGACTCAGTGTTTGAAAACCAAGCAATACTTCTTGAGGAGGTGGTACTACAGTGGAAGACGGGAGACCGGAAGTAGATTCTGTAATATCTTAAACTAAATGCATGCAAATTAATATACCCAGAAAGCCACTAACTATTGATTATTTTTTTTATGATTTTATAAAATGCATACGTGTAGTGGAGGGAAACTAACCAACACACATTGAGAACATACCCAACATATAGTTCTAAACTATGAAGCATTTGTAACACATATGGATTCATGCAACTATTTGTAGAGGGTTCTCGTACTGAAGAGGACCAAGTTTATGCCTAAGTGGTTACATCCTCAGGCAACCAGGAATCTGTTGTAACAAAATTGTCTTTCTGTAGCTGAAGTGGAGTGTTTGGGTTTATAATTCAACTGAAGGAAGGACACTGATTGACATTTCGATAATGTTCAAATAAAAGCCAGATTGAGGCTCAATCAATTATGACAACTTTCCTTTAGGAGAACATCATTGAATCCATCTCAATCTTTTATCCAACTAGTAATAAAAGACGAGAAGGATGATAAACAATGTCATGGTTTGCAAGCAAGTTGGCCACCTTGTTTTGCTCCAAGAAACAATTCATAAAATGAACTAGATCAAATTTACAACAAAGCAAGGTAACATTTTTCAAAAAGATACTAAGTTTCCAATTTGGGTACTTCCCATTCTAAAGCCCATTGAACATGATTTGGGAGCTGTCCTTGATCAACACATTTTTTTTGCTTTCCTAATAGATCCAAAGTTAAGCTTCAAATAGTAACTTTACACTTCACTTCATTTTGTAATGCCCCCTATTCATTGAGTCAGTATATTGGTACCCACAAGCCTATTTCTATTCTTTTAGGTGCCTAACGGGCAATTGAGAGAAGTATATATTGGTGAGGATTTTTTTATTTGTCCCTAGTATTCTAATGATTTTTGCTAAGTTGCCGAATCGGGTACGGGTACGGGTACAGGTACGTGGGTACGAATCGCTGGTACGGTAGAAATTTTTTTAGGGGGTTGGGTACGTTTTGGGTACGTCCACACACACACACACATATATATATATATATGTTCATCTAACAAAGTATATATATATCTGTATATACTATATGTTCATCTAACAAAGTTTAAAATGTCACAGACCAATCATGTATATGGCAGGTTGTTTTATATGTCATATATGTGCAGCTAAAAAACAAATTAAGTTTACAATGTCACATACCAATACAAATGGTAAACAAAACCATTACAAATTTCAGATTTTGAAACATAACATACTAATTTAAATTCAGTTTTCGTCATTTCGATATCAAAAAGATCGAACTAGAATGTCATGATATATAGTCATTGTTTAACATATAAATAATACTAGGAATCAGTTCACTAATCAGAACCATAGGGGTCATCATCAATATGAAGATTGTCATCAACATTGACATTAGATGATTCAGATTGAACCCCGATGTTACTTGCACTAAAAGTATGCTGGCTACTTGACTCCTCAATTGTTATAGATTGTGCAGCAATAGAAAGATCCAAGTCAGTACGCTCCGGTTCTACATCCCACAACTTTGCTGCCCCTTCCTTGTACTCATCATTTTTGTGAGTAAGAAGGCGCAAGTTGGAATGCACATAGACTAAATCCTCAGCTTTGCTTGATGCTAACCGATTGTGCTTCACTGAATGGATGAAGGAGTATGTACTCCAATTTCGTTCAGTTGAAGAAGAACTAGCAACCTAGTGAAGCAAAGGCAGATCTCATTAGACTCTTTAAAATTTAAGTAAATCAAAGGACAAATAGTAATTTTTAAATAACAACCAGAACTGGAAAGTGTATAAAAATTCATAAAATTACTTGTGATAAAACTTTGATCGCAAGAAGTTGGAGGTGTGGTGATTTGTGGCCATTGAGGTACCACCAAGAGTGAGCTTTCTTCCTATACTTGTCACGAAGAGCAGCAGGACTATGACCAATGGATGCTGCAAAATCAGCAAATTCACTTGTAACTGCATCTTCCATTTCAGTATCAGGGAAGAGTTTAGTAACAGCTTTCCTAAACCCTTCACCTACTTCTACATCACGATATGGTGGCACCCTTGTTGGCATAGAAAGAATCTCTTCACTATAATATTTGGGAGTCAAGGAGAAGGCAAGAAGATGGAGCGGGGTGGTCATTTTGTTCCATCGCTCAACACAAATTGATTGCACCTCTTTGAAGAAGGTTTCTTCAGGGTCTTGCTCTTTTGCATTTATAATGGATCTCATCTTCTCAATCATTGAGTCTATTTCATCATAAACTTCCCCCAAGCATGGTTTATCCATGTCAGTAAAGCGAATCATACCTAGGATGGGCTCTGTGAAACTAAGAAGGTATTCTGCACGATCCCACCAAGTGTCATCCAAAATCCTTTGCTTGACATTTGTTGCCCTCTCAGTACTGGACTGCCTCCATATGGTCCATGCTTGGCTGATGACCATACCAGAAAGTGCCTCTCGAACATTCACAAGTCGTCTCAAGACAATTGTATTCGATGCGAATCTAGTCTCAGCAACCTATAAAGAATAATATGTATATTTAGATATGATTTTATTGAAATAAATCACTAAAGTAAAACATAAAATTGGATTGTTTGAAATTTGAATTACCTTCAATAGCTCTAGCCACGAGAATGATCTAAAAATAGCTTGTGAGAAGTGGTGGTTTGTTATGAACATTTGGACCTCTTGAGCTTCATCATACACTTCTTTAATCCAAGCTATTTTAGTACCCAACTTCTGTAGCATGAGGTTGAGTGAATGTACGGCACAAGGTGTCCAAAATATATGGGGGAATCGTGTCTCAACTAACATACCAGCTGCTCTACAGTTCTTTGCATTGTCCGTTACAACTTGGACAACATTTTGAGGACCTACTTCATTAATGCACTGTATAAGAATGTCAGCAATAAATTGTGCATCCTTCACTTGGCCCTCACAATCAACAGCTTTTAGAAACATTGCCCCTTTAGGGCACATTGCAATCACATTAATTAAGGGTCTATTTTTTGCATCCTTCCACCCATCGGAAATAATAGAGACACCTGTTTCTTTCCATGAGGCCTTAATGGGAGCTAATGAAGTTTCAATATGGTTGACCTCCTTTGTCAATAAAGTGGTACGCACCTTCTCATAACCTGGGCTTGTGTACCCCTTTGGAGCTTCACTGATTTTTCTTACCATGTCTTGCCAATAGGGTGATCGAACAACATTGAATGATAAACCATTTGCATAGAGGCACCTAGCAATCGCTTCATCAACAATATCTCTAGCATCATTATTAAATGCTCTCTCTAATGGTCCTTTTGCTTTCTTTGGAATACTAGCCTCATCTTCATTTCTACTCAAATATGGATGGCTTTGCCTTTCTATCACAATATCAGGAGCAACACTGTGAGATGATGAACCATGCTGCCTTCGTGAGCCCTTTCCTTTATTCAATGGATGCCCGAATCTATTTTGAATCCTTGCATCCGCTTCCTCTTGCTCCTTAATATATGCTGCTACTTGAGAAGCTGGTATAGGTGCACCTTTTTTCCCTGGACAAAATTTGATTCCCTTTCCAGGTATTTCACACAAATGCCCTTTCACTCGGCTGTAGGAACTTGTATAGTGCTTGTCACACCTAGGACATATCCAAACACATGTCCCTCCACCTGGAACATGCTCTAATATTTGCACATGCCTCCATAATGGTGAAGCTGGGTCACTAGTGAATTGAGAAATCTCGGTTGAATTAGAACCAGTTGCCATGATAAGTTTGTATAGCACCCTGCAAATTATACATAATGATAAAAGAGTAAGTCTTTAAAAATAAATTATCAATTAAAATTTAAATAATTATTGATGTTAAATATGATTTATAAATAATATATTAATATTCATTATTTTAAAATTAAAATTTATACTAAAATTAAAAAATATATTATAAATTATTTATTTATCTATTAATAATAATAATTAAAATTTATACTAAAATTAAGAAATATATAATAAATTATTTATTTATCTATTAATAATAATAATTAAAATTTATACTAAAATTAAAAAATATATAATAAATTATTTATTTATCTATTAATAATAATTTAATACATTTACTATATTAGAAATATCAAAAAGTAAAAACCATTACCATTACAAAGATTGGAAATACAAATTTATAAATAAAATAAATTATATTATAAATTTATATTAGTTTAATATTGAAATTTAGGGTTTGAGGGTTTGAAGTTTAATATTAGTTAAATATTATTATAAATTTATATTAGTTTAATAGTGATTCTTGAAACAAATGGCATCTTACTAATTTTTAAATTATTATTATGTTTGAAGTTGAACTTTGAAAGTTTTAATAACAAAATAAAATTTTTAACAAACAAAAGTTTATTAAAATTTAGAACATTACCTCTGCAAATGCGTTGAAAATGGTTGAACGCAGAAACCGCCATTAGAAGGAAGATGCGTTGAAAATGGCGAAACTCGCCATTAGCTCTGGTCACCAACTGAAACCTCAAACCTACGTGAAAATGAAGCCTCACTTTCTGCTCTGTTCGCCGCCTCCAGTCGCCTTGCGTGAAAACGAAGCCTCGCCGCCTCCAGTCGCCTTGCGTGAAAGATGAAAGCTAGTCGCTGCTGTGAAGATGAAAGTCGCCCTAGCTGTGAAGATGAAAGTCGCCGCTGTGAAAATGAATGTGTTGTTTTCACTTTTTTAACCCAACCGCCTACCGCAAACAAGAAGATATTTTAATTTTCCAAGTCAAACCGGTCATGAATCGACCGGAATCAACCTAGAATCACCACGTCACAGGTTGAATCGCGTGGAATCGAACACGTTTAGCCTGAAACGGTTCAAAGGCAAAAATGTCGAACCCTGTGCGGACCCACAGAAGATTCGATTCCAGTTCCGACTCGAGACGATTCGTACCCGGAATCGACAGAGGGCAGGGGCCGATTCGGCTACTTAGGATTTTTGGGCCATTTCCTAAATTTTAGGAGGTTGGTTGGATGTAGGACCACCATCATTAGTCTTCTCTTGGGGAATTCATCATGAGGAGACCCTTTTACTATTGACATTTCTAATTCCCCTTGAGATTCTTAGGTATACATGTTTTGAATAAGTTCCCTAGAGAAAGCTTGTTCATATTTCTTAGGGGCTTTTGAAGAACTCTCAGGAATAGGAGCATGTCATGTAGCTTGTCATTCAATTGACATGCGAGTTGGCAATTCATAATGTTTTAGTAATTGTAATGCCCCCTCATTAGTCTGATCAACAGTTGGCAAAGGGTTGACCTATCATTTGAGTTCTCGTAGGTCAACAGTATGGTTAGGGGACTCATTATGAGGATCATGGAGCTTTGCATGGGCTCTATGAGCTGTTTTGGACTTTCAGACGGCAGTTCCTACATTTTAGGGAGGTCTCCTATTTTTAGGGAGAATTGGTTGTTGACAGGTTGACCACCTGAGGGACCATTGAGCAGAGCAAGGTCCTTTTTGAGCAGTTTCAGGTGTTTGGAGACATGTTCGTTCTTTTTAGGGAAGATCCCTACTTTCTAGGAGGAATTGTTAGTTGGCCTACAGGACTTAGGCATCATTAGTGATCTTAGGGCTTCAGTTGGAATTCAGTTTTGAGTCCATATTTGTATTTTATGAATAAATCGGGAAATATTTTAATATATCTTAAGTTGGTATTAAATAAATTAATATTAAAGTGAATATCTTTACATTATAGTAAGTTAGAATAAAGTGAGGGCCCGATTCCCTCGACATGTGAACATAAGTTGTTTTTAAATAGAAAGGGGGCCAATAAAATAATATAAAGTTATACCTTGGTGGTCAATTTTCTTGAGGTGGCATAAATTATATTAAAAGTCAATAAAACAAAATAAAATAAATCCAATTTGGCTTGAGGAGAAATAAAAGAAGTTTTGGAGGCTCATTTTCATCATCCAAGTTTTATTATTTGATCGCATTTGGTGATTGGAGCTCTGAGGTCAGGGTTTGCAGCACATTCTCTCTTCAAGAATGAAAACTCTTGAAGATTTCAGGCTGGACGTTCTTCTGGGGGGAGGCCTACAATTCTATGGTAGCTAGCTGTGCGTGGGTCCTACGAGAAGAATTACATTGTATTACCAGCTGATTAGAGAAATTTGGTGATTTATTTTGATGTGGTAATTATTTTGGTTGAAAGAGGAGGTAGAAATTTCATTTCAGAAGTACAGATCGATCAGACTTGTTGCAGTTGAGTTGGGGTCTCATAGGGCATTCTTGCTGGCCGTACACTCCCTGGAAGGAGATTGGCATCCCATACAGCTGCTGATTGCATTGTTTCAGACTTCAGTTGGGGTTTTGTGCCACTATTGTGATCTGAATCAGATCGGTAGCTTGGAGAGTATAATTGAGGGGCTGTACAAACTTTATCAGCTAGCCGTCCCCCCACAGTCAACCCCTACATTGTCTACTTGGCTGTACAGGGCATACCAGCAGCAGACGTCAACCTCTGAGGATAATTTTGGTAGCAGACCTGTCATATTTCATGCCCAGAATTATGAGTTTCAGTCAGCAGGTGTAGTTTGGAGTTACTACAAATTTGTCAGCATTCATTCTATTAAGTGCTTTCCTGGTATGGTTTCCTGTAATGTTCATTTGGCAATAATCAAAGATCAGATTTGTTTCAGATTATTGTGAAATTGGTTTGCAGTTATTTATTTCAGTTTAGTCAATTTGTTCATTGCATCTCATTTTATAAAAAACTCAAAAGAATCAGAAAAACACAAAAAATTCATAAACATGAAAAAAAAATATAGACCCTCCATCAGACGGCAGTCAGTCAAGAAAAAATTAGTGAAAACTCAGAATTGGCCTTAATATTAATCTTATTAGAGATATTTCAGTAATAAGTCTTTTTGGCATGCGGTTCTCAAGAAATGATTGATTTGATTATGAGAGCTTAAGGTTTATTGATGACTTTAGCAATTTAATGTATTACACCTAAGTTGTCGAATCGGGAATGGGAACCGGTACAGTTATGTGGGTACGAAATGGCGGTACAGAAGTTTTTTTTTGAGGGGGGGGTTGGGTACGTTTTATATACCCCCCCCCCCAAAAAAAAAAATTCTTCTGTACCGCCATTTCATACCCACGTACCTGTACCGGTTCCCATTCCCGATATAAAACGTACCCAAACCTCCCCCCTCAAAAAAAAAAAAAATCTTCTCGTACCCACGTACCTGTACCAGTTTCCATTCCCGATTCGACAACTTAGGTGTAATACATTAAATTGCTAAAGTCAATAAACCTTAAGCTCTCATCATCAAATCAATCATTGCTTGAGAACCGCATGCCAAAAAGACTTATTACTGAAATATCTATATGTACGTATATGCATATATGCATATACATATACATATACATATATATGTATATACATACATACATATTTATATGTATGTGTGTGTGTGTGTGCAGCTTAAAAATAGAATTAAGTTTAGAATGTCATATAACAATACATATGCTAAACAAAACCATTACAAATTTCAAATTTTGAAACATATCATTCTAATTTAAATTCAGGTTTTTGTATCAAAAAGATCAAGCTAGAATCTCATGATAGTTATACTAGACAATGCTCATCTACCAATTTAGAGATGAAAAGTTTTGGATCCAAAGATCAGAGGATAGAACCCTTATGGTTTCTTGTGGGCAATCTCATCTAGAAATTGCATTGGACTGAAATTTTTTTCTCTTCTATTGCTATACAGATTTTTGTGGCAGCTGGGGTAACATTATACAACATCAGTTTTTATTTGGGATAGATTTTTCACTATGCGCTTGAGTTCTAATTAGTTGTGCATTGTTATTAGTCTTTTGATGTAATCAGCTGATCTTTATAATTATTACTCTGTTAATATATACCAACAGATTTTATCAATACATAGAAGATCCAAGGTTGTTTAGGGATTAATTAGTTATTGTATTGGTGTAAATAGTTCAATGTAGAACCTTGAAATGCATAGTTTGCATTGAATGTTAACAGAAATATTCATTTCAATCATCTTAATTTATGTGCTGCTGTCGTAATTTAAAAACTGAAGAAATTAAGATTCTGATTCAAGAAAAACATATTCAATGTTTAAGGAGACGGAATCACTTATTTCATTTCATTCACTATGTTTTAATTAGGTAGTTATATGGTGGGCTGGTTTAATGCGAGGAGCTGTTTCTATTGCCTTGGCATTCAACCAGGTTAGTGAAAATGTCAAGCACTGTGCAAATAAGCATTTAATATTTGAAAGTTTTCTTTTGGATACAAATTGATTACTTGAACGTATCATGGATCTTTCGCAGTTCGCAACTTCTGGAATTTCATGGAATCCTACAGATGCCACAATGATCACAAGTACTATCATTGTGGTACTATTTAGCACAATGGTAAGTGGACTTCTTCCTAACTTCTTTAGATAAATCTGATGGAAATTTGGGGCATAGATGATTATTCTATATACTAGGACACGTTGAGTTTGAATTTCATGTGCTTAGTTCTGGTATATCCCCCTTATTGAGGTCTTCCTAATTCATACTAAAATATTAAAACAAGTATAACCTACTTATTGGTGGTCATATCCTAGGATAAGGTTTAATTGTTTATTTCATCAAGAGGAAAAGGCAAGAAAATCATGTATATATCATTTTACGTTCCTCAGTTAAAATTGGACAAAACTATTAGAATTAAGTGATATTACCAAAGGTACTGGGGAACTGTATCCTAATGTTAGGAAATGGTTTTGTGGGGCCAGAGGCTAGTGGCTCGAGTCTTCATTTGAAGACTTGAGAAATTCTACAGCTCCTCAATATCCCTAAAAAGTAAAATATGGCATGCCCCATGATATCTCATTTATTTATCCAACAACACAGATGATCCATTATTCAGAAACACACACTTCTACTCTAACAGAAATATATGAGACGTTTGGTAATATGTCATGTGAAACTGGGAACTAGGATTCATGAGAGAGAACAAGATGACATAGCTTTACTGTGGGAGGATTGGACCTGCCATCAAGTGAAAGTGGGCTCTGCGGACACACATTTGCACATGGAATCCCATACATTGAACTCAAACTGGCATTTGAGTAGGCCTGGGAATGTGACTTTGTCATGTCCCTCGTTAACCCCCCTTAATCATGATAATAAAGATAAATAAATAAATAAATGAATAATAGAAATTATAGTAATATATATATATAGGAACTTAGAATATATAATAATATATTGTTACCATATTATTTAACATAATCATGTTACAAATAAATAAGAATATTTTAATATTAAATAATAATAAATTTATTATTATTATCATTATATGATATATAATTAAATAACAAAATATAATTATAACTACAATATAAATATATGATCTACTATTAAAATAATAATATAATATCATTAATATAATAATGCATATTATCTTAATTGATAATCAATAAAACTACAAATATATATATATATATATATATATATTAATATTAATACGTAATTAAGTTTACACATATAATAAAGGAAACATATTAATATAAATATTATGAGGGTCGACACCCCTGAAGGGTCGTGACTGCACACTGTTCCACAACAGTATTAACAAAGGAATGCTCGGTCAGTTTGGGGGATATATGATTTTTGGACCAGAATGGACTGGGAAAAATATGGAATTTACAGCGGGCAAAAGCATAGATCAATATCGTATATGAATAGAAGAATAAACCACGACAAACATACACATGGAAAAAGAGGAGATATGGTTATCGAGTAAGAGAGGATAGGCATTCATCTGCATAGATGGAAGGGGATCATCAGAAAGAAATGATTTGGAAAATAATCCAAATCAATACTCATTACTCTTGAGAACGATGGGCATGTAGGGGCCACCATCTCAGTAAATGATGTAGATCATACACAGTTTACGAGACCATATGCGATTGGTAATACCGCACTCAAAAATGTGATGAGAAGTGAATGATTATATACGAGTGGAGGAATAAAAGAAAAGACAATTAATTCTGATGTTTAAGTAAGAAATACGATGGGGATCAATAACAATTAGGATATACATTCCTAACTATTATGCAGCAACTAAAAGAGAGACCAAAGTGACGTATGAAGGGATGGTCTAAAACATGTTACTCCAGCATGGATTGACTCCTCCCTTAGGTGGACAACAATGACTCTACAAGGGAGTCGACCAATTCATACAGTGAATTGTGAAAATAACATAGATGATATAATCTCATTAACACTCTAGAGTGTATGTACATAGATGAATCAATACATCTTTATGAGATATTGCCACCTTACCTAAGAACAGGGATGGATAGTCGTGAGGTAACCAAGCAAAATTTCAAATCAAGAAAGACATATTAGGGTTGATGAGGTGGTACGTTGAGACTAAGAGATTAACTAAGATATCATCGTTTAAGTATTCAACATTTAATTAGAATGAAGGGAGCAAAAAGATAGAGCGGAAACAGGGAAAAAAGATAGAAAGAAACATTTTTAAAATCACAGTCACGATCTGCTACATGCGGGAGAGGATAAGGTATGAAATTATATGTTTGATTTTATATATATATATATATATGAATATTTATGGATATTTATTTATATTGTATTTAAACTTGAGGATATATTTATATATAAATATATATATTTGTATATATATATTTATATATATATATATGTCTATGTTTTAACAACAGAATATATTTAGGAGTATTCATATATGTTGTATGTACATTTATTTTCAGAATCATAGCATTCTTTTATGGATAATTGTATAATAGTTAATGTTAGAAACTATTTTCAAATTGTATTTCTAATTATGGATTTAAATGATGATATACATGTTACTATGGGCCATACGTGTGAATAAAGTATTCGCCGAAGGATGGTCTACATATACTATTGATGATATGGGCCATACGTGTGAATAAAGTATTCGCCGAAGGATGGTTTACATATCTGGAGGGGGCTAGAAGAAATTGTGATAATTTCCTAGTCTCGAGATTCTATATCTCAAACATCGGATGATACGGAAGGATCCCCGTATCTGGAGGGGACTAGAGGAAATTAAGACATTTCCCTAGTCTCGTAGGCAATATATATATTGAAGCCCAGTCATATGCATATGCGTAGGCTTGGAATGCAATTAAGTTGCTTCCAAGAGATCCTTATGGGCAGTGCTCTAGGGATGACGTGTCGATAGTTTGATTGCTTAGAGGGAGCGAATGTCTCTCAAGCTGGACTTCTGTGAAGCCCGACCTAGAGGCAGCCTTAAGGGTCAAATTTCCCTCACTAACTTAGAGTATAGTATGAGTCATATATATATTTTGTGTGATATTATGTACTAACATCGGTTTTGCAGGATATTATCGAAGGAGAATAAGAAGGGACATTACAGACTTGCTATGGGCATCATCAGTCTGTGCTTGGCTGGGTGCAGCAAATACAACTTCAAATATGGAATACAATAGGCATTGAACCGATACCAAGATGAATGGGAACTACTAGGTTTTGGACGGGGGCCCCACTTGAAAAGAGTGGGAAGAGGAAGAATCGCTTTTGATGATGATGGGTCAAATTATTTTCTGGTTCCATTGACATGTTGTATACTAAGGAGTGCTCGAAGTAGCAGAATCAGTTTATCTTGTTTGCAGAACCCAGTGGCACTTTTGACAAACCAGTATAGCTAACAACATAAAAGGTCTGTCACAAAGGAACTAGAGGAATTTCGGGTTATGAACAGCAACAAAACCTCAGAACCTAGACATTTTTCTATTGGTTGTTATCTTGGATTGCAAGTTCATCTGCAGCCAAGAGGAACAAGAGGAACTGGTTCATTGATGTTTTCACTCAGTTGATCTAAAGGAGATTATGATATTTCCATGTATGATATTGGAGACTGATGGGGTTTTCAAGTATGTGGAAGCTGAGGATGAAGTGGTAGTAGTAACAAACATGAGCCATTAGACAAGCTTGCTCCATGCTTGGTATTTGCAGGATGGACTTATTTACTATTTATTACTTAGTCTACAGAAACTACTTTTTGATGTCCGATATTTCAATTATCTTATATGACTTATGATGTTATGATAGATGTGATATATGATAGTTAATGTAAGTATTTCAATGCACAGTCTCATCTTCATGGATATTTATTTGCAAATGTCATGCAATGACCATATTTTAATTTTCTCTTCACTTTGAATCATCAATCAGAGTTGGTTGATGAGTTGGTGAAATCAGAACTAAGATTTGATGAATATGCTACTTTTAGTTATATGCAGTATGATGATTTGATCATAATTCTGTCTTGATTTTGGCATTTATCTACGTTTAATCATAAAAAATGAAAACAAATAAAATTCTTTTACTTTATTTTTCAAATATCAGCTTTTCCCCTCCGAAGTCTACTGAAATTTTCTGTACATTTTGTCATTGCATCTCCACATTCAGGAAACTTCACGTAACATTGTCTATTATTAGCACTGACAATTTGATATAGATAATGATTATTCTGAAGGTATGTATTAGATATCTTCTCTGGCTTATCACCATTGTATGTGGAGCGAGGAATAGCATTTATACTTAATTGCATGCTGATATAGTTGTAAAAATTTGGGGCAATTTTTTTTGTCATATATAATGTTTAAACTTAAAACCTCCATGTGGAATTGAAGAATTCAAGGTAACAGAGAACAAAAATTAATGGGCTGCTCATCTGTAGTGTGGAATCAATGGCTGTATCTGAAAAACCTTTTCCAATAGAATTTGTTAGCAGCATAAAAAAAGTAATGCCATTACAGATGCTGTGAGATACTAAACCTTATAAGACCAAGGAATGCAACTACATAGATGACAGTCATGTAAAAATATGAATCAGATAGGTTAGTAAAAGGATTGCAATTTGAAAGACCAACACGGCTGTCAAGTCACGAAACAATAGATATTAGACAATAAGTTTATTCCACTTATCAATGATAAAGCTACTTTCATCGATATCCTCATGACAAGTCTGGTATTGCAGGAAGTACAATGCAGAATTGAAAGATGGCATTGGTCTAACATCGAATATTCATGTTTACATTGAGCAAGGGAAATACATGGCAGACAGAGTGAGCCATCATTATAATTGCTGCAATATATATTTATTATCCTGTATGAACAATATAGTCTCCAAAGAAGTATGATACATCTAGTGATGCAATCAGCAAAACATATTGATGTCATCATCTCCCAAACATACAGAAATAACATATAATATCCTAAGCAAGAGGAAGACTTAGCAAACAATCAATCATGGTATTGAGCCAAGCAAATACAATTATCACCACCAAAGGAAGGATCATAACAGTGACTAACCAATCATTGATTAGTTATTTGATAGAGGTGTGATTTATGTGATTAACAAAAGGTGTGATGAAAAGCTTCACAGTAAGGCTGCGATGAAGAGACACCGCTTATCCATTCTTAAGCATTGATATTAAAGTAGATCGTTGAACATTCCAAGCCTCATCGTCGAACATTTCTATTTTTCATCCATTTTTGGATTGCTCAAGTTGAGCAATAGTGTTGTCGGGATATTTGAATGTACCGGTTATTATATTAATAAAGTATTATGTTAGCATCGGTCATTAGTGACCGAGAGGTAAGACAGTTATGTCGCGACGTTTTGGTCGTGGCCCTTCGGGTAGTTTATATACCCTCTCGGAGGATGGACACGAGATATTATTGTATTATCATTATGATGTGAATGTACTTGCCAGTTTGGAATGATTAATGAAAGTATTTATTATTCTCTGATATATTCTATGTTTATTATATTTCCCGTACTATGCCTGTGCAATACTAAGTTTACCCCAGCAGGCAAACATCTGCGTCGTTGCCAAACGAATCTGGCAAGTGATGGAATGAGTGGACGGATGGGAATACCATTGGAGGAGAATATCAATGTGAGGACGAATGAGGATGGAATCATTGAATAGAATTTATGCCTAATCAACTGAATAAAAATAGAAATTTAAAGAAGGAACTCGAAGAAGAACAAGCCGCTAGACAAGTCATACTCGCACAGCAGCAAGCCGAGCGGAGGAAGAGATTCTGAAGACGCGCCGAAGGACTACCAAAGGGAGTAAATGAAGGCGAGGGTCTGGAGGAATCTGACCGGGAGGCTGGAAGAAGTGACGAGGACCGCTTAGAGGAAACAAGGAGCTTGTTCGGGTCCTTAACCTTAACCCCACGGACGGAAGCAAGAGAAGCCCAGAGGAAGGAAGAAGAGGAGGCCGCATAGAGGGCTTTGATTCCCGCACAACAACGTGAACGCCGATATAGGCTGAGGCAACTTGCCTGGGACTAGCTTGTCGGAGGGTTGCCCGAAGGGAACCTCGGAAGTGGTACAGAAGGTGCACAGGCCGACGAGGAGCAATTCACTTCGTCGAAGAATTGGAGAGTGCGGAGTAGGGAAGAACTCCTTGAGGAAACACAATTGAGAAAATTCTTCCTTTAGGAAGAGAGATCGGTTTGAGGAGGGTCTGACCCGTACACCAGGTGCGGAGAACGAAACCCACGAAGAGGACGATACGGCCGAAGGTGCTATGAACGCACAGGCGAACCCTCCATTGGAGCCAAGAACTCCACACAGTACGGTCCCACCAGTTACGCAAGTTCCACAAGGGCCAGTGCCAGGAAGTGTGGGTGTGAGTGCTGGCACAGGCGGTGTCGGAGCACCGAATCCACTGCAACAGGCAACCATGGCTGCGAGTAAACAGAAACTGCCCAATTTCACAGGCCAAGCTAAAGAGGATCCTATTCAGCATTGCCGAACCTATGAAACTATATGGGCTGCCAACGGGGTTATGGACCAGGATGAATGGATCCGATAGTTCCCTACAACATTAAGGGAAGGAGCCATCGACTGGTATTCGGATGCAGATAAAACAGGCCTGACGACATGGGACAATGTGAAAAAGGCTTTCCAGATGGAATTTCAGTTGTTAAGGGACGACAATGAGATTCTGGCTGAAATTTATAACACAAAGCAAACGAAGAGTGAGTCGGTCCGCGCCTACGGACGACGACTGAAGGAACTCATCAGGATGATGAAGGAACTGAAGGCCATCAAGGGAGGCTCAAGCAAAACAGAGGAAGACACCGTGTGGTGCACAGACTACAAAGAAGTAGGCCACACGAAAGGTTCTTGTCCCAAGAAAGCCTTTTGCGACATCTGCCAGATAGCAGGACATTCCATCAAAGAATGTCCCTACAATCTGAGGGCCAGGAATCAACAAGTGCTCTTCACCCAAGAGCAACCCTCCACATCTGGAGCCGGCGGTCAACAAAATGCTGCATCATCCGGTGGTTACAGAAACAACCGACGGGGAGGCAGAGGCAATAATGAGAACAATAATTGGCCGCAGATCCAATAACATGCGAAGGGGAGACCTATGATACAGTGTAGAAACTGTAATCAATGGGGACATTTTGCCCGTGACTGCCAGACAGAGGCTCCCGCTATGCAGAAATTGTGTCGGTGGTGTAGACCAGGGGACCACGAGGATGCTAATTGCCCGTGTTGGCAAAAGACAATAGAGTCAGTAACCGGTAAGCTCTCTACTGGTCTGAGTGTTGTCATTGATTGGCAAACAAGAATAGAGATTTGTTGTTGTCTCTATAAAGGTTGAAGCTTTAAGGAACTCTTCATCAAGAGAGGCTGTGAAACCGGTCACTACACTAAGCATCAGCAACCGAACAATGCATTCAATCAAGGAAGAGAGTATCCTAAGTATCAACCAAGGACCGAACTTAAACCGGTATAGACAAGAGTAGCAATAGTCAATAAGCACTAATCATACTAAGTGTCTATAACACAACCGGGACAGTGTAACCGGTAGTCCACGCAAATGCAACCGGTAAGACAAGAAAGAAACTGCAACAAATCGAAGGACGGATATATTATAAGACTCCGGTATAAACCAAGGAAGTCATCGTCAACTGTCAACTATCTGTTCCAACCGGATTTTATGCAGTACATCCGGGTGATCTTGAGTTGTCTTGGTGATCAGTTTGAAGCACATGTAAAGGAACTTGAGGCGTGATTAAAGGATTTAAAGCCGGATTCAGTGGCTTTAAATCAAGGTGTTATCTCCTGTGAAGGAAGGTTGCCTGACACGCAACTGTTGTTTTCTTCATGAAGCGGATAAAACTAGAGCATGCATCGGATGTTTTCTCAGTGAACCATTACTTCACTAAGTGATGTAATCGTAAGATCTCAGGATTAGGTCATGCATTTGAGGCGCAGTTAGGGCAACAAAACTGTATATATTCTTATGCCTGTTGTGAAGAAGAGTTGCCTTCATTCTGCCGAGAAAAAGAGTAAACCTATATGCTACATAAGCAAGGGTTAGAGAAAATTGACAAAGAGAGAGAGAATAGGTTGTGCAAGGCAGCACAACAATAGTTGAGAATACACCTGTGTTGACCGGTGATAATTCTCAGTCAAGCACAAATAGAGATCACATCTGGCTAAGTAGAGCCTTCTGTAAAGATCTTGATTCTATTGTTTTCTAGCAAACTACAATAGACAAATCTCAGTATTTGGGTGGACTCTAATAGGTCCCTTGTATCAAAATTCCTTAACCAGGTGACATTTTTCAAGGTGTTTGAAGTTCCTTAACCGGGCAGGTCTTAACAAACCTTACTGCAACAAATCCCTTGACCGGGTCGCACCTAGCAAGTGCATTTTTATCCCTTAACCAGGTAGGCTCTTAACAAGGCGTACTTCAAAAGAGTACAAATATTGTGAGGTCTCCTCACACCGTGGTTTTCACCCTCATCGGGTTTCCACGTGATAAATCTGGTGTCAATTTGTGTTTGTTCACTTACTGTTTTATTTGCTCAGATCTGCTTGTTTTTATGTTGTAAGTTTACTTCACTAGATTAAAAGAAAGAAAGAAATTTTACAAGTGTTGATTCACCCCTCCCCTCTCAACACCGGTTGGGATTGTCGGCCCGAAGCCCGGCTGTAACATCCTAGACATGGAACAAGGGGGCATTAAGAAGATCTTGGCAATTACACATGGGCAAACCAAGAAGGCCATGTATCCTGACCCTCGGACGGAGAAACGAAGGGTGCTCGAGGCGAAGGCCGAGATTGAGAAGGGTATGCAGGACTAAAGGGACTCCACGGATACCGACACTTCTACCTGAGCCATGGCCGAGCAAAATATCTTAAGGCAGATGATGCAACTAGAGGTACCAATAAAGGTCAAGGACCTTCTAGAAACAATGCCGCATCTGAAAACGACCCTATCCCTAGGACAAAACATACCAGCAAACACGTTAGAATGGACGGAGGTTCCCGGCGGCTCCGCAGCCGACCCCATGACATCAATAAACAGTGGACAAAACCCTGCAATGCTGGAGATGGGTATCTTGGGTACCATTCTCACTAACACGATTGTTGACGGTGGATCTAGGGTGAACGTTCTACCGGAGGAAACTTGGAAGAGCCTCGGGAAACCAACATTGTGGTTGCCAACCTTCAACCTACTAGGGGCCGACCAACACGGCATCAAGCCCCTCGGAACCTTGATGGCGCAACAGGTAACCATCGGGACCCAACCATTCATCTTGGACTTTGTAGTAATTCCCCTGAAGCAGAAGGGGTATGACGCCATCCTAGGAAGGGGGTGGCTAGTGACCAACCATAATTGGAAAAAGAACATCTTGTCATTTGAGAAAGGGGGAAGGAAGTTTGTGATAGATCTCACAACGCAGATGGTCGAGGAAGAAATGGCATCCTCCTCCGATTCAGAATCAGACGACAGAATAGACGGAGGGGAAGGAAATATGGAGCCCAATGCCGAAGGGATACTAAAACTAGAGGATGATACAGATTCCATGGACGGTCTATTCCACTGGCAGATGGGCGATTATGAATTATTTCCGCCATCTTGTAATGTACTAGGTATGGAGGAAGTGTCGGAAACATTTCCCTCGAAATACGGTGAATACAAGGAAGGGGATGCAAAAGTAAGCAAAGTCTCAACACATAAATTTGATGAGCAAAACGCTAGGAAGAATAAGGAGCCGTCTGTCAAATCAATGAATCTGGGCAAGGAAGAGGAACCAAAGATCATTCCTATCGGCAATGATTGGAATCCTATGTGGAAGACGACAGTCTTCAAAATCTTTATTCTCCTTATGTACAGGCAAGAGACCGTGGTCCCTGTAGAATTTATGGTTCCAAGCATTTGGGTCGCCATTGAAAACAAACTTGGCGATAGGGAGAGGGAACGACTGCACACTCTGTGGACTCTCGACGAACTGCGGATACATGACGCCATAAACGAGACCAAATTGAAACCTTACCCAGAGAGGATGGACCCAAGAGAAGGGACAAAGCACCCGAGAAGATGGAAAGGGCCTCGAGAGGTCAGGCAAGTGACCCGAGAGTCGTCCAAATGGGTGATCGGAGAAGCCTCCGGAAGGTAATTAGACTAAAAATTTATTTTAAAAAAAAGAAAAAAAAACGAAGTGCACCGTATGGCAGGAAGGAAAAGCCCACCTTATGGTATACAGCCGTACGGTCAAGTCTCCGTACGACACGGGAAATATATGAAAAAAACGCAAAGGGAAGAATATAATATTACGTACGGAGAGCAAAGGGAGAAGCGAAGTTAATATTATCATACGGCAAGGTACAAGACAAAACCACCACGCACGTGCTGTAGGGCAAAAGGCTAGTGTTTTAGTGCTGTCGTACGGTGAAGGAAAGACACGGCAAGCAAAGAGGTCACTTCCACATGGTCAAAAGAAAACAGCCATATGGACCGTACAACCACAGTGCGAAAGGAGGATGAAATAACAGACCGTACGGTGACGAAGGTATCCGCCAGAGGGAGATTAGAGGCCGTACGGCTCATAAAGACACACACCCCCACCGTACGGAGAAGAGAGGAGACGCGCACAAGTGTCACGACAAGGCTCGAACCGTACGGCACGCAGCATATAAACACACCGTACGGTGTACAACAAAGGCAAAAAATTTTGTGATTGCGCAAATTTTTGTGATTGCGCATTGAGCCAGGAGAAGATAGAAAGAAGCGCATCCATACGGCAGAAAAGGAAAGGGCAAACGCGTGTATTGAAGACCATTTTTTTTATTAATTCGTACGGCTATGGGAAGTTAAGAAGAGAGAAAGCCTTCGTACGGTCACTGTGTTTTGAGGACCATTTGTATTGTTCGTACGGTAGAAAAAAATAAAAGAGAGTTTGTACGGCTGAGGAACAAAACGTGGGAAGAATTTGTCAGACGGTTAGTGACAGCAAGGAGTGGCAGCAGTGGAAGGTTTAAAAAAAAAAAAAAAAAGACAACAAATCAAAACAGTTCACAGTGAATAACGTATGGTACCGAAGGGAAGGACAAATAGGTAGTGAAGGAAACATAAGCGGTTGGCAATAAGAGTATGGGATCGGGAGAAAATCACAAAAATGGTGTGTTCCATGGACTTCTGTGTGGGTTTGAAGGTGTTAATTTGGTCGCCTAGGGCTCTGCCCTAGAAACCCCACTGGGGCATTGCCCCCTAGACCCCCAATCAATTCAGTTATCAGCTTTTGGGGAGTGTGACCAGTTGATGAGACCTGGAGTTGCTGCAGGCATGGAGTGTTTGCATGCCAGAGGTGGAGAGAGCACTGGAGCAAGCTTTTCGAGAGGGGTACTCCGCTTTGAGGCACTCGGAGTAGGTGTTGGCTGGACGTGAGGCTGTCTTGGTGGATGCACAGAGAGCTCGGGAGGAGTTGACCACCCGGTTGGAGGCAGTAGAGCAACACTTGGCGCAAAGTACCAGGAGTTGGAAGCGGAGAAGGCGGCATGGGTGGCTATCGAGGTTAGATTGTCTAGGGAGAGAGTATTGTGTTAGCATAGTCTACAGATGAAACAGGTGGCTATCGAGGTTAGATGGCACAGGAGGAATGTGATGTGATGGAAAAAGACCTACTGGATGCAGCATTGATGGGGAGGGTGGCACTTCAACTTTTTCAGGGACGCCCCTCCGCCCCTTCTTCTCAGTGATTTTCTTATTCTATGTAGTGTATTTCATCTCCCTTTTGTTGTGAGTCGCCGGAGACGACTTTATTTTTTTGGGGGGATGATGTTGTCAGGATATTTGAATGTACCGGTTATTATATTAATAAAGTATTATGTTAGCATCGGTCATTAGTGACCGAGAGGTTAGACAGTTACGTCACAACGTTTCGGTCGTGGCCCTTCGGGTAGTTTATATACCCTCTCAGAGGATGGACACGAGAGATTATTGTATTATCATTATAATGTGAATGTACTTGCCAGTCTGGAATGATTAATGAAAGTATTTATTATTCTCTGATATATTCTGTGTTTATTATATTTCCTGTACTATGCCTGTGCAATACTAAGTTTACCCCAGCGGGCAAACAAGTAGCCTTCTTAGGCATTGGATGCATATATTATTAGGAATTGATCAAGAACAACACCAAGAAAATATTGCCATTATAATCAATATATCAGACAAGTGATCACCTTGAAGTGGGGGTCTTATCAAACCAAAGCCACAACATCCTTGCACACTTCTAAAGTACTATCAGGAACAGCAACTATTATTTCATCACCATAAGCAATAAGAAGGAAATCATTTGCATAATTTACACAGCTATATCTGAAGCCACAAGATAAACTCCATAATATCAAGTCAATAATGTTAATATATTGCAGATCTGAATATTGAAGATATCCATTGCATATCCATTGATCTATATATGGATATAATCCTTGAATATTGCATGATACAAGATTCATTGAGTTAGAGTAATTCAGATTCATCTTGTACATCGATTACAGTGTATTCAATACATAGCAGTTCATAAGTTAAAGACAACTGATTGAACTTAAAGATTATCATCATGACACAAGTGGTGTGAACAATATAATCTTGCGAAGTATCAAGATATTGTGTTTTTTTGTAATGTCCCCTCCTTAGACTTATCAGCTGTTGGCAAAGGGTTGACCTATCATTCGAGTTCCCATAGGTCAACAGTATGGATAGGGGACTTATTTAGACGGTCATCAAGCTTTGTAGGGGCTCTCTGAGCCATTTCAGACTTTCAAACAACAGTTCCTACATTTTAGGGAGGGGTCTTGTGTTTTAGGGAGGTCCATTAGTTGATTTGTTGACTACCCAGAGAACCATGGAGCAAAGCAGGATCCCTTTTGAGCAGTTTTAGTTGGTTGGAGACAATCTCCTACCTTTTAGGGTGGATCCATACTTTTTAGAACGAATTGCTAGTTGGCATGTAGGACTTAGGCATCATCAGTGATCAAGTGGCTTCAGTCAAATTTCAATTCTAAGTCCCGATTAGAGTTTTATGAATAAATTGGGAAATATTTAAATATTTCCTAAGTTCGAATTAAATAAATTAATAATGAAATGAGTATTACTACCACTTTATATTATAATAATTTATAACAAGGCATGGGCCCATCTCCCTAGATAATTGAACCCCTAAGGTATTATTGCTCATTATTAAATTGCCCCCCTTTTATTTTAAAAAGACTTGTAAGAAAATATTTTATTATAAAGTTGATAAAATAAAAGGTGGAAACCCTAGAACCGATTGAACTTGGAGGAGAAATAAAAGAAAGTTTGGGATTTCATTCCTCATTAACCAAGTTTATTATTTTCACTCCAAAATTGTGGTAGAGCTCTGATTTGCAGGGTTTGCAGCATTTTTATGCTTCAAGAATGAAAACTCTTGAAGTAATCAAGTTGGATGTCAACCTAGCTTGACTATAGTGTTGACATAAACTCAGTTGTCATTGGTAGAGTCATAGGCAAACATCAATCCCACCGGAACACCGGTACATCACACCGCTACTCATAATTGTGAACCGGTAGAATAAACAAGAAAGCGGTGTACTTTAATCAGACACATTTATACCGGTCTAGGTTTTTCCAACCGGTCATGGGATACACACAGGGAACAGATGACTAACCATGTACAAGCTCTTCACTGGTTAAGTGCATGATAATCCGAACCAGATTATGCGGAGCGTTTTCAGTTAAATTGGAGTTAGCTTTTTCAGTGGAACTGAAGTTAGCTTTGTTTTATCTACGAAAGTTTCGAGGTAAACTCAGGATCAGTTTGCAAGCTTTTATTGCATGCATGATTTATGGGTGAGTTTATAGCTTGGCGGAAATAAAAGATGTATTTTTAATAAGATTAATTTCTTATAAATACAGGTCATAGAACATGAAAGAAGTGTTGTTGAATATCAAGAGCATAGAGTGAAGGAGAGCAGGAGAACAAAATCTTTTGAGAGGAGTCACAGTCACAAAAGGTGAAAGGCAGAAAAAGATTCAACAACCAAGCAGAGGAAAGGGTAACAAGTATGATTCGATTAGACAGAAAGTGTCATCATAAGATCATTGCTTTAAATTGAGAAGCATATTTAAATCCCTCAATCAGGGTGAACCCTAATAGGTTCTTTATATAAATCCCTTAACTGGGTAACATTTTTATTGGTGTTCTAAGTCCTTTTACAAGGCGACTCCTAATAGGGTCAAGATCCTAACAGGTCTTCTACTAAATCCCTTAACTGGGTAGCATTCTTACCAATGCTTTGTAAGTCTCTAATAGAGCATCTTTATTACTACAGTAGTGAAGTTGTGGGCTCTATCCCACCATGGTTTTTTCCTTCTAACCGAAGGTTTCCACGTACATATGTTGTGTTGACTTGTGTATTCAATTTATGTTTATGAATGTTGTAATATTCTATAATTTTTGAATAAGTAAGAATATTTGTTTAGAAAGAAGTAGAAGAAATTGAAATTACTAATTCAGCCCCCCCCCCCCTCTCAGCAACCGGTTAGGATTAACATATAACACATAATCACAACGATTTATCAGCTGATCAGAGCTATTTGGCATCGAATTCTTTGTGGGGATATTGTAGTTGTTTGGAGAAGGGACAAAATTACATATCAGACTTGTGGAGTTGCAGATCTGAGAGGTAGAAACAGCAATTGTTATTTATCTTTATTCCTAGCTTGGCTGTACTTCACCAGGACAAGCTGATGTCATAAATTGAGGAGGAATTTTATTGTTTCAGATTGGGGTTTGGGCAAGATTTATTATCTGATTCAGATCGGTGGCCGAGAGGTTGGAAATTGAAGTGTTGCATATGTTTTTCAGCTAGCCGTACTCTACAGGCAAGCAATACATCCTCTAGCTGGTCATGCAGGCTTGGACAGTAGCTAACATCAGCATTTGTGGAGCAATTTGTAGCAGATCAGGAATAATTTGTGCTCAGATTCCTCAGCGTTGATCAGCAAGGTAATTTTGGGGTTAGAGAGTTTCATCAACAAACTATTGTGTGTTCAATCATGTCTTCATCTGTACAGACCTGGTATGACTTCCATGTTTATTTGGTTGAAAAATAAAGTCCAATTTGTTTCAGTTTGGTGTGCAATTGGTTTATAGCTATTTCTTTTCAGATTTGGTCCTTTATTGTTCATTGCATTTCATATTATCAAAAACAAAAATACAGAAAACAATCATATATTCCAAAAATAAATAAACATTCCTCATCAATCGTGGTCAAAGAAAGAAATAATGAAAAAACCTTCAGACATTGCCCTGAAATCCTACTTGGGATCTTTCAATGGTATCAGAGCATAATCCCACTAGCCTGAGGGTTTTGAGTTCAGTTCTATGCATCAAGGCAGATTTGAGGCTTACAGACATTACACCCGCAGGAGAGCTCAAGGGCAATTAGATCATAATACAAAGGATTCAGCAGATATGAGTGACTTACATAACAACAGTAGAAGTCCCCAATAGAGGGGTAGGCAGGACCAACAAGAGGATCCTAACCGGGAGTTGTTTAGGACTCTTGTGAACACGTAGCCATGGATAGGATACTCTTGATCAGTTGGAGATGGGTCGACATAGAGACAGGCGTGGTAGGTGAGACAGAGGGAGTGGGTTGGTTTCAGTTATTGGTAGTCATAGGAGCAACAAGTCTCTTTCCTTGGATGACAACGCATTTGATTCTCCTAGACGGGACAAGACGCGCAAATGTACAGTTGAGAGGCCTTTACAACCACAATTCGCTCCCGAAGAGGAGCATCCACCGATTGGATTTCAGGATACAGTGGTGGCAACTCCTGATGAGTGGTGATCCCTTCCACAGTATGTCAGATATAATTTTCCACTACCCCAGTATTGTGCACAGCGCAAGGACAGTTTGAGGCCTAGGGGAGATAGATGACCTAGACAATAGCAGAATGGGGATCTTAAGCAAGTGACCAGCAAGCTTACGTTATCTCCTTTTGACGGCAGTGGGAAGATTAGTGCACGGGATTGGGTGCACAGGTTAGATATCTACTTGTCACTTACGCCTATGCCTGAGCAAGAGGCCATCCAGTTTGTTGTGCTACACTTGGAGGGTGTTGCATATGATTGGTGGCACCACGGCTTGGTCACTCAAAACCATGGTCTCATACTCTTACACCAAGTTCACAAAGCAACTTACTGCCAAATTTGATCGCAAGGATGTGGAGCTATACTACAAGGATCTATCATTGATGAGACAGACTAGCCACGTTAAGACTAACATTAATGAGTTTCAACCTATTGTTGTCATGGTTCCAAAGAAGCCTCCTAGGCGTGTAATGTTGCTTTTCATTGAGAGGTTGCAAGAGAGATTACAAAGTTTGGTTAGGGCTTTTAAGCCCAAGATTCTAGAGGAGGCTATTCAGACCACACTTGAGTTGGATACAACACCACCACCCTCTTTTTATCATCAGGATAAGAAGCCCTCCATAAGCTCCAAGCCTTTTCAGAACACCTCTACACAACACAAGAGTATGCCACCACCCAGGTTGGATCATGAGTCACGTAATGAGTCGAGAAGGAAGTCGTGCTTCTCATGTAAGGAGCCTTAGGAGCCAGGACACAAATGCCTTGGAAAAGGCAAGGCACATCTTATTGAGGTCACCTCTGATGTGGATGATGATCAATTACAAGATACAGACTTTGCGGATAGCAAACTGAAGGTGAGGAGGCACGACAAATAGAGCTTGGATATGATGATGTAGTAGCTACAACCCAAGGTACCGTTGCCACTCTTTTAGGAGTTCCCAAGATCCATCACTTTCACCTCAAGGGAGTAATCAAGGGACAATGTGTAACATGTTTGGTGGACAATGGAGCTACACAATTTTATAGATGAGGGACTAGTTGCCTGTTGTCCTCAATTTTGACATCACAAAATTGTGGCAACCCTTCACAATTTTCTTAAGAATTCATCGGTGTATCCTCTACGTTTTTGATGATTTGAATAATGCGTTATAAAGACAATTCGTCATCTCTGAGATGTTCTTTATTTTGCATGCTTCATGCATCCTTTTTGAGGGTTTCCGTCAAGTTAATTTCCTTAATGCTTGTTAGGACGATTTTTTCTTCTCTGCTAGCAAGTGCTTGATTTTTGTGTAACTTCTAGTCCTTTTCTTCGTTTTTCCCTTTCGAGCCCTTTGAATTCCGCTCGTTTCGAGCTATCTTAGACATCAAACGGAGTTGTATAACTCAAGTTATGATGTAAAAGGTGGGGTTTTTCAGGCTGACTGCATGTTCTATGGAAAATCTTTCAAAAGTGGGTATTTTATGGTCAATTGCACGAATTAAAATTATATTTAATATATAAATGGATTTTGATGTCCATTTATAAATTTCAACTCATTTCGAGTTGATTTAACTATAGTTTTTAATGTTTTTATGAAAATTAGCTCTTTTTTATCTAATTTCATGTTACTTTATTAAAACTATAGTTATATATTAAATTTAATTAAAATTTAATCACTTAAGTTCACAAGGGCAGGGTTTTTGTTATTCTCTACATATTATTTATGTGTAAATCACTTTTCAAAACCCACCTTTTCAGTTTAAGTCATTTATTCATTAAATACGCACTTTTAATATGCAATTGCATATGTTTACATGTTTGTGTAAATGAAAAACATATGAAAGTGGCTTTTTCTAAGCCAAAAACATGTTCTATTAAAACATGTAGTTGTCCTCCAAAAGAGCGTATTTAATCCTTTTGAAATGCAAAGTGTTGTTTCTATATGCAGAGACATGTCTAAACTGCATATTTGAAGATTAGTCATTAAGTGGCTTTTTCTAAGTTAAAAACATATCTTTTCAATGTGTATTTGCACTTGAAAAGTGCGTTTTTAATAGAAATACATGAAAACACACCAAGGTGTCATTTTTTAAACCAAATACATGTTTCTTTTAAAATGTTTTTCAACTGTTAAAGTGCGTTTTTAACCCAGCACACTAGGCTGTCGATTTTGAAGCCATTTGCATATTTCTCTTGACATGTTTTTACATGTTTAAAGTTCGTTTTTAACCCAACACTTTGAGGCATCAATTTTGGAGGCATTTACATGTCTTTTTAAATATACAAAAACATGTTTAAACTATGTTTTAAACCCAGCAAGCAAGAACAACTTTTTCTAAGGCAAATACATATCATTTTACATATGTTTTTACACTAAAAACTTGCATTTTCAGCCAACATGCCCTAGGTGGCGATTTTTTGCGCAAATACATATCTTTGCACACATGTTTTGGCACTTTTAAAGTGCATTTTCTTCCCCTTTGGCTGCATTTTCTCAAGGCATAGATTTTTTGGGTGATTGCATCCATCAAAGGCACACAAGGCATGTGTGTTTTGCTTAAAACAGTCCGCTTCTTTGTCTTCCTCTTCCAAAAACGCCTCATGCTTGAAAGATTTGAGCATCTATTATCATTCTTTCAACTCTAGAATTGATTTGTGGGTAAGTTATTTCATTCTCAGCTTGTTTTATTTCTTCATTTTCTTGAAAATCATGCCCTAGGTGCCGTTTTTTTACCATCATTGCATATGCATTGGAAATGGTCAAAATGATTGCTCTTTTCTTGCGTTTAATCTCTTTTTTTTCCCATTTAGCTGTGAATACATATTGACTCTCCAAAATTGAAGGAAAAAGACTAGGAAAGAGGTCTATATATAGTTTTTAAATCTCATCTTTCTTAAATGCGAAAATCTTTTGGATTCATTTTAGATTTTATCCAAGATTTGGAAAGATTTCTTCTTGAGGATTGAGGTAATTTCTTTGAATCTTTTTCCTAATTACTTCCCAAGGTATCTTGTTAACATGTAAGCTTTCATTTTTAGATTTGCATTTTTTAATTCATGATCCTTCTACTTTTGTCTTTCATTCTTAAGCTGCATATGCAAGAGTCTCTACTTGCTTGTATATGCAGTCAAGACTAAAAACCCCATTCTATGATGAAAAAAGGAACAAGTCCATGCTTGTGTATACGAGCATTATCCTTCAAAAAAATCCACTTGCATAAGCTGCTTCCCTACCTATTTAACCGCTGCCATATGACTTAAAACTCATGATGGTGGTTAATTCAACTCCATTATAAGAAGAAATTATATCCATTCATTTGCTTACCTTTTTATCCTTCACAATTCTTGCTGTCTACATATGCAATCACCCTTAAGGAACTTTTTCTCGAGTTCTCCTTATCATTTTTCAGCTGAAACCAATCTATTTCTTCAATTACCAGCCATCTTCATACGCCTTCATTATCCCAAGTTCTTCCCCTTGTATAAAAATTGTATAATGGATCCTTCTCAAGAAGATGTTCTCACATTGTGGAATTTTTATGTAACAGTTGCTCGATCTCATAAAGTTGCTGTCTAAAAGGATTACATCTGCAAAAGACGAGAAAAAGAAGATGAAGTACCAATATGACTCATATCATAATTTTGTTTCCCCTTTACAAGTTATTTTATATTGTGAAGAGGTTAACGACACTGATATCACACATATGAACTTTGAATATTTCTTTCAAAGGGTTGATGCTGCAGTTTCAGAGGACATGATTTCTATCAAGCAAAGCAATATTTATATTGTTTCTAATTTTCCATTGGCTGTCCTTGAGCCAAAATTCGAGCTTGCATGTGCGAGGAATTTTGACCCATCATCCGGAACTATCAAGGATCAAGATGGAAAGACTATTATTAGTCTTGACCCAAAAACCATTGACAGGATCTTTCAAGTGCCACCAGTTCCTGTTGTTATTAATATTACCAAGTAGAAGGCTCTAGAGAGGTGGAATGAAGACACTTCTTATTGTACCAAGTATATCAATAATAACTGGTTGATTAATAAAAGGCCTAATCTTGCAAGATGGCAAAAGAGATTTTGCCGCACAGAGTTCGAAGAAGAGATTAGTGACCTCATTACATTATTCAATCGCCTTGCAGGATTGAAGAGATCAAATACTTTTAAATCTGGATGTACAAGTATATTTTTCTTATTGTCAGATCAAATAAGAAAATATTCTGGGGAGAAATGATCCGCGATATCCATGTGAACAGTTGTCTCAAGTTGTCAATATTTGTACATTTTATATGAACTCATCCCTGGTGTACATTGCTGCTTCACTTGGTTCTTTTTCGGGTTTATCTACCAAAGGAGATAGGTCATTGTTTCCTGTATGGGAATATTTCCCTCAGCTTGTATTGAAGACTAGCCGGGTTCATTACCGCAGAGTGCAAGATGCTTTTTATGGGCATTTTATGTGTTTATTTGATAAAAGTCTTCCAAACAAGCGTGTATCTGATGAAGCATTGGTCAAAGTGAATGAGTATGGCTGCTTACTTCTTCAGTTTCCTAACTATACTTACATGCGGGTTGGTTACTTCAAAGGTGAACCTTACACACTCTCATGGTACCCAACCGATAAAACTATGCTCGTGGAGTTGGCTAGGCAACTCATGGCTGTCCAAATACTTCAGAACACATTGCATAGGCCAAGTGTGGGGATTTCTTCATGAAATCCACTAAAAATTGGAGGATATTCTATTGATACAGTGTTAAAAGCCAAGAATATGTAATACAAAGTTCAGAGAATTACTTTGAAGAAGTTCATGGCCAGGAGTTATTTTGATTGGCAAGGGCTCGATGATAAAATGAGAAAGCAATTTGTACATGTATATCGTCTTGAAGAGATATGGATTGATCTCCGCATAGAGACAGATGTACGAAAAATGGATTATTGCCGGTTAACTACTAAACAGATTGTTGACTTCAACCTTACAGAAATTCCTCTTGGGGTTGAAGATGATGGTGATGTTCTTGATCCAGATTATACTAACAATCATGTTGAGAGTTTACCTATTTCATCTCCATCTTGGTCAAGTAAAATGAGCATTTCAGTATGGGATCGATTTCAATCTATCCTTGGAAATACCAACATTTGGCTACAGAGAAGGGGTCTGAAAAGCATCAAGATTAAATCAAGAAAAGATTTTGATCATGGCGGCTTGATTGGTAGGAGATCAGAGATTAAAGGTAAAACCAAAGATGGCGCGTCCTCTTCAGTATCTGAACCTATCATTCCTACCATTCTTAAGCTTATTATCAAACGAGGCAAGGATACGAGAAGAGTTCTTGAAGTCAAAGCTCCAAAACCGGAAAAGGTTCAAGTAGTTTTCAGTGATGATGAGATGCCTGATTCACCTAAGCTATCTACACCTATTGCATCTCTTCTTGTGGATACTTCAATTAGAACAGTACTTCCTGATTTAGCGCCTATGTCAAATGAATCTCCTGATTCACCTTTGGGCATAGTTGAAGATGTATTTTCTATAGAGTAGATTCCCCCTATGGACTCAGTAATTGTGACACTTGCTTTGCCTATTTCATCAGCTGCCCCTATAGTTATATCTAAGGAGTCATACCATAGCTTTGAGAGTGCGTTTGATGCATACTCTATGACTATTCCTTCCATGGCCAGGTTTTCCATGGCGGTGCTTGATACCACTTCAGTACAATTGGAGTAGTTTATGTAAGAAGTTACTCATAACAGCTCTACACCCATGACAATCTTAACATAGGCTCCTCCTCTTGTGGCTACAGTTGCACAAGCAGATCCAGTTACCACTATAGCAATTACATGTACGACGACATCATCTTCTTCATTTTCCTTGCCTTCTTGGCTAAGTGCCATAACCCAAAAGAGGAAGAAAGAAGAAATTTCGTTCAAGGGCTTTGATCTTAGACAGGTTTCCAAGCCTAAAGCTCCTAAGAATAAAAAGGCCAAAATGGTATCAAGGATTGTGATTGAAGATAATGAAAATAAGTATGCTGAGATTGTTGAGCCCTTGATTGATAAACCTATAGAGAAAGGACAACTTTCTGACTATAAATTCACAAGGGTAGAGCTTGGCAAGCAAACATGCTTGGGTTGTCAACAAGATGCTAAGGATGTCATTGCACAACTCACACAAAGAAATGATAAGCTGTGGGGAAAGAACAGATAAAAGAAGAGAATGCACGTCTTCATGAAACCATAGAAATGATGAATAATTGTCAAAATGCTGCTCCCATTTCAGTATCAGGTATTAAGGATTATGAGAAATGTCAAAGGAAGGCAAAAGCAATTGATGAATGGTGTGATCAATTAGAAATACAAGATATGCAGGTTATTAAGGACTCATACAAGGTTTTGAGGCATGTACACTAAACTGTCAATGAAAATAAGAGAGTTTATTTCCTCCTTTCATCAGCAACTGAAAGTCTTGAATGAAGATTTGAATGTCTGGAGAACCATGCAAGAATTCAATCTTAATAAGTTGTGTCAATATGAAATTATTTCTTCTGTTGATGCATATTTTGAGTCCCTAGATTTAATGATCAACAAAGAAAGGGTTCTAAGTAAATTGGTTATAGAATTGCAATCAGCATTGAACTCATGGAATGAACAGGAACGTCAAATGAAAGTTGAGTTCAATAAACTGTCTTGTGAAATATTCTCAAACGAGGATGAGCTGATTGAAGAAGGAATTGTGATGAAAAAGTTTTTAGAGACAATCCGCCTACAGCTTGATGCAGATTATTTCAGTCTCACCATTCTTGACCGGTTCATGGAATACAAAATGTCCTTGAATCAACTCCAAAGTCAAGTAACCAGCTATACAAAGCCACATGTTTTGCGCAAGGTCACCGCAATTGCTAGGCATACAGGCGCACCTGATCCAGTTGTTATACACGAGTCTCTTCCTAAGTGTGAGGCTTATGTAAACACCCTTTGAAGCTGATTCCTATGTGTCTGGGACACATTTTCTCTCTATTTTGTTAGCATATGATTGCATGTAGTACATCTAAAGATTGTAACTACACGAAAACATATTCTTGTATACCAGTATCATGTAATCATGTTGCAAGTGCTTTAAGCCTTGTAACATTGAATAAGTCAAAGGTAGTTAATAAGTTAGTTGTTGAATAAATCAAAGTGGCTGAGGGTTTCCTCTTTCGTCTCATATTTTCCTATATAAAGGAGAGAGCTCTTTGTAAATATTTTATCTTTTGTTTTAGGCAAGAAAGCTATGCTTGGGAAGCTTGTGTGGTGAAAACTTTGTGTTTCATTGTACAAATTTTCAGAAGTGAATGAAAGAAACAAGATTTTCCAAACTTTGTGTTGCAAGTCTTGTGATTGAATAATGTTTTCTTATGTTGCATTAGTAAATCATTCTTGAGTTCACTTTATAGTTTAACTTGTGTAAATCATTTGAGTTTCAGTTCTTTTTTTGAGAGACTGAGCTACAGGAGGAGGATTGTTATAGTTTAATAGTGGCTGCAAATACTAGGACTTGAATACTTTGAGTTTCAACTTTGAGTGTTCTCTTTTAATTTCGGAATCATTAGTGAGAGACTTTGAGCCTCACTATTGGTTCTCGTTATTCTCCAAATAGGATTAATCACAAGAGACTTTGGGCCCTTATCTTAATCTACCAAATATAATTATAACTGTTGCCTTAGGAGTTGTTCTTACATCAACTACGAGTCACCAGTATTAGCGTAGCAATAGGAGATCTTTGTAGAATTAGTAAGTTGTTATTACTTGTTGATCTTTTCTTGAAAAAAGAGGAAAAGATTGGAAGAATCACCCTTTATTTAATTTCAGTTGAAATCCTACTGAAGCCAACTGTTGTAAGAAGGGAGCCTCCCCTATTGCTGAGAGGAGAGATTTATCTCATTATACCGTTGCCTAAAGCTACAATTTTGTAAGGTGTAGTCTTAGCCGCTTACAAAAATTTTAGCCAACAGTTTTTGGCGACTTTGTTGGGGATATCAAACACTTTCTAAAGCCTCACGTTTTTGTTTGAAGTTGCTATTGTACCCATTGTTCTAGATTTAGTTGTTCACAATGGAGGGTTTTCACGTATATGAACGTCGTTCTAAAGGAGAAAGTTCAAAAGGTGCTACTCTATGTTGGTCTCAAAAAGCCAAGCTTGATTTTCTTACCAATAAAACTTCTCTTTAACAAACTACCAGTTATCCACCATCCAGAAAGAAGAGCCCTATTCTAGGTGAAACTTCACTCTTTTTCCAGAAATCATTAGTTCCATTTATTTTTCCTAAGACGACTACTGGGGGTCCATGGGGAACGGCTTTTGGTCCTTTGGATCTTACTCCACTATTACACCCATTACCACAAGGTTCACGAAAGAATTTTTCCAAATTCTATGGAGATGGCAAACAACACCCTGATGAGCATATCAAAGCATTTTACATTGCGTGTGGCGTGCTTGGTGTGGAGTATCAGGATGTCTCTGTGAGGCTTTTCATTGAAACCTTGCAAGGTATTGTTGCAGATTGATTCTACAATTTGGCTACAGGAGCAATCACTAATTGGGATTCCTTGAAAACCAAATTTGAAGAACGTTTTAAGCCTGCACAAGATGAGCATGCATTACTTGCTCAACTTAGTCAAATGAAGGAAGATGCACAAGAGGGTATGTGGGAGTTTATTACAAAATTCAACAAGTTGGCCAATCGTATTCCAACTTCACAACCTACTGCCGAAAATCTCAAGTGTTTCTTCATTAATACTCAATTCCTGGAAGTTAGTTTCTTGCTAAGGAGAGTTTTTCCTACCAGTCTAGCAAATGCTCAAACTCTGGCAACAGAAATTGAAGATGATCTTATTATGGCTGGTAAGATACGGAGGGATCGCTCTAAAAGAAACTCTAATGATGCTTCTTCCTCAGGAAGTACGGATCCTATGGTGCAAAAATTGGCTAATGAGTTACTTGCTCTGAAAAAGCAAATTTCTCAAAATTCTTTCAATGCTCCGTACAAAGATATTCCCCGGAGAACATTTCCTAATGCTGCTCACAATTACGCAGCAAAGAATCAAGCAAAGCTTCCTCCTCCAAAGAGGCTTGCACTTGAAGCTCCCCCTGGTAATCAAGCCACACGATACTTTGAGAATGATCAATCTGGTATTTTACCAGAAGATTATCAAACAAAGGATGATGCTGCCCTATACAATGAAAGTGATGGAGCAACTAGCGACTCTAACATAGGGTATGTTTACTATGAAGATCAAGATCTGAAAGAAAGTTTTGGTCATGCTTATGCAGTTATGACACGTTCCCAAACACAACTAGCTCGATAGAGAGATGAAGTTGCCAAAGCAAACACTGATGTACAATCACTTGTCACGCTTGCAAAAAGAGGAACACCGCTGCCTAATCTTCCCAAAGACGCAACTAAAAACCAAGTACAACCAATACTCCTGTTGTTTCTTCTAGTATACCGAGACCCAGTGTGTCTAATCCAAAACCTCAAGCTAAAACCTTTTCCTCTTCTTTAGCCAGTTCATTTCAAGGATTTGATATAATAGATCATGAAGACTAAGATTCAGATGTCTGAGGTTGAATACCTACAAACTTATCCAAATCAGCTAAAAAGGCTTAATAAGTTTGTCAAAGAATCTCAACCCACCCAAGCTTAGGTTGTTGTCCCAGAATCTAAAAAATTTGTCTAATAACTTAGTTACTATTTCTTCATCGGTTTTTGGAAAGATAGAACCTTTCTATATTTCCCTTCTTACCAATGGTTTCAAGTTGAGTAACCGTGTTATTGATTTCGGAGCATTTGATAATGTCATGCCAACCAAAGTAGTTGAAGCCTTAGGTCTTACTTTGACAAAGACTTTTGGAAATTGTTATTCCATGGAAAATAAACAAGTGCCTCTTCTAGGACAAATCAAGGATGCTCAGTTTACATTCGCATCTTCCCCTGAAAAGAAAATCAAGATGACTATTTTGGTCGCTGATGTTCCTACTTCCTATGGTATGTTACTTGGTTGAAATTTCTATAGGGATGTGGGTGGAGAACTTAACATGGACATGTTTGAAGCGCAAATACTTGTTAAGGGTAACATGCAGAAGTTCCTTCTTGAAAGGCAAACTAAGTACGTAGTTGCTAAGTCTGATGATCCTCATGCTCAAATTCTCTTTGAGTCAGTCAGAATGGGTAATTATTACCTCCATATCGATGACGTTTCAGAATTTGCTGAGGATTGGCCTTCAAATGCATCCATGTTGTCATGTGTTATTGATAATGATAGATTTGTTGATGCAATTGAGGATCAAGTAGCTGATGACGTTCCTGCAACATCTATGATGGATGGAGAAACTATGGAAGTGAATGATGCTATGAGTTCTTTTTCATCTAAGGATGCGAGTACTTCAAGTTCAAATGAAGTATGGACATTGGAATTTGATGGCAATTGTGCATCAACCAGTTCAGGTGCTGGAGTAGTTTTAATTTCTCCACAAGGAGAGCTGTTTCCATATTCCTTCGACCTGCAGTTTGATAACACTAATAATCCTGCCAAATATGAAGCTTTGATATTGGGTATTGATGCTAGCTCAAAATAGGGGGATTCATAATTTACATGCTCAAGGAGATGCTGAACTTGTGGTATGTCAAGTTTGGATTCAATACCAAACAAGGAATGAAAGACTCAAGGATTACAAAAACTTGGTATGGGATTATATTGAAGGTTTTGATACCTTTAATATTTCTATGGTTCCGAGAGAATTTAATGATAAGGCTGATTCTCTCGCCGCCTCGGCCACACTCTTAATTCCTCATAAGAGTTTTGAGCAAGATAGATACTCAATTCAATTCGTTTTTCGCCCAAGCATTCCTGATAATTCCAAGCACTGGCAAGTTTTCAATGATGATAATCAAATTATCAATTTTCTGGAGAGAAGAGAAAATTTTGAAGAGTTGTATTTCGAAGGTAGTAGTTCACCTCCTTGAGAAAATATCTTTGAAAAAAATCCTGATACTGGTGAAGAGTTCATTCAGTTAAAAGGAAATAAAACTCCTCCTAGCTTGGTCTCTTTGGAACAATTATTTGACAAACATGATCATTATGTCAAGAATCAACAAGAGGCTAGAACTGCTTCTGCTATGGAATTTGAGAAATATAATCTAGGATCAGTTGATAATCCAAAGTTTGTGAATATTGGTAAATGTTGCACAGCTGAAGAACACGATCAATTTATTCATCTTTTGCGTGAGCATATTGATGTTTTGGCATACTCATATGATCATTTGAAGTCTTTTCGTCCTAAAGTGTTGCAACATGACATTCCTCTCAAGCCGGGAACTGCTCCTTTCAAGCAAAAGCAGTGGCAGTATAATCCCAAAATTTCTGGCACTACTTTGGCTTAAATCCAGAAGATGTTGGATGCTAGAATAATCTTCCCAATTGAACATTATACATGGGTAGCTAACATCGTCGCAGTACGAAAAAAGAATGGCGAGATCTGCATCTGTGTGGACTTCCGTAATCTGAATCTTGAGCATCCTTGAAGGATAACTATTCTTTGCCTATCATGGATCATGTTTTATAAACAGTGACTGGCTCCCAGATGTTATCCATGCGTCATGGATTTTCTAGCTATAATCAGATTGAAGTTAGGAAAGATCAATACAAAACTGTATTTACAACTTGGTGGGGTACTTTTGCTTACAACAGGATGCCCTTTGGATTGATAAATGCATGCGCGACCTTCCAACGAGCAATGGATTTAGCATTCCATGACATCAAGGACAAGTTCATTGCAGCTACCTTGATGATCTTACTATTTTCTCTAAGGAAAGACAAGATCATGTGTATCATTTGCATCAAGTATTGAAGAGGTGTCGTCAGCGTGGAATTTCTCTTAATCCTAAAAAGTCAATTTTTGGGGTTACAAAGGGTAAACTTCTTGGACATATTGTGTCTAAGGAAGGGATAAAGATTAATCCTGAATGGGTCAAATCTATTCAAAGTTTGTCATTACCTACCAGCAAAACTGTCCTTCATTCTTTCTTTGGAAAGGTAAATTTCCTATGAAGGTTCGTTCCAGACTTCGCGGAAAAGACTCGTCATATTTCAAATATGATAAAGGAGTGTCAGTGTTTCGTTGGAGTGCTGAAGGCAAGGCTGCTTTTTAAAGAAATTAAAGAAGCAATAGCTCAAGCACTTGTGCTAGTTTGTCCAGACTATACAAAAGAATTTATCATGTACAGCTATGCCTCTAAACATACCATGTCAGCTATTCTTATGCAAAAGAATGCTGGAGATATAGAATCTCCTATTGCGTTCATGAGTTGTCCACTCAAGTCACATGAGTTGAAGTATTCACTGATGGAGAAAAATGATTTTGCAATTGTAAAGGTAGTTAAGTACTTCAGAGTTTACATCCTAAACTCACACCTAGTTCTGGTTCCTGATACAACTGTCAAGTCAATCTTGATGCAGCAAGAGTTCGGAACAAAAAGAGGCAATTGGATTGCCAAGATCCAGGAATATGATATTGAGATCAAACCAACTAAGTTAGTTCGTGGTAAAGGTTTATGTCAACTTATGGCTAAAAATGAACCTGAAGAAGCAACTCTTGAAGATTTACCTAGTCTTATTTGTAAGTACACTGTACAACTGATGAATGGTATTCTGACATCGCATACTTTCTCACATATGGCGAATGTCCGGCACATTTGACTTACAAGCAAAGAAGTTTAAAGTTGAGAGCCGCTCACTTTGTTTTTTGGGATAGTGGTTTGTATAAACATACCATTGATGGCATATTTCTTTGTTGTGTGGATAAAGCACAACAAGATAGATTGCTAGAATCATTTCATGATTTGGCATGTGGTAGGCATTTCTCAGCACTTGTGACTGCTCATAAGATTTTGCGAGCGAGATATTACTGGCCAACTCTTTTTCAAGATGCATATAGTTGGGTACGCAAGTGTGATCGTTGTCAGCAGTTTGTAGGAAAGGAAAAGCTCGCTACACTACCTTTGAAGCTGGTAGTGATTGAGGAACCATTTCAGCAATGGTGCCTAGATTTCATCAGTACTATCAATCCCGCATCCAGTGTAGGGCATACATATGTTTTGACTGCAACGGACTATTTCAATAAGTGGGTGGAAGCAATTCCTGTAAAGAATGCAACATCATTCGTAGTATGTTCATTCTTGAAGGAGAATATTATTTCTCGCTTCAGGATACCTAATAAGATCATGATAGACAATGCTTCAGTTTTCTCCTCATCAAAGATAACACACTTTTGTTTTGAACATGGTATCACTCTCTCATTCATCTGACTATTATCCACAAGGAAATGATCAGGCTGAATCAAGTAACAAAAATCTAGTTCTATCATTCGCAAGCTAGTGGATGAAAATCAAAGGTCCTGGCACAAAGCTTTGTTGGCAGATAGAATTACACCCAAGAGAGCTATTGGCACGTCGCCATTTCAACTCCTTTATCGTTTAAATTCAAAAATTCTCACAACTTTGGAGCTTCTTGCTCTCAAGTTGCTAAGGCCATTGAAGAAGGAACTTTTGACAGTTCCTTGGATAAAAGAATCAAGTTCCTGCATTAGTTGGATGAACAAAGAACACAAGTGGTGGATCAACTTACAACACATCAACAGCAAGTCAAGAAGCCTTTTGATAAAAAAGCTAAGTAGAGGAAATTCTAAGTTGGTGATCATGTCCTACTTTGGGATAAAAAGAAAGAACCAAAAGGAATGCATGGTAAATTTGATTCTCTCTAGCGAGATCCCTTCACAATTCATCAGGTGGTTGGAGAAAATAGTTTCCTGTTGGCTTACAGTGATGGAACTCCTTTTGCACTTCCATATAGTGTGCAGCATCTAAAGCATTATTTTGAATAAGCTCCAGATAAGTACCCCTTGTACATAATGTCCAAGTCTTTTTAGATTATTAGGATTTTGAGTCTTTTTGTTTTTAGTCGCCTGACTCTATAGCCCAATGGAGTAGATGAAGGCACTTACAGGTCTGGATTCTACATTCCTCATTGTTTCTAAGAACAAACGAGGTACATTCCCCAGTTAGAGCTATATGTTGTCCTCAATTTTGACATCACAAAATTGTGACAACCCTATGCAATTTTCTTAAGAATTCGTAGGTGTATCTACATTTTCGATGATTTGGATAAGTTATAAAGACAATTTGTCATCCCTGAAATGTTCTTTATTTTGCATACTTCATGCATCCTTTTTTAGGTTTTCCATCTAGTTAACACCTTATTGCTTTTCAAGACGAATTTTTCTTCTCTGATTGCAAGCACTTGATTTTTGGTAATCTTCAAGTCCTTTTCTTCATTTTTCCCTTTCTTGTTAGTAGTTTTTAATCTTGTTTTTCCCTTAAATCAATAGCTCTTTGAATTTTGTTCGTTTTGAGCTATCTTAGACATCGAACGGAGTTATATAACTCAAGTTATGATATAAAAGGTGGGGCTTTTCAGGCTGATTGCATGTTTTATGGAAAATCCTTCAAAAGTGGGTTTTTTATGGTCAATTGCACGAATTTAAATTATATTTAATATATAACATGGATTTTGATGTCCATTTTTAAATTTCAACTCATTTCGAGTTCATTTAACTATAGTTTTTAATGTTTTTATGAAAATTAGCTCTTTTTGATCTAATTTTATGTTATTTTATTAAAACTATAGTTATATATTAAATTTAATTAAAATTTAATCACTTAAGTTCACAAGGGTGGAGTTTTTGTTATTCTCTGCATATTATTTATGTGTAAATCACTTTTCAAAACCTACTTTTTCAATTTAAGTGATTTAGTCATTAAATACACTTTTTATATGCAATTGCATATGTTTACATGTTTGTTTAAATGAAAAACATATGAAAGTGGCTTTTTCTAAGCCAAAAACATGCAGTTGTCCTCCATAGGAGCGTATTTAATAATTTTGAAATGCAGAGTGTTGTTTCTATATGTAGAGACATGTATAAACTGCGTATTTAAAGATAAGTCATGAAGTGGCTTTTTCTAAGTTAAAAACATATCTTTTCAATGTGTATTTGCACTTGAAAAGTGTGTTTTTAATAGAAATACATGAAAACACACCAAGGTGTCATTTTTAAAACCAAATACATGTTTCTTTTAACATGTTTTTCAACTCCTAAAGTGCGTTTTTAACCCAGCACACTAGGGTGTCGATTTTGAAGCCATTTCCATATTTCTCTTAACATGTTTTTACATGTTTAAAGTGCATTTTTTACCCAGCACTTTCAGGCGTCAATTTTGGAGGCATTTACATGTCTTTTTGAATAAGCAAAGACATGTTTAAATTGCATTTTTAACCCAGCAAGCAAGAACGACTTTTTCTAAGGCAAATACATATCTTTTTACATATGTTTTTACACTTGAAACTTGCGTTTTCTCGAGGCATCGATTTTTTAGGTGATTGCATCTATCAAAGCAACACAAGGCATGTGCGTTTTGGTTAAAACAGTCTGCTTCTTTGTCTTCCTCATCCAAAAACGTCTCATGCTTGAAAGATTTGAGTATCCATTATCATTCTTTCAACTCTAGAATCGATTTGTGGGTAAATTATTTCAATCTCAGCTTGTTTTATTTCTTCATTTTTTTGAAAATCATGCCCTAGGTGCCGTTTTTTACCATCAATGCATATGCATTGAAAATGGTCAAAATGACTACTATTTTCTTGCATTTAATCTCTCTTTTCTTCCCATTTGGCTGTGAATGCATATTGACTCTCCAAAATTGAAGGAAAAAGACTAGGAAAGAGGTCTATATGTAATTTTTAAATCTCATCTTTCCTAAATCCGAAAATCCTTTGGATTCAGTTTAGATTTTGTCCAAGATTTGGAAAGATTTCTTCTTGAGGATTGAGGTAATTTCTTCCTTAAGTCATTTTCCTAATTTCTTCTCAAGGTATCTAATTAACATGTAAGCTTTCATTTTTAGATTTACATGTTTGAGTTCATGATCCTTCTACTTTTGTCTTTCATTCTTAAGTTGCATATGCAAGAGTCTCTACTTACTTCCATATGCAGTCGGGACTAAAAACCCCATTCTATGATGAAAAAAGGAACAAGTCCATGCTTGTGTATACGAGCATTATCCTTCAAAAAATCCACTTGCATAAACTGCTTCCCTACCTATTTAACCACTGCCATATGACTTAAAACTCATGATGGTGGTTAATTCAACTCCATTATAAGAATAAATGATATTTATTCATTTGCTTACCTTTTTATCCTTCATAATTCTTGCTGTCTACATATGCAATCACCCTTAAGAAACTCGTTCTTGAGTTCTCTTTATCATTTTTCAGCTGAAACTAATCCATTTCTTCAATTACCAGCCATCTTCATACGCCTTCATTATCCCAAGTTCTTCCCCTTGTATAAAAATTGTACAATGGATCCTTCTCAAGAAGATGTTCTCACATTGCAGAATGTTTATGTAACAGTTGTTTGATCTCATAAAATTGCTATGTCTGAAGGGATTACATCTGCAAAAGAAGAAGTACCAATATGAGTCATATCATAATTTTGTTCCCCCTTCACAAATTATTTCATATTGTGAAGAGGTTAAGGACACTGATATCTCACATATGAACTTTAAATATTTCCTTCATAGGGTTGATGTTGCAGTTTCAGAGGACATGATTTCTATCAAACAAAGTAGTATTCATCTTGTTTCTACTTTTCCATTGGCTGCCCTTGAGCCAAAATTCGTGCTTGCATGTGCAAGGAATTTTGACCCATCATCCAGAACTATCAAGGATCAAGATGGAAAGACTATTATTAGCCTTGACCCAGAAACCATTGACAGGATCTTTCAAGTGCCACCGGTTCCTGTTGTTATTAATATTACCAAGTAGAAGGCTCTAGAGAGGTGGAATGAAGACACTTCTTATTGTACCAAGTATATCAATAACAACTAGCTGATTAATAAAAGGCCTAATCTTGCAAGATGGCTAAAGGGAATTCACCGCACAGAGTTCAAAGAAGAGATTAGTGACCTCATTACATTATTCAGTCGGCTTGTAGGATTGAAGACATCAAATACTTTTGAACCCTGGATGTACAAGTATATTTCTCTTATTGTCAGATCAAAGAAGAAAATATTTTGGGGAGCAATGATCAACGATATCCTATGTGAACAGCTGTCTCAAGTTGTCAATACTTGCACATTTTATATGAACTCATACCTGGTGTACATTGTTGCTTCACGTGGTTCTTTTTCGGGTTTATCTACCAAAGGAGACAAGTCATTGGTTCCTGTATGGGAATATTTCCCTCAACTTGTATTGATGACTAGCTGGTCTCATTACCGCAGAGTGCACAATGCTTTTTATGGGCATTTTATGTGTTTATTTGATAAAAATCTTCCAAGCAAGCATTTATTTGATGAAGCATGGGTCAAAGTGAATGAGTATGGTTGCTTATATCTTCATTTTCCCAACTATACTTACATGCGGATTGGTTACTTCAAAGCTGAACCTTACACACTCCCATGGTACCCAACCGATAAAATTATACTCATGGAGTTGGCTAGGAAACTCATGGCTGTCCAAATACATCAAAACACATTGCAGAGGCCAGGTGTGGCGATTTCTTCACGAAATCCACTAAAAATTGGACGATATTCTATTAATACAGTGCCAAAAGCCAAGAATATGGAATACGAACTTAAGAGAATTACTTTGGAGAAGTTCATGGCCAGGAGTTATTTTGATTGGCGAGGGCTGAATGATAAAATGAGGAGGCAATTTGTCCATGTATATCATGTTGAAGACATGGATTGATTTCCGCATAGAGACAGATGTATGAAAGATGGATTATTGCCGGTTAACTACTAAACAGATTGTTGACTTCAACCTTGTAGAAATTCCTCCTAGGGTTGAAGATGATGATGATGTTCTTGATCCAGATTATACTAACAATCATGTTGAGAGTTTACCTATTTCATCTCCATCTTGCTTAGGTAAAGAGAGCATTTCAGTATGTGATCGATTTCAGTCTATCCTTGCAAATACTAAGATTTGGCTAAAGATACGGGGTCTGAAAAGCATCAAGATTAAATCAGGAAAAGATTATGATCATGGTGGCCCGATTGGTAGGAGATCAAAGATTAAAGGTAAAACCAAAGATGGTGCATCCTCTTCAGTAGCTGAACCTATCATTTCTACCATTCCTAAGCTTACCATCAAAGGAGGCAAGGATACTGGAAGAGTTCTTGAAGTCAACGTTGTAGAACCCGAAAAGGTTCAAGTAGTTTCCAGTGATGATGAGATGCATGATTCACCTAAGGTATCTTCACCTATTGCACCTCTTCTTATGGATACTTTAGTTACAACAGTACTTCCTGTTTCAGTGCATGTGTTAGATGAATCTTTTGATTCACCTTTGGGCATAGTTGTGGATGTATTTTCTATAGAGAAGATTCCCCCTATGGACTTAGTCATGGTGACGCCTGCTTCGCCAATTTTATCAATTGCCCCTATAGTTATATCTAAGGAGTCATACTATAGCTTTGATAGTGTGTTTGATGCATACTATATGACTATTCCTTCCATGGCCAGGTCTTCCATGACGGTGCTTGATACCACTTCAGTACTGTTGGAACAGTTTATGTCAAAAGTTACTCATAGCAGCCCTACACCCATGTCAATCTTAATAGAGGCTCCTCCTCTTGTGGCTACAGTTGCACAGGCAGATCCGGTTACCACTCTAGCCATTACATCTGCGGCGACATCATCTTCTTCATTTTCCTTGCCTTCTTGGCTAAGTGCCATAACCCAAAAGAGGAAGAAAGAAGAAATTTCATTGGAGGGCTTTGATCTCAGACAGGTTTCCAAGCCTAAAGCTCCAAAGAATAAAAAGGCCAAAACAGTATCAACAATTGTGATTGAAGATAATGAAAATAAGTATGCTGAGATTGTTGAGCCCTTGATTGATAAACCTACAGAGGAGAGGCAGCTTTCTGACTATAAATTCACAAGGGTAGAGCTTGGCAAGAAGACTTGCTTGGGTTGTCAACAAGATGCTCAGTGTAATGTCCCCATTCCCGAATAAGATTTAATAATTAATAATTAAAACATAAATTATGTATAAATAAACTATTATATAATAAAGATATATTGACAATAATTTATTATTTATCAATATAATAATAAATAAAAATATATTAATAGATTGACATATGAACAATATAATTATATATACTATTATATATTAATGCATTAAATATAAATATTTATCTATTTAAATCAATAATAATCAATATTAATATATATATTAACATTGTTTAATATTAATTCATCATTACAAAATATAATTAACATTGTTTAATATTAATATACAAATTATAATTAACAATTAATGTATATTAATAAATATATATCATTGTTCAAAATATATTAATTAATAATATTAATAAAACAACATATATTAAAACATTAATTAAAAATATATTAAAAACATTAATTAAATATATACTAATATGGCCTAGTGACCATAGCCACAGCCTTAAAAAGCTGCGACTATAGTCACGGCCCCTTAAAGGGGTGCGACGGTCACTGCCCTCCCATATTAATACGGGTGAGGTGAAAGGAGGAGAAGGGCAACAGAGAGGAAGACTATCAGCACATAAAAAAGGAGGCATCGAATTAGAAAGTCAAACAAACAGGGGCATAATAAAATCAATACCCAACGCTGACTGTGACAACAGCAAGGCCAGAAGTATGGTACGTATTGTTTCCATAATGTTTTTAGAATTATTAATTGTGATTGGTAATTTTATATATATATATATATATATATATATATTTTATTATCAATAATCAGAATTATATCTTTATTATAATGATGGTTCAGATTTAATAATGTATATATATTATTACTAATAATCAGAATTATATTCTTTATTCTAATGATGTTTCATATATATATATATATATATATATATACTGTTTCAGATTCTTTTAATGATGATTCATTTAATATATGAATAATATAATTTGGATATATATATAAATAGTCAGGTTAATCATTCAAACTTATATGATATAAAATGAGGATGATTTCATAAATAATGTTATTTCAAAGTTTGCAAATGATAATTCATTAAGTGATAATATAATTTCTTATCAAAAGTAATAATAAAAGAGAGTTCTTAAGGGAGATTAAAACCTCCACTAAGCTAGTGTACACTGATGACCCACATATGCATATGTATTAAGCCTTGGATAGAGGAAAGCTCTTCCAAGAAGAGGAATGGACCTATGGTCAGCCTATAAGCCCCAAGTGATGTGCTCCAGAGGATGACGGCAAGATTTAATCAAGGACAAAAGGGTCCTTATAAAGGTTAACGCGTCCGACCTGGTAGACTTTGCTCGGGAAGTCCCTAAGGATGCGCTCCACAGGACGACGGCAAGATTTAATCAAGGACACAGGGGTTCTTATAAAGGTTAATCCGCCCGACCTGGTAGACTTTCTTTTGGAGGGGTTAATTAGTTGGGGTAGATAATTAATTATTTAGCTTTCTATTCATACTTATGTTTCCATATTATTACTAACGTCTTTCTTGCAAGTTGATTCTTAGAAAGATATTCTTCGGTTGATTCTTGCAGGTTTATTTATGATTAATTAAACAAATCTATTATTAATTCATCTAAGATTAAGAAAAGAGATATAGAAAATTAGTGCGCAGAAAAACTTAAATGAGAAATTTATGTAAGGTCCCGACAAGGGACATTACACTCAGGGTGTTGTTGCATAACTTAAAGAAATGATAAGCTGTGGGAAAATAAGAACAAATTAAAAGAAGAGAATGCACGTCTTTATGAAACCATAGAAATGATGAATAATTCTCAAAATGTTGCTCCCATTTTAGTATCAGGCCCTAAGGATTATGAGAAATGTCAAAGAAAGTCGAAAGCAATTGATGAATGGTATGATCGATTAGAAATATAGGGTATTCAAGTTATTTAGGACTCATACAAGGTTTTGAGGCATGTACGCTTAACTGACAATGAAATAAGAGAGCTTATTTCCTCCTTTCATCAGCAGCTAAAAGTCTTGAATGAAGATTTGAATGACTGGAGAACCATGCAAGAATTCAATCTTAATAAGTTGTGTCAGTATGAAATCATTTCTTTTGTTGATGCATATTTTGAGTCCCTAGAGTTAATGATCAATAAAGAAAGGGTTCTAAGTAAATTGGTTATAGAATTGCAATCAACATTGAACTCATGGAATGAACAGGAATGTCAAATGAAAGTTGAGTTCAATAAACTGTCATGTGAAATATTCTCAAAGGAGGATGAGCTGATTGAATAAGGAATTGTGATGACAAAGTTTTTAGAGACAATCCGCCTACAGCTTGATGGAGATGATTTCAGTCTCACCATTCTTCACCGGTTCATGGAATACAAAATGTCCTTGAATCAGCTCCAAAGTCAAGTAACCAGCTATACAAAGTCACATGTTGTGCGCAAGGTCACCGCAATTATTCAGCATACAGGCGCACCTAATCCAGCTGTTATACATGATTCTTTCGTAAGTTTGAGGCTTATGTAAACACCCTCTGAAGTTGATTCCTAAGTGTCTGGGACACATTTTCTCTCTATTTTGTTATCATATGATTGATAGATTGCATGTAGTACATGTAAAGATTGTAACTACACGAAAACATATTCCTGTATACCAGTATCATGTAATCATGTTGCAAGTGCTTTAAGCCTTGTAACATTGAATAACTCAAAGGCAGTAATAAGTTAGTTGTTAAATAAATCAAAGAGGTTGAGGGTTTCCTCTTTTCTCTCCACTTTTCTCTCTCCTATTTTCCTATATAAGGAGAGAGCTCTTTGTAAATATTTTATCTTTTGTTTTAGGCAAGAAAGCTATGCTTGAGAAGCTTGTGTGGTGAAAACTTTGTGTTTCATTGTAATTTGCAGAAGTGAATGAAAGAAACAAGATTTTCCAAACTTTGTGTTGCGAGTCTTGTGATTGAATGATATTTTCTTATGTTGCATTATTAAATCGTTCTTGAGTTCACTTTATAGTTTTTAACTTGTGTAAATCATTTGAGTTTCAATTTGCCTTTTGAGAGACTTTGAGATACAGGAGGATGATTGCTATAGTTTAATAGTGGCTGTAAATACTAGGAGTTGAAGACTTTGAGCTTCAACTTTGAGTGTTTTCTTTTAATTTCAGAATCATTAGTGAGAGACTTTGAGCCTCACTATTGGTTCTCGTTATTCTTCAAATAGGATTAATCGCAAAAGATTTTGGGCCCTTGTCTTAATCTACCAAATATAATTATAACTGTTGCCTTAGGATGGGTGACTATACATTGACAAATGATTTTAATGTTGTGGGACTTGGAGAGATTGACACAATTTGAAGCATCCAGTGGTTACAATCCCTTGAGAGATATTACAAAATTTTAGGAGGGTACAACTAGAGTTAATGGAAGATGGTAGGAAGGTTGTGCTTAAGGCACTTTCTGATGGAGGATTGGCAGTGGTTTCAGCTTATTGAATGCAATCCTGATTCAGGCTTGGGGATATTGCTTGGGCGGCACAATGCTTCATTTCATCCAAGTCACCTTCACAAGATGATTAGTCATTTCATATTTACCTCTTGACTCAGCTTTTGAGCATGTGATTGAGCTTGAGGGTGCTAAGCCTGTGATTACCACTCCTTATTGTCATCCTAAGAAATTCAAGGATGAGATAGAGAAGACCATCCGTGAGTTACTAGATATGGGGAATATTGGACCTAGTTCTAGCCCTTTTGCTTCTTTTGTGGTACTGATGAAGAAGGATGGCACCATGCATATGTACATTGACTATCGTGCACTGAATAAAAAAATAATTAAGAATAGATATCCTATTTCACGCATAGATGAGTTATTGGATGAGCTTCATGGTGCAGTATTCTTTTCAAAGATTGATCTTCATTTAGGGTACCATCAGATTCGGGTTCAAGGTGAGGACATACATAAGACAACGTTCAGATGTCATTAAAAACATTATGAGTTCTTAGCAATGTCATTCGACCTCACTAATGCACCTGCTACCTTCCGGTTATGCATAATCACATATTCAATAAGTAGTTGCATAAGTTTGTACTTGTGTTCTTTGATGACATATATATATATATATGTATACAATAGGACTTGGGAGGAACACGAGACATTAGGATGAGGTGCTTGGTATTATGGAGGCTCAGTCTCTGTTTACCAAGATGTTCATGTTTGAATTTGGACTTACAAAGATCTTATACCTAGGGCATTTGATTGGTTAGGATGGAGTTAAGGTACATGAGGAGAAGATTCAGGCAATACGAGATTGGCTGCCACCTAGGAACATTTCAGAATTGCATGGTTTCCTTTGTTTGTGTGCATACTAAAGGAGGTTTGTTAAGGGGTATTCACAACTTAAAGCTTCCTTGACAAATCTCACATAGAAGGGTGCCTTCAAATGCATAGAGGCACAAGTTGTATTTCACAGGCTTAAGCAAGTTATGAGCAATTGTCCAGCTTTGGCTCTTCCAGATTTCTCTCAGCCCTTTGTGTTGGAGTGTGATGCATCATGAGAGTGTATTGAAGCGTTTCTTATGCAAAATCGACATCCTATTACCTACAAGAGTAGGGAGCTAAGAGATAATGAGAGACTCTATTCCACCTATGATAAGGAGATGCTCGCCATCAAGCATACATTGGCGAAGTTTCGTCAATAATTAGTAGGTGGTGAGGACTGACTATAATAGTCTGAAATACTTCTTGGAATAGAAAGAGCTTAATAAGCGTCACCAAAAATGGGTCAGCAGGATACAAGCATATGATTTTGACATCGAGTATGTCAAAGGGAAGAAGAACGTTTTTGTTGATGTACTTTTGAGGAGGCCTACAACTGCTGCCCTATGTTCCTTGAGTGAGATTTCAACATATTGAAAGTCTCAATTGTTGGTTGAGTATTCCAAGAATCAATTTGCATGGAAGATTATAGATGGTTTGGTTCAAGATAATAGATATACAGTGATTGATGATGTTATATACTATAAGAACAAAATTTACTTGGTTCTTGGATCAAAACTTAGGGAGTAGATTTTAGAAGCCATCCATGGCACACCACTTGTAGGGCATTGGGGGTACTTCAAGACTACACGGGCTTTCCAGGACCATTGCCAGTGACCGAGACAATAGATTCATGAGTATCTTTTGGCAGGAGTTATTCTGGTTGGTACAAAGTTGACCCCTAGTACCAATTACCACCCTTAGACGAATGGACAAACAAAGGTAGTTAATAAATGGATTGAGGGTTATCTATGCAATTATGTCCCAGGGTAGTAGAGAGCATGGGTGTGTTGGTTGTGTTTGGGTGAGTATTGCTATAATACTACGTACCATATATCCATTTGTATGACTCCCTTCCAAGCTTTATATGGTTATGATGCACTATCATTTGTGGATTCGGCATTGGGTGATAGTAGGGCGCCTAGAGCTCGTGATATGTTACAGGACTATCAAGATATCATTAAGGCACTTAAGGATAATATTCAGCATGCATAGAATCAGAAAAAGATGTATGCGGACTAACACAGGACAAAGATGTCATTTCAGGTTGGAGACAGTCTTTTTACGTCTACAACTCTACAGACAGAGTACACTTAAGAGTGGGCAAAGAAACTCAAGGTGAGGTTTTATGGGCCTTATAGAGTATTGAGGAGGATCAAAGAGGTGACCTACGAGCTTGAGTTACCTTCTGAGAGAAAGATGCATAATGTATTTCATGTATCGTGCTTGAAGAAGGCTTTGGGGCAACATATCGTATCTTCACCTGAGTTACCTCCATTGGATGAGGAAGGAAAACTAATTCTACTTCTTGCTGAGATTTTGGATACAAGGGAGAGGAGGTTGCGGAGTAGAGTTATCAGGGAGAACTTGGTTCATTAGAGGGATTTTCCCTTGGAGGATGCCACATGGGAAGGAGAGCCTATAATTCAACATCTACCAGTGCTGGTAGCCATAGTGGCTTTAAGTTCTTCAACCTGTCTATGAAGAATATTTATCCTTTTCTTCTCATAATCAATAGCAACTGTTTCTGGGTCAGTGACATCTTCCCCAATCGCTTGTGCCAGTACCTCTAATTGATCAATCACTGGTTTGTCTTCATCTATATCAGCATTTGGTACAAAATTGTACAAGATATTCTTTTCACTTGTGAGAACCATATCCTGTTTCCTCTTAGTGAGCTCCTTCAACTGCCTTGTCGACATTTTGCTTATGTCAACTACAGTGTCACTAGCTAGAGATGGGCTAACTTTGCCTCTTTTAGATTCAAAATCTATTGCAAAAGATAGCTTTCTCTTTGATGTTGATGCACTTGGAATATCTACCGGTTCCTTTTGCCTTATTTCCTATGCAAGTTCTTTTTCAGTAGGCTTCTCATCTTCTTCTGTAATAGGCAACTCCTCTTTTTGAGGTATTTCTTGTTGTAGTACCTCCTCTAGACGCACTTCTTCTGGATGTACTTCCGGTGGTTGCTCTGTTTCTTCTTGTTCTTCAGCAACTTGTTGATCATTTAAAACAATTTCAATTTTATCTATTCATTTGTCTTCAATTAGCTTAGCTGATGACTCGCCTAGTACTTGATTTGCTGGTTTAACTGATGTATCTTGTACACCTGTTTCAACCTCTTCACCTAGGTTAACCTGTTCACTAGCTGTGAACTCTTCACCGGTAACTTTCTTTTCACCGGTTGTTCCTTGTTCACCTATTGAGACTTGTTCACCAGTTGTGAACTGTTCAGGTGGAACCATCTCCTTTACCAGTTCATCTTGTGAGATATCTTGAGGACCTGTAGGCTTAAGTGTTTCATCAGAAACTTTTTCAACAGTGCTTTCCTCCTATCCCTTCTTAAGAGTGTTGAAGTTATAATTCTTCCAAAATTCTAGTGTATCTTCATACACATCTTTATCTTGACCATTAACGATTTTGGCCGCCCTGTCCCTTATATCCAAGTTGAGTGACACAACTTCCAACAAAATTTTTGTTGCCTCATCATCAAGATTTGGTTTAATTTTTGCCAAAGTTTCCCTTGTGATTTTACTATTTTGAGCAAGACCGGTTCTCCATTTTGTCATTAGCCTCTTATTCAATTCTGCAGGGAAGTGTAGTCCCTAGGACTTCTGTTGAAATCTAGAAAGGTTTCTAACAGAGCAATCTCAATTTTCTCTTTATCATCAGTGCCCAAAACACTGAACCACTTTACAGCATTCGACACTTCACCAAAATCCATAATTTCATCAACTATGTTATCTACGATTATGGTTCGAGCTTTACCTTTTTCTAGAGAAGCAAGGAGGGTTGGTGGAGTGAGATCACCACCTGTGTCTCCAGTTATGTCCACAATGACCGGTTCTATTGCAAACTTTGCTCGGACCAGAGTCTTGACTCCCAGTATGACCTTTCTTTTTCCAGTGTCTTTTACTAGTGGCACTGTGGTCTTTTGGCATTCAGCTTCGGTTTCATGTTGTTGCTTCAGAACAGTTGACCATACGGCAACCCCTTCATCATGAATTTTGTCCACTTTTCCAATCAGGACCTGACCAATTCTTTTCCTAATACTGAAACTCTGTTTGTACAGGTTAGCTTGATTAGTTGCCTCTTGCAGGCTAAGATGATTTTGTACTTCCAGTAGAGCCCTTATCCTCAGCTCTCTTTCCTTATCTATGGAAGATTTGCACCAACCTTCAATTATCTCAAGTAGATCTTCAAATATGTTATTGTGAAGTTTAGTGGGTGTTAGATTGAACTTGTGAAGACAAAAAACTACAACCTCTTCAAGGTTTCTCCGGTCTTCTTCATTAGCAAGCTCATATCTCCTTCCTACAGCACCCATTCTACCTGATTTCCTTTACTCCAACCATTTCATCTATGGTTGGCTTTCTTCCTTTAGGTGCAACCTCTTTTACCGGTTTCCCGGTTTTCCTTTTCCTAAGATAAGTGGTGGTTTCTTTTGTTTTTGTTTCCTCCATTTCCTCACCTTGTGACAGTTCAGTGGACGCTGGTTGGGCCTTCTTCCTTTGAAATTTTGGTTCATCAACAATTGGCTTTCTTTTCCTAGGAGTGGGAGTTCGTTTCACATAAAACTTCTTAGGTGCTTTAGAAGGTGCACTCTTCTTCAAACTAGCTTGAATCTCCTCATAGGTGCCAAACCGGTTTGTAGAGAGATCTAAGTTGCTTTCCTGTAGTGCATCAGCATAAACCTTGGCAATCTTAGATGTAATTTCATACCCAAGCACTAGTGCATACTCGGTCCTAGGCTCAACAGCCTGGATAATGCAGTGATCAGTGCTCACCAGAAAACACATCTCTTCCTTGTATTCTTCTACAATGGTGGAGGGAATTTTTTCTCTGTTGTGCATTCTTAATTGATAGGCCTCAAAATAATCAGTCATAACCTTATTAAACCGGTTCCCCAAGTTATTTACTATCTCTCCTATCTGAACCATTTCCGATTTATCTGCTAACCAGGTAACCTTGCCTATCCCTAGAAAGAAGTTTTGATAATAAAAAAACAAACATAAAAGCAAAGTCCCATATTTGAGAAACTTCTTTTTGACCAAACCAAGCTTCTTCAGGTTTTCAAAGATTTAGCTCCTCAAAATAGCACAAATGTCATACTTGGCATTATCGTGCATTATTCTGTGCGCAACATTAATCGCACCTCTAGGTATGTTGTTGAGGTTACTCGACTAATATACTTTGTAGCCGATAACGGCAGCAGCAAACCGAACACCGTCGTCTTCAATATCATTTACAATCATCATTCGACTGTCGTATTTGGACTTAGTCAATCGTGTGACTTTGACATTTGCTATTGTTCTCAGGGTTAGAGTTTCCCCCGTGGCATTGTACCTAGTTACTGTGTAAATCTTCTTTTGTGATAGGTGTAACCACACCTTTTGCTAGCCACATCCCTAGTTCGTGAACCCTGCTAAGAACCAGCCTAATCCAATCCGGTCGAAACACGATTGGATATTTGACTCCGTTGATTGAACCTGATACTTCCAGCTTAGCGTATTTTGCCTGAAGCTTTCCGTCTTCACATAGCGAGAGGTATTCACTTTGAATAAACGTTTTGCCCAATTCCTCCTGTTTGTTGTGGATGAAAGCAGTTACATCCTCAGTTAGTAAAACACTGCCAGGGATGGATGATAGAGCTCCTGCCATATCATTCGCTCGATTTTGAACCCCCATGATATCGTAAATAGGTGTATCATATTGATTGGCATCAATGAGGCTTACCACGAAAGATGAAGATGCCATATTACTAGACCGGTAAGTGAAGAAAGTTCTTGATAAAATTTATGGAATTCGCACAACAAAGATCGTAAATCCCAGCAAGAAAAGATTACTCAAGCTATTCAAAACAATAATCACAAAACGCAATGTAAAGTGAAATGAGTAATTGGCTTTCCCTTTTATACACTTAGGTCGTAAGAGTAATTAGCAAACGGTAACTTTTGTTAACAGTTACAGTATTAATCACCCTTACCTAACCTTTCTTTCGGCAACCAGTTCACAGACTCTTTACCGGTTTACAACTCCTCGGTTGGGACATCCACCTTGCTACGTCAGCAACTCTTACCTGTTTGGTTAATATGATAGACCAGTGACTCCTTCCTGGTTCCAGTTCTTGACTGTGTGAGATCACAACTCACCAGTTCCTTCGGGAATAGTAGCTTCGCTACATGTTCCACTTAAGCCCTTTGGCTTAATTTGCTAAAGAGATATCACTATCAGCAGACGATGACCTTACCTCTCATTTCTCCTCAACGAAATTCTTTGTCCCCCTTTTGGACCAAGTCTTCTTGACTTCCCTGTTGATCTATTTACTCACGTTATCCTTCTGATTGGTGGACAACTACCTTTTGGCCTATTTAGCTGGTCCTTTTGCTTTTTTCATTGACCAGTTTTTGCAGTCCTTGGCCAGATGCCCAATCTTGTTACAGTTGTAACAAGTCATTCTGGTTCCTCTCCATGGATTGACCCTTCTTTCCCTGTCCATGGGTGAGTGACAATCAGTATTCCTATGCCCTGATGGTCCACAGGTAGCACAGTTAGATGTGCTCCGGTTTACATCCCTATTATGCAATACCGGTCTCAGTGGAGATTTGAATGCCATTGTTTTGGATCACTATTTCTGAGAACCTATGCTCTGATACCAATTGTTGTTCCTAACTGGTTACTGAGAAGGGGGGGTGAATCAGTAAATTCAATTTCTATTCTCTCTCTTAATTAAATATTCTTGTTAATACAGAAATCAAAAGAATATTATGACAATCATAAACAGAAATTAAATGCACAGGTCAACATAGAATTTATGTGGAAACCCTCGACTAGAAGGAAAAAACCACGGTGGGACAGAACTCACAAAACTCTACTACTACAGTAATAAAGTTGTCTTGTTAGAGGCTTACAAAGCACTGGTGAGAATGCTACCCGATTAAAGGATTTAATAGAAGACCTATTAAAGATCTTGACCCTGTTAGGAGTCGCCTTATCAGAGGACTTGAAACATCAACAAAGATGTTACCCGGTAAAGGGATTTATACAATAGAACCTGTTAGGGTTCACCCTGTTTGATGGATTTAAATATCCTTCACTACTAAAGCAATGATTTTATGATGACACTATATCTGTCGATTCAAATCATACTTGTTCACCCTTTCCTTTGCTTGGCTATTGAATCTTTCTTTCCCTTTCACCTTTTGTGACTGTGATTCCTCTCAAAAGATTCTGCTCTCCTTTGTTTCGTTCTATGCTCTTGATTTTCAACAACACAGTTCTCATGACCTGTATTTATAAGAAATTATCTTATTAAAAATACATCTAATAGTTCCGCTAAGTTGTAAACTCTCCAAAAATCATGCATGCAAAACTCTTGATCAAAAAGTTTGCAAACTAATCTTTAGTTTACCTCGAAACACTCGCAAAAAAACAAAGCTAACTCCAGTTCCATTGAAAAAGATAACTACGGTTTAACTAAAAAACGTTCTGCATAATCCAGTTCGGATAATCATGCACTTAACCGTTGTGTGATTTGCATCCAGTTAGTCATTTGTACCCTGTGTGTTTGCCAAAACTGGTTGGACAAAACTTGGATTGGTATAAGCGTGACCGGTTAAGGTACACTGCTTTCTTGCTCATTCTACCCGGTTCACAATTATTACACTATCATGAGTACCAGTGTGATGTACCGGTATTCCGGTGGGATTGATGTTTTCCAATGACAACTAACTTTATGTCAACAACATCAACAAGTTTGGGTAAATATTTTATCAAAATCAGATCGATATAAGGCATGTAACCTCTTATGTATTTAGATCCACCGCATTAATCTTGCATAAAGCATTTGAGCCATAAAGTCAATATTTGTGGATCAAAGACAAATTTCACTATACAACAATTACACCATCATCAACTTAAGAATCAGAATTGTGGTTGGGCTAAATAACCCTTACAAATTAGTCTCTGCAAATATCAAGACAATCCTTTGGGACAAACAAAGGAGTTATGCATAAGTTATAGATAGAACGAAGGCTCTTGGACATAAACCCTAAACAAATATTGAAGGGGACATTACATTGGTATCAGAGCAATAATCCTGCCATCCTGTGAAGAATAATTCATGCAAACTTATCAACGCACTAGAGGAGGAACAACCATGGCAGAACAACTAGCCCAAGAGTTAAAGGAACTTCATTGAACAAACCAATGAGAGGTTTGAAAGAACCAACCAATAAATACTGTAGGCCATCCAAAGCATGAATGATAGAAATCGTAATCAAAGACCCAATCCCAATATAGGGAGAGATACTCACTCCAATCATTCTAAAAATGAACACTCAACACAAAGCTCCATACTTAGGCCCACCATACCGCCTTTCCTTCCAAGGGAAGAACCCATTATAGAAGAGGAACCAACCAAAAATAGTGTAGAAGAACTTGTCCAGATGTATGCAAGGTTAGAACCTAAAGTCCAAAGGCTTATCTGTTTAAGGAATACTATGAGACCAAGACTTGGGCCAATCTAAGTAGAAGGAAGAATCGTGCTGACAAAGACCTTAAATCAAGAATAAGTTGTCACTACTATGTTTTGATGGGTCAAAGAAGGACGCCACTCAATTATGGGTCCAAAAACTTGATACATACCTATCTCTCAGCCACATCACCAACGAGAATGCCATCAAGTTTACCATACTCCATTTAACTAGGATAGCCCATAACTGTGGCACCACGACATCATTACGCAAGGCCATAAGAATATCACCACCTATAGTGAATTTACTCAAAACCTCATTAGTAGGTTCAAGCAAAGACACCTTGAATGGTACTTCCAAGAGCTAACCCGTCTTAAACTAAATGGGACTATAGATGAATTTGGCAATCATTCCAAAGTTTATTTGTTATGGTTTCAGATCTATCCCAAAGAAGACTCACATATATGTTTATCGTGGGGCTTAAAGATTCCGTCAAAACTATAGTAAACCCCCTAGAACTTCAAACCCTGGAAGAAGCAATACAAAAGGCCAAGAATGTCGATTCAAATTCTTCAAAAGAAAGACCTAAGAATTTCTCGACTAAGGCACAGCTTCATTATGAAGGGTCAAGAAAATCTAATAAAAGAATAGCATGCTAGTTTTGCAAAGAACAATGGAGTACTGGGCACCAATGCCAGGAAAGGAAGCCCTCAAGCAAAAAGAGGAAATAATGAAGAGAGGCTTATGTTTCAAATGGAAAGAACCATGGGCATCATGATGTAAGTGTGGAAAAAGAAATTAAGCCCATAGAATAGAAGCAACACTCAACAAAGAAATAGGAGTGCTGCATAAGAAAAGAAGACATGATAAAAGAGATCTCAATAACATCCAATCACTGAATGAAGGGGAAAATCAATGGAGTTTTGAGGAAATTCAGTCCTAGCTTTGACTACACAAAATTGGGAATTACATAAAGAATAGAGGAAAAAAAGGTGAAATAGAATTATAAATTAGAAACTTATTCATTTCCAATTAGTTGGAAATTATCAATATCAAATAAAAGTTATATTGGAACCAGCAGGTAAGACTTGTTCTCAAGGCTAACGAATAAAGTTTGAATATCAGATCAGGGAATGAGAATTTGTATTCAAACAAAGCAACCACAAAAATATTAATGCAAATGTTAAATTGTACTTATTCACTCTTAGAATATTCTCAATGCCTTGCATAGAATTAAGGCAAATATCACACACCTCTGAAGGGTGGGGAAGAGATAAAGTCTCTACCAAGAATTCTAAGGATGAGAACACCTTGTTTGGGAATCTATAAAGCCTAGGAAGGGATAGAGTCTCTCCCAAGAATTCTAAGGATGGGTACACCTTGTGTGGGTATCCATAAGGCCTAGGAAGGGATAAGTCTCTCCCAAGGATTCTAATGATGGATACACCTTGTGGGTATCCATAAGGTCTGGGAAGGGATAAAGTCTCTCCCAAGGATTATAAGGATGGATAGACCTTGCCTAGGTATCCACAAGGCCTAGGAAGAGATAAAGTCTCTCCCAAGGATTATAAGGATGGATATACCAATGTATAGGGTATCCAGAACCCCTAGGAAGGGATAAAGTCTCTCCTAGGAGTCCAAGGATGGATATGCCAAATATTGGATATCCATAGAGCCTTAAGGAGAGAGGAGTCGTGAGGAGATGGTATCATAGCTAGAGGACTGCTCTAAGTTGATTATGAGACAACTAGAGGCCCAAGAAGTCCTCCCACCAAGGCTAAGAACCTGATCACAGACTCTCCCATAAGAATTGGGAAGAGATGAAGTCTCTTCCAAGGATTATCGAGATGGATATCCTTTAATACGTAAAGGATATCCATAAGGCCATAGGAGGAGAAAGTCGTAATGAACTGGTGACATAGCTTGAGGACCGTTCTAGAATGACCATAAGGCAACTAGAGCCCGAGAGCTCCTCCCCAAAGAGCTTGGAACCTGACTATCAACTCTCTCTAAGGATTAAGATTATCATGGAACAAGAAAATACTTACCAGAGAAGACAAAAAGTACTACAGTACATCAAGATAAGTTCCATCTTTTTTTATTCTTGGTATTTTAAATTGAATATTATGATTTTTGGATTTGATAAGTTTATATTTGTAAATATATTGCAGATCTAACCTCAAATTGAAATTATCATTTCAGGGTTATTGAATCCAAAGTTATAAGGCAAGGTGATATTAGAGTTGCATAGCAAAAACCACTCACATCAAATTAGTAATTGCTTGAGGACAAGCAATTTTGGGCAAGGGCGGACTGTGATGCCCCCTCTCCAAAAGAAGATTTAATAAATAATAATATTAAAATATAAATAAATAATAATAACTAAATTTAATATGAAAATAAATAAATACATAATAATTAAATATAATATCTAATACAATTAAAAGATGTATGATTAAATAAGTTTTAATTAAAGATTTAAACTTATAAAAATATCTACTATTTATTAGCAAACATAATACTAATAAAATTACTAAACTAAAATTAAAGTATTAAATAAACAAAGAAATAATAATAATAAATATAAATTAATTAAATCATAAAGGGGCATTACGCATTCCATCGCCGATGCTACATTCTGAATTGGGAGACGAAATTTAGAACTTCCACCATACCATAGACACCTTTTAGATCATTTTCTCATGTTATATGCAATCGCCTAGATAAGATTATTCTATGCCTCCAAATTGTTACGCCAACTCACAGAATACCTGTAAATCACTTTCAACATTTAAAAACGGAGGATGAGGCCCGTCAACCTTAGTTTGAGGCCCATGATTCATCTTTGATACAAGTCGTCCAAGTAACCATTGACATAATTAATATCACCATCTGGTAGTTCATGCAAGCAAATATGATCCTAACCAATGGAGAAAATGTAAACTGTTAGCTCACAACAAAATCCAGCAATCACCACTTATAAAGAATGTTTAAAAGACTTGGATATGCCATCCAGATATGCACAATCCTCAAATATGATAAATAAATACAACTCTTTTTTCAAATACGACAGATAGAGATGTGAACATAAACGTCAATTGGTCTCCTCACAAAGCTTTCAACCATATTAATATATTGTTGAAGTTAATTTTCCATTGCCTAGATGTATTTCTTTTGCAATGCCCGACTCTTTGTAATGTTCCTCGTAAATCGTAATACCATGTTTAACCATAATGAAAGGATACAATTAGAATACAATTCTAATCAATAATGATTATGAAGAGGTGCAATGAAAATGAATGACCATAAGACTTGTCCTTCGACTTGTCGTTCCACCAACATGGTATAAAGAGGCACAAGAACATTTATCTGGAGGGGGAAAAACAATAAGGAAACAAAGAAAGATAAGAACATTCAGCATATAGGAGAGGAGAAATATATATAAATATATAGAGAATAGATATGTTAGGAGCTTGTATCTCTTACATATTCAGATCAGTATAAGATCATAACTATATGAGAACAAGTTGAATACTCTTACAAACTGAAGACCTAGATCATTGTTAAACTCCCTTACTTAGAGCAATATAAAGGATATCATTTATATATCAGAGCAATGCTCGATTACATCAGCAAATTTGGGTAGATATTCTATCAAGATTAGATTGATATAAGGCATCCAACTGTTAGCCGGAAAGACTACTTTATTATATGTCGTGTATTAGTTATGTTGTTCCGATGGTAATTAGTTATTACCGAAGGGCAGTTGGGTTGGCCGGTGACGTTTGGTCACACCCCTTCAGGTAGATAAATATGTACCACCTACGGCTGAAGGAATTATTATGGATTATTATGTGAATGTACTTGCCAGTCTGGAATGATTAATGAAAGTATTTATTATTCTCTGATATATTCTGTGTTTATTATATTTCCTGTACTATGCCTGTGCATACTAAGTTTACCCCAGCGGGCAAACATGTGGTGCCGTTACCAAACGAATCTGGCAAGTGACGGAATGAGTGGACAGATGGGAATACCATTGGAAAAGAATATCAATTGATCATTGAATAGAATTTATGCCTAATCAATTGAATAAAAATAGAAATTTAAAGAAGGAACTCGAAGAAGAACAAGCTGCTAGAATTGTCGTATTCGCACAACACCAAGTCGAACGAAGCGAGAGATTCCGAAGACGCGTTGAAGGAATACTGAAGGGATTTAGTGAAGGCAAGGGTCTGGAGGAATCTAACCGGGAGGCCGGAAGAAGTGACGAGGACCGCCTAGAGGAAACAAGGAGCTTGTTCAGGTTCTTAACTTTAACCCCACAGACGGAAGCAAGAGAATCCCGAAGGAAGGAAGAAGAGGAGGCCGCACAGAGGGCTTTGATTCCCGCACAACAACGTGAATGCCGATATAGGCTGAGGCAACTTGCCCAGGACCAGCTTGCTGGAGGGTTGCCCGAAGGGAACCTCGGAAGTGGTACGGAAGGTGCACAGGCCGACGAGGAGCAGTTCACTTCGCCGGAGCATCGAAGAGTGCGGAGTAGGGAGGAACTACTTGAGGAAACATAGTTGAGAAAATTCTTCCTTCAGGAAGAGAGAGATTGGTTTGAGGAGGGTCTGACCCGTACACCAGGTGCGGAGAACCAAACCCACAGAGAGGACGGTATGGCCGAAGGTGCTACTAACGCACAGGCGAACCCTCCGTTGGAGCCAAGAACTCCACACAGTACGGTCCCACCAATTACGCAAGTGCCACAAGGGCCAATGCCAGGAAGTGCGGGTACGAGTGCTAGCACAAGCGGTGCCGGAGCACCGAATCCACTGCGGAGACAACACCAAGTAACCATGGCCGTGAGTAAACAAAAATTGCCCAAGTTCACAGGCCAAGCAAAGGAGGATCCTATTCAGCATTGCCGAAGTTGTGAAACTATATGGACCGCCAACGGGGTTACGGACGAGGACGAATGGATCAAACAGTTCCTTGCTACATTAAGGGAAGGAGCCATCGACTGGTATTCGGATGTAGATAAATCAGGCATGACAACATGGAACGATGTGAAAAAGGCTTTCCAAACGGAATTTCAGTTGTTAAGGGACGACTGAGATTTTCGCTGAGATTTATAATACGAAGTAAACGAAGAGCGAGTCTGTCCGTGCCTACGGACGGCGACTGAAGGAACTCATCGGGAAGATGGAGTCAGCCCCAGCCAACGAACTCAAGAAAATGTGGTTCGTGGAGGGACTAAAAACTTCCCTCGCCCACGTCGTACAGCAACGCGTACAACCGTGCAATGGATTTGGAGAGCGAATGTAAGACCTCCAGGAAGACTAAGTCTTCGAATGATGAATCGGAGGCGGAAAGTAGGGAGGGTGAATCGAGTAAGAAAGTGCTTGCCCTACAGAAAGATCTGGAGAGGATGATGAAGGAACTGAAGGCCACCAAGAGAGGCTCGAGCAAAATAGAGGAAGACACCGTGTGGTGCACAGACTGCAAAGAAGCATGCCACACGAAAGGTTCTTGTCCCAAGAAAGCCTTTTGCGACATCTGTCATATTGCGGGACATTCCACCAAAGAATGTCCCTACAATTTGAGGGCTAGGAATCAACAAGTGCTCTTCACCCAAGAGCAACCCTCCACATCGAGAATCGGCAGCCAACAAAATGCTGCATCATCCAGCGGTTACAGAAATAACTGACGGGGGGCAGAGGAAATAATGAGAACAATAACAACTGGCCTCGGATCCAGTATGATGCGAAGGGGAGACCTATGATACAGTGTAGAAATTGTAATCACTGGGGACATTTTGCCCGTGACTGCGATAAAGAGGCTACCACTCCACAAAAACTGTGTCGATGGTGCGGACCAGGGGACCACGAGGAAGCCAACTGCCCGAAGCCCGGCTGCAACATACTGGACATGGAACGAGGAGGCATGGAGAAGATCTTGGCAATCACCCGCGGGCAAACCAAGAAGGCCACATATCCTAACGCTCAAACGGAGAAACAAAGGGTGCTCGAGGCGAAGGCCGCAATCGAGAAGGGAATGGAGAACTCCACAGTCACCGACACTTCTACCCAAGCCATGGCGGAGCAAAATATTTTAAGGCAGATGATGCAACTGGAGATACCCGTAAATGTCAAGGACCTACTGGAAACAATGCCGCATCTGAAAACAGCCCTATTCCTAGGACAAAACGTTCTAGCAAGCACATTTGAATGAACAGAGGTTCTCGGCAGCTCCGCAGCCGACCCCATGACGTTGTCAATAAACAGTGGATGGAACCCTGCAGTGGTGGAGATGGGTATCTTGGGTACCATCCTAACTAACATGATTGTTGACGGTGGATCTGGGATGAACGTTCTACCGGAGGAAACTTGGAAGAGCCTCGGGAAACCAACACTGTGGCCGCCGACCTTCAACCTACTAGGGGCCGACCAACATGGCATCAAGACCCTCGGAACCTTGATGGCACAACAGGTAACCATCGGGACCCAACCATTCATCTTGAACTTTGTAGTAATTCCCCTAAAGCAGAAGGGGTATGACGCCATCCTAGGAAGGGGGTGGCTGGTAACTGCCAAGGCCAACCATAACTGGAAAAAGAACATCCTGTCATTTGAGAAAGGGGGAAGGAAGTTTGTGATAGATCTCACAACGCAGATGGTTGGGGAAGAAATGGCATCCTCCTCCAATTCCGAATTGGACGACGGAATAGATCATGGGGAAGGAAGTATGGAGGCCAACGCCAAAGGGGTACTGAAACTCGAGGATGAATACAAACTCCATGGACGGCCTATTCCACTGGCAGATGGGCGATTATGAATTATCTCTGCCATCCTGTAATGTACTAGTATGGAGGAAGTGCCGGAAACATTTCCCTCGGAGTACGGTGAATACAAGGAAGGGGATGCAAAAGTAAGCAAAGTCCCGACGCATAAATTTGATGAGCAAAACCCCAGGAAGAATAAGGAGCCGTCTGTCAAATCAATGAATCTGGGCAAGGAAGAGGAACCTAAAATCATTCCTTTCGGTAACGATTGGAATCCTGTGCGGAAGACGACAGCCTTCAAAATCTTTATTCTCCTTCTTATGTACGGGCAAGAGACCGTGGTCCCTGTAGAATTTATGGTTCCAAACTTTTGTATTGCCATTGAAAACAGACTCGGCGACAGGGAGAGGGAACGGCTGCACACTCTGTGGACTCTTGACGAACTGCGAATACATGACGCCATCAACGGGACCAAATTGAAACCTTACCCAGAGAGGATGGACCCGAGAGGAGGGACAGAGCACCTGAGGATGGAAACGGACTCGAGAGGTCAGGCAGGCGACCCGAGAGCCGTTCGTATGGGTGACCGAAGAAGCATCCGGACGGTAATAAAAAAAAGAATAAAAATAAAATTAAAATAAAAAAATAAAAGCACCATACGGCTAATGTCCGAATGACCCTACGGTGGAGGAAACAAAAAAAGAAAAAAAAAGGAAAAAAAAAAAAGAAAAGCACCAAACGGTGGTGGACCCCACCGAATGGTGGAACATGTCACCGAATGGTGGCACCAGCGTACGGCTTAGGAAAAATATGCACAGGGTGAAGACCGTATGGCCCAAAGACACAGATCGTACGGCACATGGAAAGCACGCAAATGACCGTACAACATACAACCACTAGCACACAAGGAAAATTAATAATAAAGACCGTCTAGCTCCAGTAGTAAAGTTCGTACGGTACATCCCGAAGGAAGAGAAGACGGAATGACCAGCAGAATCTGGCAATCCCGTACGACTGGGAGCTAGTAAGAATGGCAAGGACTGGCAGCAACAAGGAGAAGGTTATAAAAAATAAAATAAAAATGACGACAAATACAAATAGTTCACAGTGAATAACATATGGTACCGAAGGGAAGGACATAAGTAGGTAGTGAAGAAAACATAAGCGGTTGGCAGAAAGAGTATGGGATTGGAAGAAAATCACAAAAATGGTGTGTTCCATGGACTTTTGTGGGGTTGTCAATTTGGTTATCAACCTTTTGGGAGTGTGACCAGTTGATGAGACCCGGAGTTGCTGCAGGCATAGTGTCTGCATGCCAGAGGTGGAGCGAGCAGAGAGAGCACTAGAGCAAGTCTTTCGTGAGGGGTACTACGCTTTGAGGAAATCAGAGTAGGTGTTGGCTGGACATGAGGCTATCTTGGTGGATGCATAGAGAGCTCAGGAGGAGCTGATCACCCGGTTGAAGGCAGTAGAGCAACACTTGGCTCAACGTAACCTAGAGTTGGAAGCGGAGAAGGCAACACGAGTGACTATTGAGGTCAGATTGATAGGAGAGACAGTATTGTGTTAGCAGAGGCTACAACTGAAACGTGTTTTTTGGAGACCAGTTTGGTGCAGGCACAGGAGGAACGTGATGTGACGGAAAGACCTACTGGAAGCAGCATTGATGAGGAGGGCAGCACTTCAACTTTTTCAAGGATGCCCCTCCGCCCCTTCTTCTTAGTGATTTTCTTATTCTATGTGGTGTATTTGATCTCCCTTTTGTTGTGAGTCGCTGGAGACGACTTTCTTTTTGAGGGGGATGATGTTAGCTGAAAAGACTACTTTATTATATGTTGTGTATTAGTTATGTTGTTCCAATGGTAATTAGTTATTATTGAAGGGCAGTTGGGTTGGCCGGTGATGTTTGGTCACACCCCTTCCGATAGATAAATATGTACCACCTACGGGTGAAAGAATTATTATGGATTACTATGTGAATGTACTTGCTAGTCTGGGATGATTAATGAAAGTATTTATTATTCTCTGTGTTTATTATATTTCCTGTACTATGCCTATGCAATACTAAGTTTACCCCAGCGGGCAAACAGCAACCTCTTATGTGTTCAGATCCACCACATTAATCTTGCATAAAGCATTTGAGACAAAGTCAATATTTGTGGATCAAAGAGAAATTTCACTATACAGCAATTACACCATCAACTTGAGAATCAAAATTGTGGTTGGGCTAAATAACCCTTACAAATTAGTCTTTGCAAATATCAAGACACTCCTTTGGGACAAACAAAGGAGTTGTGTATGAGTTATAGATAGAAAGAAGGCTCTTGGACAAAAACCCTAAGTAAATATTGAAGGGGACATTACATCAGGGCAATTTGCCATCAAACTGTTTGTGGGGATATTGTAGTTGTTTGGAGAAGGGACAAAATTACATATCAGACTTGTGGAGTTGCAGATCTGAGAGGTAGAAACAACAATTGTTGTTTATCTTTATTCGTAGCTTGGCCGTACTTCACCAGGAGGAGCTGATGCCATAAATTGAGGAGGATTTTTATTGTTTCAGCTTGGGGTTTGAGCAAAATTTATTCTCATTCAGATCGGTGGCTGAGAGGTTGGAAATTGAAGTGTTGAATATGCTTTTTAACTAGCCGTACTCTACAGACAATCCGTACATCATCTAGCTGGCCGTACAGCCTTGGACAGTAGCTGACATCAGCATTTGTGGAGCAATTTGCAGCAGATCAAGAATAATGTGTGCCCAGATTCCTCAGCGTTGATCAGCAGGGTAATTTTCGGGTTGGAGAATTTCATCAACAACCTATTGTGTGCTGTTCAATCGTGTCTTCATCCGTACAGACCTGGTACGGCTTCCATGTTGTCTATTTGGTTGAAAAAATAAGTCTGATTTGTTTCAGTTTGGTGTGCAATTGGTTTATAGCTATTTCTTTCAGGTTTATTCAAAAAAAAAATCATATGTTCCAAAAAAAATAAAAAAAATTAGACATTCCTCATCAATCGCTTGTCAAAGAAAGAACTCAGGAAAAATCCTTCAGACATTGCCTTGAAATCCTACTCAGGATCTTTCATTTTTTCTGTAAGTAAAGATTTAAAGAGAAAGAAGTCTCTTGCAATTAGAATCTAACTACATAGTCCCAAAATCTTAAGAGATTACATAAGGGGACATTACAAACTGCAAAGGAATTTTTCCCATGACCAATTCTACATAGCATGGGAGTTGTATTTGAACTTGGACATTTTATCAGGATATAACTGCTCTTTTCAAACTTCACATTTTCTACATGCAGATGTTTTCAATCTGTCACCTAGCAATACCAATTTTAAAAGATAACTTTGAATCTAAAATATGTAGCTTCAGTTGAATCACATGAATCATGCCACCATGTCAAAACTTTCTTCATCAAATCTTTATGATCCACTTGCTGGAGGCCCTTGTGATGGACTTCTATGCTAATATACTACAGGAGGCTTCTCACTTGCCTTTTCTTAATATCCACACCATGATGTTAGTGTGGTCCTATATTGATAATAATTTTTTGCATGTTTCCAATGCGCATATAGAATGACCTTTGGCAAGATTTTTATTAAATTTTATTTTCTCTTTAAAAGCACCCTTATATCATTGCTTTAGTTCACCCTCATCTTGGGTGGGAGTGAACTTTGAATTTTACCCTTGACAATATTCTTTCTCTTTCTGGAAAAGAGATGAAATCTGTCTTGAATAATAGCTTAACGGCTCCCACCTGAAATCCTTGACTATATTCTTTCTCTTTCTGGAAAAAAGATGGAATCTGTCTTGAATAATATCTTAACTGCTCCCTCCTGAAAGAGATGAATTTGTGAGCCTGGATACAATCCTACAGAAACACCAAGGTTGGCAGCAAATTGCACTTTACAATGGTTCTACAGAACTCCACCAATGTGGAGGCTGTTATGATCATTGTGAAACACCTCTAGAGGCAAAATCCCTTGTAGTCACTTCCAGTTGATAACCAATAGATAATTAATGCTGCATTTCTTCAATTAGTTCATGTTGCAGCTCCACATGGTTTATCATTGAAGGCAACTGTAATGTATCAAACAGACAACAGACACAAAATACAGAGACAACAATATATGAATGGAATTTAGAGATCAATTGCAAACCAAAATAATCAGATGGACAATCAGGTACAAAATGATCAGCTTTTTAATGATAGTATGTGTTATTAGGCATAGATACACAATGAAGGAATTACAAACTTTATGAGCAGAAGTTACTGTCAACTCCAATTGATAACGTCGATCCAGTGTGTAGTACACTGGAGTGTTGATGTAAATGTCAAGTGCTCCTGATATTTCAATGTTCTTCAAAGACTTCCAATCGGGTGTCACAGTGGGGATTGCCCCTTCTCAACGATCTGAAATAAGATTGCTTTTGCCTCTCTGTCCCTGTTATGAAATTCTAACGATCTAATCTGAAGACTGCGATATGGGGACAATTTGGTGTGCACATTATCATTGGTTTTACTTTTCACCACTGGTAATCATTGATTCAATAATCTGCTGGATTGGAATTGACGAATTTGAAATGTCTGATCCACCTATGTATTATGATCATTCTCTGGCTTATGTCCTGATTCACAGGATCACGGGTATATGAATATCTTCCAGGTCACGATGATGTTCTGTTAATGCAAACTTGATGCTGAAATTGAATGTCAGCCTGTTTACGATTGGCTTTGAATAGATGAACTCCCAATTGATGATAATGAACAACAAGATACTTAATAAGAGCAAGTAGATTTCCACAATCCATGAGATAATTTGCAAGCTGCTTCTAGATTTGATTGCGTGAGTATATTTTTGCATCAACATTTTGGATCACAGTCCATGATCCATCATTTTCTCCTTTTTCTCTCTATCATTATCATCTTGATGATGGATCACGGAGTGTGATCCGAATGTTGATGTAAAAACACTCATGCAATCAAATCTAGGAGCAGCTTGCAGATTAACAAGATAGCTTGCTTATATAGCAAAGGCTAGATCCTAAATCTCAAAGAGGTGGCGCCTAAATTCAAATTATGAAATTAAATCCTAGAGTAAATTAAAGTGATGCACAAGTACATCCTTTAATAAAGCCCCCTTGACGAGACAATTAACCCCCAGGGGATCGAGTTAATTGCAAATAGGGCCCCCTCATGTAACTTAACTCCCAAGGGACGATAAGAGTTAATTGCATGAATGAAATAAGTCCGGCCTAAAGAGGGGACATGACAGCAACTTGAACTGAAATAAAGGTAGTGCCTGAAAGAGCAATGCTTCTTGGCTGGCCTTAACTAAAACTAAAACAATACCTCATTAAAAAATAAGAGCATCATGAAAAAAGTATAAATATATGTAATAAAAGGCAATAAATAGTAACAAACTGAAAAACAAAATTAAGGTCTGAAGAAAAAGGGTGAATAGAGGATAAGAATGACGAAGAAGAGAAACAAGAGGGATATGGCAGGTAGGGATGGAAAAGAGAGATGCTAAGAAGTTGATAGAGGCTCCCAATTTTTATATGACTGAATGAGGAGCTTGGTGAGAGCAGGGAGAAGTTGGGATGTGTGAGAAGATCAAAAGGTAGTGTTAAGATTAGGTGCAAAGCTGTTTTAATACAGGTTTGTAGTAGAATCCCACTCCAATCTTTATCATGGTTTAGCTTTGGGGTGTTTACTAATTTCTAATGCCCCCAGCTTTCTCTTAAAGTAGTTCTTTTAAAGCCACTCTAGATGAATTTGGTGTTCAGTGTTTGAAGAATGCTCAGTGAGGGCATATCTCACAAAATGCTTGTGTTTGATATCAGCACTGTATTATTTCCAAAAGCATATCCATCTAACATGGATTGTGGAAAAATATTGTGTACTGTTAAAACTTTACTTCTTGCGTCATAAAAGGGAAAACATCCATTGCTGTTTCTTTGTTATCTCCCAATCATATAGATATACATGCAGAAATATCATTGACTAAACTGTGCATTTGATGTGGCATGCATGCCAAATGACAAAGAATAAATAATATGAAATCACCACAAAGCCATCATAGAATGCTCTATACTAAAATTACAATAGCACTGAAGATTTCAGAAGAATAATCAAAACCAGCTAGTGCTCAGTATCTAATTGAGGATCCCACTTTAGTGTGAGCAACCTTTGAAGCAAATACTGAATGGCCCAACAATAATCTACAATGAATTGTTTTGGTTCTGTTGCCGTCCATTGAGCATGGTGCATTAACATCAGTTTGCAGGTATGTGCGGAAATAACTCCCATTACCCACTTGTTTAACAAAAGCACTTTTGAGTCTACAACGATAGCAAGCTTTTTATGTTCAGGAACATGATGAATAATATGAACAGATTTTTTAAATGTGCTTTCATCATTGATATTTTTGTGAACCAGAGCAAAGCACACATGAATAAAGTATATATGCATTACTATGGTCATTTCTGCTCTGTTTATTGCACTGCATTCTCACCCATTTCTCTGCTCAATCAATAGTACCTGTTAATTCTAGAATTTACATGGTCATCCTTATATTTCTAATGTTGACCTATTTTAAAACATTGGAGCACATTGTAGCGGGAATTTAGCGACACGGATTTCTCTTTTTGATTTCCTGATTGTTCCTGAATGGCTTATATTTTAGTATTTTAATTTTTAACTAGTTCCATTTGTTCAAGGTTTTAATCTGAGTTTTTGCTGCTTAACTGTGGGGTCATGTATATTTCAGGTTTTTGGTATTTTGACCAAACCACTGATAGGCTGGATAATGCCTCATTCTCTGAGCTCAACGGATGTGTCAGATCCACCAACTCCAAAGGATGTGGCTTTTGAAGCAGAATTGGGACTTCCACTTCTTTCACAAGATGATCCAAGTCAGGGAAATGCTATCAGGCGAAGAAGCAGTTTGTCTCTGCTCCTAGAACGACCAACACACACCATCCACTATCTTTGGCGTAAATTTGATGATTCATATATGCGACCAGTTTTTGGTGGCAGAGGTTTTGATTCATATGTTTGTGACTCTTTTAAAGGAGAACCTTCCGAGTCTAGCAACGGCTAAATCCTTTAAGGTTGGGATTTTGGTGTTTAACCTCTGATGAAGTTGAAGACTGTTCTAATATTGTGGAAAAGTATGGTTGAGCAAAGTGGATTGCATAACCTCATATTTCTTCACAAGGGTTATCGTGTTTTTCACCATGGGCTGGCCATTGCAAGCGAGAAACCATGTCATGCCAAATAGTTTGTTCATGGTTGATGATGAAATTTATGCAGAAGGGTATTTGGTTAAATTTTGCAGGATTGTAGGTCACATTATTTAGAAAAAATCATGGAGCCAATTGATCCGTTCACCCCATTTGAGTAACAGTTTGAGAACTGATAGCTTTTTTATGTTGCTAAGCCATTGTTGTGCATTATGGTTAAAAGTCTATTGTATTATAGGTTGATCGAGTTTACTACACATCTGATTTTGTCAAAATGTATTTCAATCCCAATGGTCTGATCACTAACATCAGTCTGTCATACCTATTGACTTATGTAAAGGTTATTATATTTTTTCATTTCTTTTGCTATTTTGAATCGACATATAACACATGTCCATGCAGACAATGTATGACCTATAAATGTATCTTTTTGTATGTAGAAAAACCATGGAAAAGATATCAGATAATGTCTAAATTTGCGGGCACTAGCATGTGACAAAAGCTGTCACTCTTCTCCTGTTTGGCATATTGAATCCTATTTCAAGACTGGTCATCAATGCAATGCATGAGCAATTTTATTCTTTGATGTTGGTTCCATAAATCACTGTTAGATCCAACTTCCGAAGAACTTGTCTTTAGTGACGCACATGTAAATTGTGAATTTTGGGCATTCAAAACACTAGCATGGTTTACTTGCTTCTTGAACCAATTGATCTCGATGCACATTCTTTCCTTTTGCTCATAACTTTGGACATCTAGAATTTATCAATGCCATTGAAAAGGAAAATCAATATGTTTTATCTGGCATCTGGTAAGTGTATAAATATTATAACCTATAGTATCAATTATCTATGCAAAGATTCCCCTATAGCAAACAAGACATGAGCAAGGGCTACCTCCTGCCCTTATTTAATGGGACAGTAACCGGCAAGGTAGTCCTTTTAACAAGTTAACACACATTTAGCAGCTTCTTTTACTATTCATATTTGGGGAGCAAAATGTCCATGGTTAATGGTACTTAATTAGCTGCCACAATCTGGGCATCAGACCTTCCAATAGATCTGTGCATCCATGCGTACATTTGGCAGGGTGACAACAGCATAAAGCACAGTCAAAATATAAATTTTAGACAGCTACCATTATTTTGATTCTTCAAGTGTCCTCGCTACATGTGACTAGAACGCACCAATATGAACCCACGTAAAAATTATATGGTCGACTTGGATCTGCGGCTGAATTCGAATCTGATCTGTTCCAGAAATCTGTTAGGATCTATGCTTGTATAAAGGAATGCACTAATCCAAAACTGGGATTATGAGGAATCTTTTCTAATCGACTAGTTTTGCATACAAAACACAATAATAATTTTTCAAAAATGTTGCGTACTTTTTATACAAAATGTGAGGCTAATAAAATGTCATGAAGTTATTACAGTTGCCTGAAGTTAAAACGAAGCTCATGAAAGACTCTCGGTGCCAAGATCAAGATCGTTGTGAAAGTGTAGGTCTTAGGTAACACACTCGGAAACACATTTACACACACCAGTAGGATGGGTTGACTGTCAATAGAAGTCTTAGGATCCTCATCCTTAGAATGGTTGCTGAATCGCTGATTTTAGTGGAAAATCTGGCACCTCATTTGTATCCTTTGCTTGAGCGGTATAGTAGATTACATATGAAGAAAACCGGTTCTTAGAACCCTTGCAATCATATCATGAGCACGAGGTCATCACAACACTTTGCAACAACAAATCAATTCTAGCTTGATGGGTGTTGAGCTAATCTAAACCTAACACTACTTTGTAGAAGGGTATGACATGTACATTGACCGTAGTAGTGAAGGCACTGGAACCTATCACACAACCACCAACAATAGAGTCCATTGCTAGCATGGCCCCAATGGCCAACTGAACCTTCAACCAGCCTTCTACTTAGAAGCTAGTAGCCTGCATTGCTCCCCCAAAGGTTCTATGAATGTGTTTCGAACCAGAAAAAACACCCAAACAGAGAACCCTCTAATCATACCTGTTGATTCAATGAGAATAGCTTGGTGTTCAATCTGGTATTGGTTGTAACATACACAAAGAGTTGCTAACATCTCCCACCATATGCCCTTCTCATACCTGTAGGGTTTTTATATAGTTCCCAAATATGTACGTCTTCTCACGACAATCTCTAGACTCTCAAGAGCCATCGTGCAAATTAGTTGTGTTATTTCTAATTTATGTACTTCCTAAACTTGTCCACGAGAAGTTTCTTAGCATGAAAGCAATCCATATGTTTAAGAAGCTTTGACAAATGATTATAATTTCGAGTAATCACTATTCCCCTCTATTGTGGTTATGAAACTCATTGACCGTTGGCAGGAATGTTCAAAGAAATATCTAGCTCCGAATCATGCCTTGAATTTGACGGTCACCCCTTTCCGTCATATGATTTTTTTTTATGGTTTGGTTATTTTAATGCCATTTATAAAAAAATTTGATTGTAAAAAAAAAAAATTGAATAATTTATATTAAATTCTTTTAAATTAATTTTATTTTAAATTAATAATATATAATAAACTATATTGAAATTTTATTTGTGCTAAAAAGAAAAAAAAAATTAAAAAATAGTTATAAATTAGTAATATATGCAAAAATATCAAATTAACTAAACAAGTTTCTAAATTCATATGCTTTATTTTCAAAGAATTCTAAATTAATATAATAAACAATATAGAAACATTACATTACATACTAATATAATAAATTAGTAATATATCCAAAAATCTCAAGTATACTAAATAATTTTTTTAAATTTCTATATTTTATTTTTAAAAGATTCTAAATTAATATGAGTATATAATAAACAAAATAGAAACATATATATTGCTAACTAATATTAAATGATGATCACCTAAAAATTATTAATAAAAACAAGTTTCTAAATTCATATTAAAATATTTTAAATTATCTAAATAAAATATATTTATTTTATAAAGTTACGGTTTTATTAAAAATAGCATGTCAATCTATACGGTCTAGAAAATTTTCAAGCTATCATATACGGTCTAATAGTGCAAAAATGTTCATTACGACCATCAAATTCCAGGTCTGCTCCAAAATTAATCAAGGAATAGATTCACTGTTAGCATCTTTAATTCCAGTTCATGTTTTTTGCTTTTCTTATTTTTGCAAAAATAAAGAAGGCATATTTTTTTGTCATGTGTAAAGACACAAGAAACCATGGATTTGAAGTGGGCTTCTGCTGCAAGGGCAACATGGATTTTGCAAACATTAGGACACATGTTAAGGATACCTAGATTCAAACCTAACACCTGGGAGTTGTTCAATGTTTCATTCCTTCCTCCCAGCCAAAACACAAGGTTCCTGAGGAGCGTGTGTGTTTCTAGGGAGCCATCAATGAAAAGCTTTGAGCACAAGTTTCAAGGGTGCAAGAGTATTTGTGCAGATTTGGAGCAGTGGGACCAACATGTAGATTTTTGAGAAATGGGTCTTGTATGATCATATGCAGAAATAGGTCTATTTGTCTAGTCTCTTCTTTTTTTTTAACTTAAGATTTCCCCTTCTTGCTTGCCTATCTTTTCAAAACTACAAAATGGGGTTGTGAAAACTATGGGTTTTTCAAAACACATATAACATGGTTAGCCATCACATATAACATGGTTAACCATACACAAGAAATAGGGACTCGGGGTCCTACAAGAGTATATAAACATGGTAAGTTGGAATTGTAAAGGTTACCCATGGAGAAGAGGACCAAGGTTGGGTCTCATTTTAGGGGAAAAGAACATTATTTTTCTTATTGAAACACGTGAACACAATAAAATGCAGAGTTCCATGGTTTGAAGGTTACAGTAAAATATCCATTTGGAATGAAGATATTGAAATAGGTAAAGGACATATAGGGATAATCGTCCTAATACAGAAATGTGGAGAGGTGTCATAAGATTCAAGAAAGAGGACCCAAGTAAATAGTTTATATGGCTTAAAATAACATATAAAAAGGCTACAATTTGGTTGCTTTCTTGCTATTTTTCCCCCAAAAGCTTAAAGTTATATAAGAGGAAAAATCTAGATAATAAAGACTCCTACGCTACGTTAAAGAAAGATATCATTGTTTTTAGAAATACAGGAGAAATACTCCTAATTGGTGACTTCAATTCTACGACAACGAACAATAAATTTATTCAGTTGATTAGTGATGTAGGAGAGGATAGAAACCCCTTATGGCTAGGGGAATACAAGGACCACCTTTAGAAAAGGGTGTTGCAAGATGGCAATGCGAGTGTATCTCACTTTTGGGAAGAGTTGTTGGGCCTTTGTAGCTTATATGGTATGGTAATATGTAATGACATGAAGAAGTGGCCGAGATCCAATAGTATCACTTGCAAGACTTACCATGGGCAAAGAATAGTCAAGTATGCTATATTCTCTCAAAGCTCTATTTCAAAGTTGAACTTCAATATTGAGAGTTTTCCTATAGAGCTAAATTTTGATCATGTGCCTCTTTTTATTAAGTTTGGCATAAACAAAAAAGGCTTGCAAAAAAAGTAGGTCTTTAACACAATCATAGGAAGGTTTTTATGCTAGTTAAAATCCTTATAAATTAGGAAAACCAAGAGATATCAAATGTTTCTCTTAAAAAGAACCTCTAGTTGGCTGAATATAGTATAAAATGCAAGGAAATAAGGGATAAAAAGTGTATATATGCAATAATATGTTGACCCATTTAATTTACAAGGCCTTAAAGGAGTCTAAGAGATTGAGATATTTGAAGAAGGTTTCAAATGCTTTTCCTACCAACCCTTGGTATGATGAAGAGTGTAAGGTTACAAAAAAATACCTTAAAGAGAAGGATTCAAACAAAATAACCAAGATAGCATATAAGCAATTGATAAAAAAAATAAAAAAGAAAGTTATGTAATTTCAAGAATGAAGGAATTAATTACTTTGGGGAAGCGTAGCCCCAAATACTTTTGGAGGGAGCTACAACAAAAGAGAAAACATAGAGAAAATAAAATCACATGTCCAATGGTTAGATAATGTGAAACTTTTATGTGAATGGACAAATGAGAAAAGTAACCCACCTACAAATGACAACAAACAGAAAGAATTCAAAAATATTTAATCACTATTTGCCTTAAAGTAAAATCAGTAATACCATATGAGATTTTTTTAGTGAAGGCTAATATTTTCCAATTAAGGCTTTAGTGAACATTTGGTTCTTATGCTACTTAAAAAAGGTTGGAAGATGGTATAAGCAACACTAGCCCAAAATAATTGCCAAAGAGCAGCAAGCAGACTAGGCTTTAGTGATCATTTGGTTGATATGCTACTTTAAAAAAGGTTGGAAATGTGGATAAGCATTATGAACCCAAAATGATTGTCAAAGAGGAGCTAAGTCTATGAAAAAGATTTGAAAGAAAATAAAATGGCAAGTGTATGAACAAGTGGGAAAGAAATCTAGACGATTGACATGACACCAATTATAATATAAAAAAGTGGGTGTTAGAAAAAATCAAGATTACCATGTGGACAAAATAGCTCGGTAGGAAAAAAGCATATGAGGTAAAAGATTTTAACCCCATGTGGCAACATGGTGGAAAAATTTATTTGAGATATAAGAATGGAAAGATTAAAATTTTAATCACAAGGCTAAAGACTAGCTCTATGTGAAACTGGTAGATGGAAGGTACCAAAAGAATAATGGGAAGAAAAGACTTTCATTTACTGTAGCAAGGGTGTGGTGGAAACCTAATGATATTACATCAAAGAGCGTGCAATGTATGAAGATATTTGCAATTAATTTGAAAATTACTTAAAGGTAGACATATTGAATGGACTTTTTGAAGAGGTGAGATTTCACAAAGCAACTAGTTTCTTACTCAAGATCCATAATAGAAGAGCCAACTTGGAAAGAATTTGAAAATGGATTAATTTTGTGTTTCTTAGTCCTTTAGACTATTGGTTCTCATGGATGTCAATAAAAATACCCTCCTTCATTCATTAAATCACAGTTAGATTCATCATAAGGAGAAAATGAAAATGTGTACTAAACCATAAGGAGAAAAATGTGTACAAAACTAAGGGGTGCTTTTTGCTAAGTGATTCCACATTTTTTAGAGCATAATACTTATTAAAATCAAGTGGCCATATAATATTTATAAGATCTATTATCATATGGTTTAACCTAACGATTTTATAATACGGATTGGTCACTTGCTAAAGCATGACTTATAAGTAACTTATTGATTATAAGGTGAAAAATGTTGAAGTTGAGAAATACAACCTCATAGAACCTAGTGAACACTTGCATACATAACCTGTCACGTGCAAGAGACCCTCAAACACACAATAGGTGCTCTAGAAGCCTGAAGCAAAATATTATGTATTGCAATAATATTAAACTACAAAGGGATCAATCCTTATAAAAGGAGATCAAAACCTAAAAGTGAAAAGCCTAGAATGAGGAATTAATAATTAATAAATTATTAATGGACCCAAGTTTCAATTAATCTGGACTGTGCTAAATTTAGACTCACTAAGTTTAAGCTAGAGCATGAACGTGCAAACAAGTTCTTTAAGTATGTATAATAATATACATGAGAATATTCTCTAGCACATACATAATTAATTACAACAACATATGCAAGTGTGCCTAAAGAAATTAATATGCATGCTCTAGCACCACCCCCCACCCCCCTTAAGTGAAACTTAGGGAGACAAGAAAACTCTATGCATGAATGAGTCCTGACAACAAAGGCCTGATTAGGTACCCATGTACAATGATTATCTCTCAAAATAGAGAAAAGGGAGAAAAACCACATGGGAAAAAAAATCCTCTCCAAAAGTGAGAGATGCAATTAAATGAATGTAGAAGAACCTCCTCTGGGACACAAGAAAAATGTGGACTCTTGTCGAATGATAATTGTTATACTGTTGAATGAAGAACCTCCTTTGAAACCAAGATGATGATAAAGATCAATCTGTATGAGTGCCCCCAACACCACTACTCAAACAATGAGTAGATGAAAAACAAAGGCAAAATATTTGTCAGTCGAAGATACATAAGACAAAAATCTACATGAGTGCCCCCAACAACACTACTTGAACAATGAGAAGACGGAAAACAAAGGCAAAACATTTGTCAGTTGAAGATATAGATGGCACATGAATCTATACGAGTGCCCCCAACGAAACTACTCAACCATGCAAGTACAAAGTGCTAGTAAAAAATGCAGGTGCCAAGTGTCTAAAGAATTAATCAATTACAAAACCAAGGAATCATTATCACAAACAACCGAAATCCCTTCCCCCATAATGCTGACAAAGGTGAGGCTTGATAGGTCTGTTGAACCTCTGTTTCACTAAGAAGAAGATGAAGGCAAGGCCATACAAAAAGAGAATGACCTTTGTTTGTCTGTGATGAAGAAGACCGAGGAGATAAATATGGCGTTGCTTCATAACCTCCTCTAAAGCCTCTAATCGCTTCCAATACCAAGAAACTGGATGACCTTCCATGCCATAAAAGCTACAAGGATCACCTGATTTCTTCTTAGTCTTTGAGGAAGACTCACTAGACTTAGCAGAAGGATAAGGAGATAGAGTGGAATTCGCTATACTGAATATTTGCAAGAGAAAGCCCTGACCACAAGATACACAAACCCTCCTACAACTGGATAGTTAGGAAATCTCAAAATAAATAATTATGAGAACAATATATACCTAATCAAAACTTTGCAAAAGGAGACCAAATATCTATATAGTGGATTCTGAGAGCTTTCCAACAATGTGTGGAAGTTAAAAAATAGAGTTTGTTTTCTCAAGTTATGGTCAGAAGTGCAAAAACAAGGTCCAACTTTGACTGGCACTAAGTGCAACAAAATAACAAAATTAGGAAAAGTAACTTGCATTCCTAGATTAGAATCAGAATCAGCTTTATGGAGATATCTTTTTTGCCCAACTTTGAGCCCGTATGACAAAGTTAAGGGCAAAAAACCAACAGTTGCTCTTTATGACAAAAAGGTCAAACTGGTCAATAGAAAATTGCGAGCCAAAATTTGACACTCGACAATCTGTGTGAGCCTGTTGATGTTAGCACCTGCATGTACAAGTGTTGCGTCAATACTCGCATGTGCTTTTTTTGTAAAAAAGCACTCATTAAAAAAAGATTTCCCAAAAAACTTTATAAGTTAAAAAAAAAATGTTATAAAAGTTTTTTAAAAAAACTTTATAAAAGTTTTGAAAACCTTGCAAAAAAATAATGTTTGCTTTTTTCTTTTTTTGCAGTGAGTTGCATGTGTGTTGATCTCAGTGTTGTACTTTTGTTGATGTCAATGTAGATGACTTTGTAAAGCATGCACTCTAAAACATTTGACCTAGATTTGACAATCTAAAAAATCAACAAATCTTCTAAATAGATTTAAGGGTTTTAGACCCTTCTAAGTGTAATGGTGACCTCTACTTTGCACCAAAGTGCCCAAAATTTTTAACTACCCCAAGATCTGTACCATACAAAAACCTCGGCTTGCAAGACTGTATCCCTCAAAAGATGAACAAGAATAAGCATATCTGAAGCTCTGATACCATGTTGAAGTTTTGAAATACAACCTCACACAATTCAATGAACACCTTTATGCAAATAACTTGTCATGTGCAAGAAACCCTAAAACACACAAAAGGTGCTCTGAAAGCCTGAAGCAAAATAATGTGTATTTCAATAATATAATAATTACAAAGGGATCAATCCTTATAAAAGGATATCAATAAAAGTGAAACCCCTAGGATGAGGAATTCATAATTAATAATTAATTAATTATTAATGGACCTAAGTTTCACTTTTAATTTAGACTGTACTAAATTTAGACTCACTAAGTGAACTTAAGCTAGAGCATGAATGTGAATACATGTTCTTTAATTGTGTATAATAATATGAATGAAAATATTATCTAGCATGTGCATAATTAATTAAAACAACATATGCAATTGTGCCTAAAGAAACTAATATGCATGATCTAACAAAAAGGTTGTGACATAAACTCAACCCTAAGATGGTTATAAAAGAGGCATATCATATTGTCATTATATACAACATTGTTGTGTAAGACACTTGTAGACCATGGGGGCATATTTATGGATATATTGTATATCCATGTGGGGTCATTGTAAAGGTTTTGTAAGATCTTATGAGGTCATTGTGGGAAGGAGATATTATAAGGTAGGTTCTTGTAATTGTATTTTTACAAACTTGACTTAAGTTTTATCATTATTGAATTCTTTGTGGAATTTTACTAAAAATTTCTTCACATAAACTATTGTGTATTATATTTTTAATTTTTATCTATTAATTGATTAGTTGCATGAGATCTTAATTTACTAGCATGGTATTAGAACTTAGATAAGTTGTGCTAATCCTTTTTATAGCTAAACATTTCTCTATCAAAATACACACAATGAGTCCTTGGAGCTTACAAATGTGCCTTATAATCTCACTTTGCACAATGTAAACATCACTTCTCTAAAAGTGCTTATTTGATGACTACTACAACTATTACAAGGTCTAAATTGATGGCTAAAATTTTAGAACTAATAAATGAGGAGTTTGCCTTATTTTAGATGGTCAAAAGGTACATCTATATTAATGCACCAATATACATTGTCTTTGAGTTATGAATTAAGTTTTTTATTTTTTATTTTATTTTATTTTATTTTTTAATTTTATAGCCAAAAGATAACTTAAGAGTTTGCATCCAATATATTAAGATATCAAAATATAATGTATTTTTATATACAAGAGATTCAAAAACCCTCCAAAATGCATACTACCCAAAGTATTGATATAACCTACCATTACTATTATATTTTCTTTTGTATATCTTCTATAAAAAGAGGGAATATCCATATCCCTGATCAGTCCCATTGAGAGATAAAATGGGGTTCTCTTTACTACATCCGTGTAACCCAAATATTTTTACCAAAGCTTTGACATAAAATAGAGCATACTATAATCACTATATCATAATTATCCTACACATCACATATCATTTGAAAACAAAGAAATTGCTTATTCCATTGCTTGTCAAAGAGGAGTTGGGCTTTGTATTGGCAACCATGTCCGCAACCAACATGATTCTCTGTTCCTTGAATGAACCCAATGAATACTTAACTATCAAGGCTCGTTTACTGTTCCTACATCCAAAACCCCCACCCTCTTTGTTGTCCATCTCGATATCCAAGCCCTTTCTATCAAATCCCATAAGGCCTCCATTCCAGATGTACGACTGTAACCATCATCTTGCTCTTCTTCTTCTAGCCCAAGCATAAGATTCAAAAAGGGTGCACTTTGACCCACCATTTTCCTTCTATGGGGGATGATGGAAGGATCTAGGTAATGTATGATAGGGTATCTTGCCACTTAGTGACCATAACTCCAGAACACATAAAAATATTTTGGATGAGGGATGCCCAAATTCTGATCAATGTTTTCCAAAACATCATCCAATTCTCCCAAAAGATTTCCTTTTTATTAGCTTCTTACACATCTTTTCCATATCCTTCATTTCCCCTACATCCATTATGGACGCCAAAAACATAGCTGCTACATCTAAGTTCACTCTTAACTGATAGTGATCCAAAGAAACAATGGCTTGACTTAAAAATAAACAATGTCTTGACTTAAAAATGTGCATTAACCTATTGTTTGAAAACTCTCGTAAGAAATCCATTTGTCTTTGGCTGAGTAGCCTTACTACACGTCCATCGCTACCAAGATTGTAGTAACCAATCCACCTAAAATAGAGAGACAAAATAAGTTTTCAAAGCAAGTGATTCGAAACTCCTCCCATTAATCTCACTAAAATCTTCCTGTAATAACTAGCATACCTATATTTTATCTTGAATCTATGTAAATAAAGTTGAGAGGTATCAATTCTGAAAAACAAAATGTGGAGTTGTAAAAGTAAAGAAAAACTAATTTGAATTTAAGTACAACTAAGTATCACACATATTTAAATTAATGAACCTTCTTAATGACTGGCTCTAGGATATCTATATTTTAAGAAAATATATGTAAAAGACGTTGAGATATATCTTACTGAATTAGAAATATCATGTAATATATATAAACATGTGTTTTGTATATCTTTTAAATATTGTTTCATTTTCAATGTTTCTTTTAATCTTCATAGTTAGATTGTGTTTACAAACTTGTTGTTATCAACATTTTATAATTTTGTGAGTTAAACAATAAATTTTAGCAAATTTAATTTTTTTGATGTTGTTCTAATTACTTTAATCTCTCTAGGAATTTTATAAGAACTATTGTTCAAATATAATATATTGTTTTAATTCACATCAAAAAATTAAATTGAATTTTCTAAATGCAAATTCAAATAGAAAAGAAAAAATATTTTCTTTATAAATAACACCTACTCAAATACATGTATAGAAATTCAATCACCCAATGTTTCATGAACTATTATGTAACCAATAAAACATGATTAGTAATAGATGTCATCATATAATGATAATAGATAACCAATACCTTACCAAATACATCCAGAAATTTAAACTATGATAATCATCACAATGCTATAATTTGTTAATCACCAAATGTCTATGATCACGAAGATAAGATAACTCACCATTACTTTCCAAACTTAGGTTATCTTATTGCTAAGTTAATCTTGCCAATTTTATGAAATTATTTATCATTGCCAATTCTTCTAATATTCAACCAACTCTTCCACTTTCTCATGTAAATGTAGTATTTCTTTTTATGAAATTATTTATCATTGCTAATCCTTATACTATTCAACCATCTCTTCCACTTTCTCATAAACGGGTGTCATTTTTTTTTCAAAATGTCTAGATGTTTACAACCAAAATTGATGTCACTGTAGGAAGCCTCTCGGCTTAATTACTTCATCACCCAAACAATTGACACATACCTCCCACACACTTAATGATTTATTCAACTAATGTGAGGCCACTTGATCTGTCCTCCAAGTGTACTTGCCTAGTGCACAAGTTATTTTTAAGAACTATAAATCCACCCAAGATATCTCGCAAACACATGGGCATAGATTAGGTAGATGCCATGTAACAATTGCCAATCATTCCACATCTTAATGTTCTCCAAATGAAAGAACAATTACAACAACCTTTGATATAATAATATGTCACATGGCACACAAGTCCTTTTAAACATAACAGAGGTCATAACCTTTCCAATGCTGATCTCTTGTGTTATAATGTGTTGCTAACGCCTACAAGTGTATTTTTTATGCCACTTTGGCCAACTCATTAGCTATATCATTGCCCTCCCTATAGATAGTTAGCAGCAAATCCCCTATAAGATGCATTATTTTTTCACTTTCAATTCCAAACCAAATCTCATCTGACTTAAATTTTCTCTAAATTTTGCCTCATTATTTTTCATAATTCTTAAAGGAATCAATCTCATTCCTAGGACATATCCCTAGTGATTTAAAGCAACACACCTAGTACCACTTAATCTCGGGTTCCCTTTTGATGTGCCACCAAAGTTAATCTTGGTCCATCCTAGTTCAAAAGAAGCCCATTCCACCCCACTTCTAGGACTAGTCAAAAGATTATCCTTTCAAACACTATTAACGAGTGACTGAATTTAAGTCTTATTTAATTTTTGTACTCAATCTATTTATTTGATGGGATGATTGGGTTATTAAATTCCTTTAGTTAGCAAAAAATAATATTCATTGCCTCTATTTTTTCCCTATTCTAGCTCTCTTCGCTCACATAAAGGGGCTTATATGATTGCTCTCCACCAAAATTCGCATAGTATTAGAATGTTGTAGGTGTTTTGGAGCTTGTTTATGTCCATTTAGGACTAAAGGTTTCATTTGGAGCTTCACATTGCACTCTTTGAATTGGTAATTCCTAGATTAGATCAAAGCCTACCATTAAATCTAGAGTAGTTAAGAAATTAATTCTAACTTTAATTTCATCCAAATTGGACAATTGAAGTTCAACCATTTTTTAAAAATTGGTTTCTTTATTTCTTGTTTTTTTATTGTGAACAACTAAATTAGGAGCACTTATGAACAAAATAACTTTCTGTTATTGTTAAAACCCATAGATCAAGCATAATTTCATTGAAAATGGAGTAGTTTAGTGAAAAAAAAATTTGTGCCCTTATACACACTTTGCTCATGGCTACTTTTTTTTTCATGAAAAATAAAAAACAATAATTATAATGTTAAATGCATGAACCGCTAGTTGTAACTAGTGGTACCTAGGATATGACCAATGAGTGGTATAGATCACTAAATCCATTGGTTCCCTCAATATGAAAATCCACTTATATTAAACAAGACTAAATTAATTAATATATTTATTATTTCCACATGAACATGAGTTTTGATGTAGCATGGATTTCTTAAGTGGACCCCACCTTTCCTTAAGCCCCTAGTCACATGCATATATGATAATTTTATAGCCTTATGTTTAGTACTCATTTATTGAAGGCTTAATATGCATTGCATAAATAGACCCTCATCACCAAGCTTTTCAAAATTTAAGGCTAGTTTTAAAGGACGATATCCTAGTCATATGAAGGCATTTTTGGTGCATTTATTTTAAATAAGTCATTTCTCAAAGTACCTCATAGTGATATGATTGGTATGATGCTTGGATTTTTAGAATATTAATTTTCTCTCCATGTAGAGAGAATAATAATTTTTAAAGAATGGTCGTAACGGAAATGTGGAGAATGTAAGAGAATTTACCTTTGAATTAAGGCATAATACTTCCGTTGAAGACAAGAAAGTCACCGCCAAATGCTCGAGGTGTAAGATTCTTTGTTAAATGATGGTGTACTTCTGGCCATTCGTTGCACACCTCGAAGTGCTATGCAAGAGTCTTTGTTAGATGTCGTAGCTTTGCTCATAAAACAGTCGGAATCGATGAATGAAATGTGGAAGACCGTGAGGGATACACCAAATAGAAACGAGAGAGATGAATCATCTATCATCTCGCAGCTATCTTAAGGATTAAAAGATTATAGCGTCTTATATCTCTAAATAAGATAATTTCCTAATATGTTAACTTTTCCAAAAAGTAGAAACCAGGAAGTCAAACAATAAGTGAATCTAGTTTTACTTGTTTGCAACCCACAGGAGTGAGAATCTAGCACAGGTGAAATGTCATTGACAAGAACATAGGCATTCCTCAATGGGATGCCATCTCAGTGCTTTTATCATTTAGACATTGAGCTTGTAATTAATAAATAAATATGTATATCAGAATTTTTAACTCCTTGCAAGCAAAGCATGAAGCAGGCATTATGACAATTTCACATTCTTTTCAAATATATGTTAGATTGATATGGATGCAATTTGGGAAAGCATAATCTGGCACATGAAATTCAAATGATATGAAAGATTTAATGATGTGCAGTAAAATGGTGAATTATTGTATGGGGCAAATATAAATACGATACACACATATAAATAATTATTCATAGAAGATAAATAAATAAAAAACTTTTCAATTTATAGTGGCTTTCATAATTTCATTCAGATCGCTTATGTTTTTTTAACTCTAAAATCTAAAAAGCAATTATGCCAACTTTTATTTTCAAGCCGAGAAGAGGAAAAGACTGCAATTGATATGGAATCACAAAAGCGAGTACATCGTGAAATGCATTGTGGGTTGGGATTTTTCATCCTGCAAACGGGGTTTTTTCTTGCATTCTGTCTACAGACGATTATCTCAAGTCTGTTTGATTCAGAAAGCCGGTCCCTTTGGTCGACAGAGACGACGCAGAAAGGCAAAAAGTCCGCCGTTAAGATACTGGAAAATAGTAATCTGGTTAACTGAACAAGGGTGAGAATGTTTGGGAGAGTTTTGAACACCCCACAGAAACCTAGTTAACCGAAATGAAGATGTGGAAATGTAGGTGTTTTCGAATTGCATGCTGATGCCAGGTGCGAGTGTAGCATTTCTTTTTATGAAATTACTTATCATTGCCAATTCTTCTACTATTCAACCAACTCTTCTACTTTCTCATGTAAATGTAGTATTTCTTTTTATGAAATTATTTATCATTGCTAATCCTTCTATTATTCAACCAACTCTTCCACTTTCTCATAGACGGGCATCAATTTTTTTCATAATGCCCAAATGTTTAGAACCAATATTGATGCCATTGTAGGAAGCCTCTCAGCTTGATTACTTCATCACCCAAACAATCAACACATACTTCCCACACACTTCATGATTTATTCAACTAATGTGAAACCATTTGATCTGTCCCCCAAGTGCACTTGCCTAGTGCACAAGTTGTTTTTAAGAACTATTAACCCACCCAAGATATCTCGTAAACACATGGTCATAGATTAGGTAGATGCCATGTAACAATCGCCAATCACTCCACATCGTAATGTTCTCCAAATAAAAGAACAATTACAACAACCTTTGATATAATAATATGTCACATGGCACACAAGTCCTTTTCGACATAACAGAGGTCATAACCTTTCCAATGTTGATCTCTTGTGTCATAATGTGTTGCTAACGCCTACAAGTGTATTTTTTATGCCACTTTAGCCAACTCATTAGCTATATCATTGCCCTCCCTATAGATGTAGGTAACATGGAAGTCAAAATTTTCCAATCAACTCCCAAATTGTACCAACCCATTGCGGTCTCTATCTAATGGCATTGATAGTTAGTAATAAATCCCCTATAACATGCAATTTTTGCACTTTTAATTTCAAACCAAATCGCATCCGACTTAAATTTTCTCTAAATTTTGCCTCATTATTTTTCATAATTCTTAAAGGAATCAATCTCATTCCTAGGACATGTCCCAAGTGATTTAAAGCAACACACCCAGTACCACTTAATCTTGGGTTCCCTTTTGATGTGCCATCAAAGTTAATCTTGGTCCATCCTAGTTCCAAAGAAGCCCATTCCACCACACTTCTAGGACTAGTCAAAAGATTATCCTTTCAAACACTATTAACGGAGTACTAAACTTAAGTCTTATTTAATATATGTACTCAATCTATTTATTTGATGAGATGATTGGGTTATTAAATTCCTTTAGTTAGCAAATAGCAATATTCATTGCCTCTATTTTTTTCCTATTCTAGTTCTCTTTGCTCACATAGATGGGCTCATATGATTGCTCTCCACCAAAATCTGTATAGTAATAGAATGTTGTAGGTGTTTTCGAGCTTGTTTATGTCCATTTAGGACTAAAGGTTTCATTTGGAGCTTCACATCACACTCTTTGAATTGGTAGTTCCTAGATTAGATCAAAGCCTCCCATTAAATCTAGAGTAGTTAATAAATTAATGCTGACTTTAATTTTATCCAAATTGGACAATTGAAGTTCAACCATTTTCAATTTTTTGGTTTCTTTCTTTCTTGTTTTGTTATTGTGAACAACTAAATTAGAACTTATGAACAAAACAACTTTTTGTTATTGTTAAAACCCATAGATCAAGCGTAATTTCATTGAAAATGGAGTAGTTTAGTGATTTTTTTTTATGTGTCTTTGTACACACTTTTCTCATGGCTACTTTTTTTTTTCATGAACTGCCCTGTCTCCTCCCACAATTGGCATCGGCCAACCCCATAGAGTTATAGGGGGGCCCCTGTAGGTTCAGGATGGGCCGGATTAACCTTCTTTCCAGGTGAACCACTAGTTGTAACTAGTGGTACCTAGGATATGACCAATGAGTGGTATGGACCACTAAATTTATTGGTTCCCTCAATAAGAAAATCCACTTATATTAAACAAGACTAGAATTAATTAATATATTTATTATTTCCACATGAACATGAGTTTTAATGTAGCATGGATTTCTTAAGTGGACCCCATCTTTCCTTAAGCCCCTAGTCACATGCAGATATGATAATTTTGTAACCTTAGGCTTAGTACTCATTTCTTGAGGGCTTAATATGTCTTGCATGAATAGACCCCCATCACTAAGCTTTTCAAATTTAAGGCTAGTTTTAAAGGATGATGTCATACTCATATGAAGGTGTTTTTGGTGCATCTTTTGAAATAAGTCATTTCTCAAAGTACATCATAGTGATATGATTGGTCTCTACTCATGATACTTGGATTTTTAGAATATTAATTTTCTCTCCATGTATTCTTAGTTTTTAAAACTTATATACCTCTTAGATTTTGCAAATAAACTTAGTTTGTATTCCCCTTATTTAGAGGGGTTTTTTTTAAGGGATGCATATTAATGATAGGTATTTTCTCTTACTACCATTTGATTATTCTAAATTTTTCTTCTAGAGGCCAAACCTATAGCTCCCTCACTTACTAAATTTTATTTTTACAACACCAACACTAGGTCATATTTATAATACTTTGGAAAAACAAGAACAATAATCTTGTGCTTGTCTCTCTTCCCCTATTACCTCCTATTATTATTTCAACCCATCTTCCTATTAATAAGAACAAGGAGTGTGAGCTTATTAAGATTCTTTGTACTATTCAAGATGCAATCTCTCTTTGAATGTTGGTTTTAGCATTACCTTTTAGTTGTGGCATGGTTCATAAGGCTTTACATAATATTAGTGTTCCTCTTCTGCTAAGCCACCTAAAGTATTTTCTCTAATCAATTGCATCTATTCAAAAGTAATTGAATATTATCCTTCTTCCATATGAGGTTCATCCTTGTGAGGTTTAGCAACAAATCTTTCCTCTTTAATCACGGTTAGAATAAACTCTTTAGCCATAAGTATACCTTAATTAGAATGGTGTTGGTCTTAATGTTTGTAGTCTTGATTTTTTCTTAAATGAATCCATGTTGATGCCTCTAATATTTCTCGGGCTTCATTTTTCACATTAATTGATAATGTTGGTTGATATCCTTTGGTAACCATTAATTTAACTATATCAACGAGACATGTCAACCTCCCTATTGTGATCCATGCCATTCTACGAGACCTTTCTTATAATATTCTTGATAGACTATGAATTCACACAATGAGGGAAATTATTTTTTCTCTTCATCTATCTATAAATTCCATTGACAAAAGAAAGACTCTTTTGGTAAAAAATATATCAATTGATTTTAATATTGTTAAAATGTTTTGATTAGGTGAAAAATAGGTTTTGAAAGGACCCAAAACCTTTTACAAAGAACTTACAAAGGATAAAGCATTAACACCCCATAGAGATAGGAGGAAAGAAGAAAACTAGAAAAGGACAACCATCGATCAAACAAAAGTCATCCAACACTACACACCACCAAAATGATAGAAAATAACCAAAGAAAAGACCAAAAAATAGAGAAGAGGCTAGAGCCTAAAAATTCTTGAGGAGCTTGGCTGCCTCAAAGATCACCATGTCCATGTTTAGAGAAGTCTTCTTGAGCTCTTCCAAGTCTTTGTCTTGAAGCCTTATCTTACTCATCCTAGATCTGGTTCTTTTCCCATGTTTAGGGGCAACCTCTAGATTATCTTTGTCTGCACCTCTGTCCTACTCGAGCTTTCCAACAAGAATTTTAACATGGTCTATCAAGGCCTTCATAATCTTGTAGCTCTACTCACCAAGCTTCTTCAAGGATCCTTCCATGTTCAAAATCTTTGTTTCTTTAGTAGTGATTTTCTCCATATTGTTAACAACCCCAACATTCTCAAGCACAATGATCCTTTTGTCCATAGCAGTAAATTTGGAGCTGTAAGCATCAAAAATATTCTCTTCCTTCCCAATGGTCATGTTCATCTTGCGAGTGCAATCAGGAAGAGATTTACCCAGAGCCACATTTTCTAGAATTTGAATTCTTTTACCTAGTTTCTAGTTGTCATGCTTAATTTGGTTATTCGCATCTATCATCCTCTCCATAGTTTGAACAATGCTCCTAATATCATGCTTTCCAATAAGGGTAGTGATGGGGTCAGGAGTGATAATATCAACCTTATTCCTATCAAAATCCACCCCCAAATATTTATCTATCCCAATCTCCTCAGCCATTATCTCTTTCTAACCATCTTTACTAGAACCTTCAAGCCCCTTCTTAGTATCACCCAAAGGTCCTATATTGACGCAGGGCAGGGATGGAGGATCCAATAATGGACAGTCCAAACCTACACTGTTGATTATAACAACAACAATTGTAGCGGAATACAACAAGATAATGCTTCAAAATAGAATTCCATTCAACATGCCCGGCTGTAAGGCCTTCCGGGTTTCAGCCTATTACAATGAAATAACAAAGTATCTCAATAATCTCCTAGCAAGTCCAACTCTGAAACACATCAGCAACTGATGGAAACTCTAGGGCAGATCTAAACTTGAGCTCGCAAGCCTCCAAGTAATCTCCTTGTCTCCAAGCATACAGACCACTAGCTCTGCTATTACAATATCAGATAAAACATCTGATCTACAAGATCTCACAGGATCCAAGTATGATTATAATCTCATACCACTACCAATCTACCACCAAACTGACTACTAAACATCTACCCAAGCTCTCAATATATAGCCAGCTAAGCCACAAGTCGACCAGTCAGGCTTTAATTACAATATAGTTCCAGTCTAGAAGATTTAAATCAAAACTAATCAAAGAGTGATCACCACTTGATACGCCTTTGGATTTAGGTCCTCACATGACCCAATAACATTCCTTTAACTACACAAGGCCCCATTTGATCACATAGAACCGTGCAAGAAGAAACACTCCATGTTTCACTTGAAAACTGGCAGAAAATAGGTCCCTAAGAAAAACGGGCATAAATTTTTACTCATAATGAATTAGGACTTGTGCTCTTGGTAAATGGTATGAATTTAGGTCCTCTTAAAGGCCCTAAGAGAAAAAATTCTGATTCATTAAGGATCAACATCACCACTATGTGCAATCAGCACCAAAACTGCAGGAATGGCTCTGGCGGGAACACTAGCAGAAAATAGGTCCCCGAGAAAAATGGTCATAACTTTTTACTCATAAAGAACTAGGAGTTTCGCCCTTGGGAAATGATATTAATTTAGGTTTTCTTTAATTCCCTAAGGGCGCAAAGGCTGAATCATTAAGGATCATCAGCGCCACATCCCGTAATCAGCTCCAAAACTGCAGGAAAATACTGTTCCGACGGCAAGTAAAACAACTGTAACTTTGAAACAATCCATCCAATCCTTATGAGATCTTAGGGGAAGGTTACAAAATAGGTCCTCAAAATAATTTAAGCTTCACACAACATGAAACCAACAAATGAAATGATTACAAAGAAAGCAACAGAAAATAGGAAATGTTTTTGGTTGATGCAAGATTGCTCAAAGCCTGAGATGCTCCTGCAGCAGACACCCCAGGTAAACAAAAGAAAGTTCTCATGAACTTTTGAAGGGAATTAGAAAATGTATTCCATATCTATTCTTAATCCATATCTCCTCATGTCCTTCATTCCATGCTATCTTTACTTTATCCACTGTCACACTCAGCAAATCAGCTTGTCCTACACATTTCTCAGCTTTCCTTTCTGCTACTGACTGAAACTGATTCTGACCATCTTTTCCTCTGTTGATTACACCAGCACTTTGGTGAATCACATCTTCTCTAGACTTACTAATCATCTCAACATCATCTACAATCCTCTCTGTCACTAGTGCCATCATTTGCTACACTATCTTTTTCAGAAAGTCCATCTACCTCTTAATCTCTATAAATTCCTCAACTATGTCATGCTCTTTTTCTTTCAAATTCAACTTCCTTTCATTCACAAGGATAGGTTCATCAACTCTCTGCTCCTGATGTTTGTCATAAGGACAACACCTAATAACTCCACATCCCTTAGCTCCAACTTCCTCCAAAGATAATAACTTATGCCTAGATCCACAATGCATTACCACATATGTATTTGCACGACCATCAAACATAACATGTCTATCAAATTGCCAAGGTCTCCCAAGCAATAGATGAAAATCATCCATAGGCAATATATCACACAATATTTCATCATGATAAGATCCAATCTGAAAATTAACCAAGCATTGTTCTTCAATCCTAACCTTAGACACATCTTGTACCCAGCTAATCTGATAAGGATTAGGATGTTTCCTTCTTTCCAAATTCAACTTACTAACCATCTCTTCTGAAACAAAGTTTTCAGAACTACCACCATCAACTATAACATTACATATCTTATCCTTGCACTTACATCTAGTTCTGAACAAATTTATTCTTTGTACTGGTTCCTGGACACATGTAGCCAACCTCCTAGTGAGAATAAATTCACCTTGTTCTATAGCATTCTCAATGTTTTCTTCAGCAGTTAATGCAACTCTTTTCTTAGGACATTCAAAACTTCTATGACCTTGTTCACCACAGTTATAACAAGTAAAAGTGAACTCATTTCTCCTTCTCCCTCTCTGTCCAACATTGTAGTTATTAGCAGCTTGACCACTGCCAGATCCTTCATCAGTCTTCTTAGGATTTCCTCTAGCAACTATTTCATCAGTCTTTCCACTTTTGTTCCTATTATTTTGTCTTCCTTCAAACCTCTTGTTCAGCTTCTCTTCAATCTTCAATGCCATCTGATAAGCATCTCCTATAGTTGTCATTCGAACAGTAAGTAACTCTTCTTGAATACTAGGTCTCAAGCCATAAACATACCTAGCAACCTTCTCTTTATCAACTTCAGAATGACCAGTCCTAATCAGGAGTCTGTAAAACTCTTCAGTATACTCTTGCACTGATTTGTTTGTCTACTTCAAAGCTTGCATCTTCTTAAACATCTCCAATTCATAATCCACTGAAATGAATTGCTTCTTCAACTTGTCAACCATTCGGTTCCATCTAATGATCTTTTCTTTTCCTCTTCTACTTCTTTCCAATTGAACTTCTCTCCACCAAATATTTGCATGACCTTTCAACTTAGTCTTTGCAAAATGAACTCTATCAAGATCTTCTATTTCCTCATACTCAAAGTATTCATCTATCTCATTAATCCAATCAATCAACTCCTTTGGCCTAAGGCTTCCAACAAATGTAGAAACTTCAATCTTAGGTCTCTTTCCAATTTTAGACATAGCTTTCAAGATTCTACTTTCTTCTAGATCTCTGACTTCTTCTATGGCTTCTTCAAATTGATCTTCCTCAAATTCATCATCACTATCCTCTTTCAAGGTAGGCTTCTTCTTTTTCAATTCCTCTTGCAGATCTTGCACTTGTTTCTACAAAGCCCTGAAATCATCAAGACTAAATTCTCCAGCAGGTTCTTCCTTTGACATCTCACGAGCTCTTCTAGGAGGCATCCTCAATACAAGGTCCTGGTGCAAATAGCCTCAAATAGTTTACAAACTCAAGATCTTCAAGCTCTAATACCACTTGACGCAAGGCAAGGATGGAGGATCCAATAATGGATAGTCCAAACCTACACTGCTGATTATAACAACAACAATTGCAACAGAATACAACAAGATAACGCTTCAAAACATAATTCCATTCAACATGCCCGACTATAAGGCCTTCCAAGTTTCATCCTATTACAATGAAATAACAAAGTATCTCAATAATCTCCTTGCTAGTCAAGTTCTGAAACACATCAGCAACTGATGGAAACTCTAGGGCAGATATAAACTTGAGCTTGCAAGCCTCCAAGCATACAAACCACTAGCTCTGCTATTACAATATCAGATAAAACATTTGATCTACAAGATCTCTCAGGATCCAAGTATGATTATAATCTCATACCACTACCAATCTACCACCAAAATGACTACTAAATATCTACCCAAGCTCTCAATATATAGCCAGCTAAGCCACAAGTCGGCCAATTAGGCTTTAATTACAATATAGGTCCAATCTGGAAGATTTAAATCAAAACTAATCAAAGAGTGATCACCACTTGATGTGTCTTTGGATTTAGGTCCTCACATGACCCAAGAACATTCCTTTAACTACGCAAGGCCCCATTTGATCACACAGAACCACGCAAGAAGAAACACTCCACGTTTCACGTGAAAACTGGCAGAAAATAGGTCCCTGAGAAAAATGGGCATAACTTTTTACTCATAATGAATTAGGACTTGTGCTCTTTGTAAATGGTATTAATTTAGGTCCTCTTAAAGGCCCTAAGATAACAAAGGCTGATTCATTAAGGATCAACATCGCCACTATGTGCAATCAGCACCAAAACTGTAGGAACAGCTCCGGCGGGAACACTAGCAGAAAATAGGTCCCCGAGAAAAATGGTCATAACTTTTTACTCATAAATAATTAGGAGTTTTTCCCTTGGGAAATGATATTAATTTAGGTCCTCTTTAAGGCCCTAAGGGTGCAAAGGCTGAATCATTAGGGATCATTAGTGCCACATCCCATAATCAGCTCCAAAACTGCAGGAAAATACTATTCCGACGGCAAGTAAAACAACTGTAACTTTGAAATAGTCCATCCAATCCTTATGAGATCTTAGGGGAAGGTTAAAAAATAGGTCCTCAACATAATGTAAGCTTCACACAACATGAAACCAATGAATGAAATGATTACAAAGAAAACAACAGAAAATAGGAAATGTTTTTGGTTGATGCAAGATTGCTCAAAGCCTGAGATGCTCCTGCATCATATATCTTCATCACTTTTCATATCCTCAACATGAAAAAATCTAGGTTTTTTAGTAGGCCTCTTCATTTTATTATTATAATCTTTGTTATCTTAGTATTATCTTCATCCTTCTCATCTTCTTCAGTCGAGGACTAAATAATAAGGGGCTTCTTGGTTCTTTTTTTTAAATTCTTTTTCAAGGAAGAGGAAATATCTCTCCCATTACCTCTCATTCCCTTTCTTCATCTTCTTGTTGCCAGAGGAGGAATCAAAATCCTCAGATTTAGTTTCAATTTCTTCATTAGCAAAGTAATCCTCATCTGAATCCTCATTTCCCAAGTTGGGGCCATGACACCTAGGGTGTTCAATAGCCTTGGCCTTCATATGGTCATAAATTACAACCATTAAACCATGATGCATAGCATAACCCCCTCAGGTTTCTCATTCATTTCCTTTATAGTGAAATTCATAAAGCTCAATAAATAATAAGGGAGACAAATATTATCCCCATGCCGCAGATCATTCAATATAACAAAGTGATAGCCATAAGCCCTAGTATATCTACCATCCATAGTAATGTAACTCATAATAGAAAACAAAACATTATGCCATGGCCTACTAATCCTCTTGGGAGAGTAATAGGAGCTATTTAACCTTACCAGACATTTTATTTATTTATATTCCTCTAGGAATCTCTTAACAACCCCATCAATGAACTTCATGTCCCTGTAAAATTTGCTTATCTTGAGAGAGACCAGTGACCTCTAAAATGAGGACTTCATCAACTTTTATCTTTTGGTTCCCCATTTCCAATTTTCCATTCTTCCAATAGTTAATGAAATGTTTTGTTATGGTTGACTCATGACTGGATGCAATCTCTCTATATACTCCATCAAATGCCCTCATTTCAGAATATCCCATACTTCCTCATTATTTCTCCATTCATCACAGGTAATAGGTTCAAAGCACTTTTTGTTACCTCACATTCTGCAATTAGCCCTCCAATTTCTCTTCTTAATATTTTTATACAAGTTTATTATAATAGATTGGAGAAAGACAAGATATAACACCTTTAAAATGGCATTTGTAACCTAGAATCCATGTGAAATAATTAGACCCCAATACTTTGTAATACAAGAATTTATGCCAACATACTTTACAATTAATATCTAGATCATTTTACTTGTCATTGTGATCTATGATGATTGCCACTTTCCCACTTCGTAATCTGTCAACATCAATTAATGGTTTCACACTATACCACAACTAATCTGCACCACACCGTCTTAGCATTTCTTCCATTTTAACTACCTTGTTGGCGGCCATCTAGTCAACCACTAAATTAATTTCCCTATAACCATGTGTGATAACACATTTTCAAAAGAAGCTATAATATCCAAAGTGGCATTTATAATATTTTCTATAGTCCAAGAAGGAGATCATTTTTTATTAAGGCATTTTATTATATTATTTGAGTCTCCTTCTATCCATATTTTTTTGCAATTCCATTTTTGAGGTAACAAAATACTCTGGTAGGGTGTCATAGCTTCAACCATGTGATTAATCTGAACCCTAATAGGCAAGGCTATCATCTCTTTACAATTACCATCCTCATCTCTCAAAATTCCTCCACATCTACCTAGTCCTAGGTTCCCCTTAGAGGTCCCACAAAAGTTTACCTTCATCCAACCATTTGGGGGATGGTCCCAAATGGAATCCTCCCTAGTAGTAGAATATCTTCTATATTTAAATCTACCTTTAATCTTCCATAACTCAAAAATGTCTTCATCTTTCTTGCACACAGGAGGATAAAGGTCCCCTAGAAGGGATATATTTTCAAGAATAGCTCTTTTAGTCTTTTGGAAAACAAATTGAGAAGGGGAGGACCTATCATGAAAAACTCTATCATTTATCTCGTTCCATATTCCCCAAGCCATGTAAGGGATAAAAATATTCTATAGAGCCTTGATAGAGGAATTCTTGGAAGGACAACCAAGAAACAAACAAATATTGCACATTATCAGGAAAGACCCAAGACAAATTAAAGAGGGTTAGGAAATTGGACCAAATAGAGCCAGCAAAGGGAAAGTGGATAAAAATATGATCAACTATCTCTTCCTCTTGGAAACACAAGTACCATCTGTTGGGCATACAAAATCCCCTATTCTTGAGATTATCAAAAGTTAAAATCTTATTCTGAAGAGTGATCCAGAAAAAAACATGTTGATTTTAGGAGTGAGACCTTTTATCCATGCTTTGGACTAGAAAGGGGGTGGATCTTGAGTATGAGACATGTTGACCATGGAGGAACTGGTGAAATTTCCATTAGTAATTAGTTTCCAAATCAAAGTATCATCTTCTTCATTAACCACCATAGAGTTTAGGTACTTATTGACCTGATTCAGAATGGGATTGATAGTACTGATATCCATCCAATGATTCAGCTCCCAATAATCAACAACATACAATCCAAATTTATTCTTACACGCCATCACATAAGGATTCCAACTATGATTATCAATTAGAGGGGAGTCTGAGTGCTAGGTATCCTCCCAAAATTGAACCTTCATGTTGTTCCCAATCTTCCATTTGACCCCATCTGCCAAGACACTAATATGTTTGTAGCATTTTTCCAGATATGAGACCCAATGGAAATTTCATTAGCCATAAGTAAACTATCAAGGGTCAGAAAGTTACCCATATACTTGTTGTTCCATATGGATTTCCACTCTCCCTCAGAATTGTAGATTCTCCATATTTATTTAGATAACAGGGAATTGTTTATGTTTCTTAAATCCTTCTTAACCCCAACCTCGCCAAATTTTTTGGTTTTCACACTTTGTCCCAGGTAATCAGAGATATCCTTTTTTTCTCCTCTACTCTTAACCATAGGAAGTTTCTTTGACTATTTTCAATAGCTTCAACATATTTAATGTGGATCTTGAAAAGAATCAAAGAATATATATTGGAAAACTCTGCAAAGAATCTTTCAGCAGTTGAACCTTACCCGCTTGGCTTAAGAGGGGGTCTTTCCACCTTGCTAGCTTCTTATGAAATTTCTCAACCAAAGAACTCTAGAAGGAATTGAGAGGATTTTGACCTAAGGGAAGGCTCAAATAGGTAGAGGGAAGAGAACCAATTTGGAAACCCAAGATATTTCTTATCCTTATCTATCTTCTATCAAGAGTGTTGATGAATTATAAGAAGATTTTAGACTAGCTGATAAGTTGGCCATAAGTAGATCCATTTTTGTCAAGGGCCACCTTAAGGGCTTTGGCTTCTTTAATAGACACATCTCCCATGAAAATAGAGTCATAAAAAAATTATCGATACAAGAAAACCTAATTAGAAGAGGAAGGGAAGAGACCTTTGAAATTTCCCTTATCCATCATCTTCCCTATGAATATCCCTAAGAATTCAACCAATATAACAAACAGAATTGGGGAAAGAGGGTCTCACTGCCTCAATCCCCTAGAAGATTCAAAAAAAGGGAAGGAGATCCATTAACTAGAACTGAGAAGGAGGCATAAGAAAATAGTTGCATAATCTATTGCACACTTCTCATACCAAATCCAAACACCATCAACACTTTTTGCAAAAAACCCCAGTCAACTCTATCAAAAGATATAAATAAATCCAACTTGAGGAGAAAACCCTGTTTCTTATCCATCACCAAGGAATGAATGTTTTCATGAACCGTGATAATAGAATCAAGAATTTGTCTTCCTAGAACAAAACCACTTTCTTGAGGAGATATAATACAAGGAAACACATTAAGAATCCTAGAAGTGAGGACTTTAGAGAGGGTTTTATAAAAAGAATCACAGAGTATAATGGGATGAAACGAGTCTATAGTATCTATCCCAACCATTTTCATAATAGGAGCAAGGAAGGTCCCATTGATTCCTTTAAGATTTTTCTGGCTCCATAAAAATCCTTAACCACATTAGAGACATACTTTCACACAATGGACCAATAATCTTAGAAGAAAAAAATGGGTAATCCATCTAGTCCAGGTGTTTTATTTTCTTCAAAAGAGAAGACTGCTTTCTTAACTTCCTCCTTAGAGGGAATTTCAACTAAAAGGGAATTCTGAGCATCATCAAGGATGGAGGGGATAAACTATAGGAATTATTACTGATCATTCAAGCTAAGATTAGGGGCTTGAGATAAAAGAGAAGAAAACTATCTCTTGACCTCAGTCCTAATAACATCCTCCTCAAAAATGAAACCGTTCATCTTGAGGTGAGAGATTCTATTATCCTCTTTTGTGTTTCAAAGTGGTCATGTGAAAGAATCTTATATTTCTATCTCCGTCAAAGAGCCAGATGGAACAAGATCTTTGCTTCCATAAAGTTTCTTCCTTAGCAATAATGTCATGATATTTCTTCAAGATATCATTCTCTGAATCAATAGAAATTGAGTTATATCCATCCATCAGAATCCTATCTTGGATATCCCTGAGATCTGATAGGATGATTTCTTTTTTTGAAACAATATTGCCAAAATAATCCTTATTCCACTTCCTAATGTTGTCCTGCACAAATCTAAGTTTCTTAGCCACTCTGAACATAGCGTTACCTTCAAAATTATTTTTCCACCATTCTTTAATTTTATTAATTAGATTAGGATGCAACATCCACATCTTCTCAAATATGAAAGGAAAGTTGTGTTTTCCTTTTATGGGACTAGCTAAGAAAAATATCGGAAAATGATTTGATCCTTCCGTAGCATGCACAAACAAGGAGATATAGTTGTGAATTAGCCCATCATTTGAAATCAGAGCTCTATTGAGGTGAACTTGAATTAAGTCATGTCCAAATCTTCTATTAGTCTAGGTAAACTTCACACCCTGAAGATCCACATCATGGAGGGCCCAAGAGTTGATAAATTCTATCAAATCCAATCTTCTATCCAAATGTGAGGAGCTTCCACCATACTTTTCCTAATCTTTCAAAGGGGTATTAAAATATCCCATAATGATCCAACTTTCATCCTTCAAACCCATCCTAATTGATTCTAATCTTTTCCAAAAAAATTATATCTGAGCTTTAGTATTGGGAGCACAAATGTTGGATAAAACCCAAGATGTTCCATCTCTAATATATTGAAATCGTATGTAATTCATATTGCTATCTTTGACCAACACTTCTCCTTTTATGTTGTTAAGATTACAGAAAGTGGCTATACCACCTGAAGCTCCTTTAGAGCTTCCACTACTAACAACACCATTCTTAAATAAATTAATAGCCTCCACCTTTTCTTTATCCATTTTAGTTTCTTGAATAAAAACAATATCAAGTTTATTATCCCTAATCACGTTTCTTATAATATCTTGTTTATGGGGAATGTTTAGTCCTCTTATGTTCCAAGAAATAATTTTCATTTCTTTCTAAAAGAATATACCTCAACAATGGTAAGCTAGGTACCATCCGCTATATTATTGTTAGCTTGCATGCTTCTTTTTTTAGAGTTTGAGGGCCTTCCAGGAAAAGAGGAAGAAAATCCAACATCAACTACCATACTTCTGGTCTAGATAGTCTTCGAAGTTCTTCGAGTTTTTTTTACTTTTTGTTTTTTTCTTCTCCATAGACGGGATAGGAAAGCATAAATTGGGGTCTTCCATATCACCTTTTAGAAATTATCTCACTTCAACTTCATCTCCCCATTTAGGATTGGATTCAAACTCTGGATACATATTCTTAACTAGATTCACGTCATTTTGAGAGCTATCCATTGAACTTGGGTTTAAAATGTTGCAATGTTGCGCATCCTAGAAAGTATCTTCTTGTCCATCAAAATTGGATGTAAACCCTTCGTCCTCTCCACTTGATTTAGGAATCTCCCCCTCCTTTATGTCCTGAGTCTTATGGCTTGATTCCTCTTTGGTGGTTGATATTTCCTCCTCTTTATTCTTCCATATATCATATGAGTCCTCTAAATCATGAACCTGATCCTGGGGTTTGTCCATTGAGGGATTTCTATTATCCTCTGTATTCTTGTTATCTATTTCCTTCTTCTTATTTTCTTTGTGAGGATATCCCTCCATATATTCTTTACTAGGATCTCCAGGGGAAATAGCCATAGCAGGTCCAACATGAGTCTTCTCCTGTATGTATCCTTTAGAGGGATATCTCTTATCCTCTGAAGTATTTTCAGCTATTTCCTTCTACTTACTTTCTTTCTAAGGAGATCCCTCTACATGTTCTTTACTAGGATCTCTAGGTGTCATCACCATAACAGGTTAGCAAGAGTCTTCTCCTCAATGTGTCCTTTCACTTTCCAAACTTTTTTGTTCTTGCTAGTTTTTTCCTTAACAGGTCTGGAAGGACAATTGTTTGCCCAGTGGCCAACCTTTTTACAATGGAAGCATACAAATGGAATGGATTCATATTCTATACTTTGTACCTATTTTCCAAGTTTTTAGTTTATCTCAATAGAGTTTGGCATATCCAAGTCATGCACCACTCCAACACATATTCGAGCATAATTGAGTCTCCTTCTTGAGGCTGTAACCGAGTCTATTGAAAGTAACTCACCAAAAGCATTGGCAATCCCTGAAAAAAATCTTTGAACCAGTATTCCAAAGGTAGGCTTAGGAGCATAATCCAAATTAAGTGGTACTTGAACAAAAAAAGATTCATTAAGATTCATGTTTAGGTACTATTTTTTAAGAGATAAGACAATTTTACCCATCATCCAAGGTCCTTCATAAAGGATGTGCTCTTTATCCTCCTCACAAGAAAATGAAAAAGAGAAGAATCCTTTACGCATTGCAATAATATCTACTTGAACTTTCAATGGCCACTTCTTCTTAGCAAAAACCATAACAACCTCAATATTTGGTCTCGGCCCTAATAATTTTCTAACCAAGAAATTTTCCATCAATGCAATATTATGATCTATGACCAAGTTTGGGATGGAGATAGAAAAATTTACAGTCGCTGAATTAGAAATGTTTTTGATTTGAGGTAGGGATGACTTACCAGAAGGTTTAATGCCAAATAGGAATGACCATTTTTTAGTTTTTTCCCCCAATCCCAAAGTTGTAGAATCACGTGGGTAGAACCTCCCTCTCAAGTCCTTAGGCTTTTCAGACATTCCTAAGCTCCCCTCAGCTTTACCAGAGGGGAGGTCAGCCTTCCCCAATGCCTTTGTGCCATCATTCTTGCCATTCATAATTTGAATTGCAACAGGGGTGCCATTCCCATGACAAGGAGAAATTGAATTTTGAAAGTCCCCGCTCACTCCTCTTGTAACCACTTTATCGATGCTATTTGATACATTCCCTATTCCCCTATAGATTTTTAGTGAATAACATCTTTTAAGGCAAAATGATGTTGTGCATTTCCATAATGATATGTCACCTAATATTACATTGAGTTAAAATGAGGCTTTATATGATGAGACTACTTCTTCTCAACCAAATATATTAATGCAAAATAATCTCTTACCTCTCAAATGAATATAAATTAAGATGTTCATCCTCCTATAAGTTTCCATATCCCTTCATCTATTCATCCCTTTGTCCCTTCAAAGTATCCTTATGCAACAAACTTCAGTGAGATCTATGATAAAAGTCCTTCTTCACATTCACAAATATTTATAATATTGGCTTTGACATGATTTGTAAACAAGCCTATAGTGGGAACGGCCTTCAAAAGATAAAACAATGAATCAAGGTCCCTATAGAACCTTCAACCAATACACTAGAGAAGGAATAGGATTCCATATTCCTTCCTTACTATCTCCTTTATCAAATCCTAATCATCCTCTCCTACAAGAAACAAGACCTATTTATTTGGACAATCATTTAAAATTTGTGGAAAGAATCTATTTGAGACAAGGACATGATAGAAATGTTACATTTCCTTTCATGAGACATGGGTGTAAGTCTAAATAAAAAAATGTTAACACTTTTTGTATATCTTATTGTATTTATACTATTCACTCTCTTTTTATATTGTAGAACATCTAAAGATTTTGATCCTTGTTATGTTTCTCTTTTTAAGCCTTATTATGTTGCTACTCACTCTGTGAAATTAGTAGCTTACCTTTTGGGAGCTCCTTGTCATTCATGGTGGTATAATTTCATGTGCAATAATACTTGGCTAGCAACATAATGGCCTAGTTATTCTTGTCTCCATGCTAGAGGGAAAGAATAGTTTTCAAACTATTATTCTCCTTCTAAGGATCCCCTTCCTGTTTGTTGAGTTGTATATTTACCAATTATTTTCAATGTTTAAATCTAGCATATTTCTCCTCCTAATATATCTTTGAACAGTTCTTCTAGATACATTTAGTAATTCAGAAATTGCTTGAACTTGAATTCTATGTGTCAATCTCTTACTGGAAATCATAGTCTTCAATGCTTTATGAGCAACAATTGAATCAAGTGCTCGATTTGTGCTTTTAAAAATATTTAATGAATATTGTAAATTTTCAATTACCATTTCTTTTACTTGAACTCCTATGCTTTTCCTATTATCAACACCCAAAAACTCCAAAACCAGAGTCATTTCTCTTTTCTTGAATAACCTGGCAAATGATTGTGCTCTTCCAATCATAGATTTATCCTCAAAATATTCCTTCCACATCTTTTTGAGATGCAATTTAATAGTGCTTTCAAGTACCATGTGTTTAGATGTAAATTAACTAAAAAGTGAATCCTCATTCATCTCCATCAAATTTTGCATTGCAAAATAAATATTTATACCTCGACTACTACCTATTTCCTCCCCTACTTGAGTTGCATCTTCTTCAACATCAACAAGCTCTTCGTCAACATCAACCAATTGCTCTTGATTATATTTCGTATGACCTTTCATTTTGTCATCCCTTTTTTTATCATATTTCCTTGATCTATTCCTTTTATTTTCCATTGGACAAAGTATTCAAATAGGAAGGTGAATGATTAAATGCAAGAAAATATCACTTTACTACTCCTTGATAAAAAGATCGCTTTCCCACCCCTTCAAAAAATAATTCTTTCCTACTCCTTTGAAAAAAAATGCTAACTCCAAAAAATCACTTCAAAAGTTAATTTAAAATTATTATATTTTGATTCTAAAATAAGAAAAGTTCTCCTCATTTATATGATGAAGAAATTGGTCCCACAAGCAACCACTCACATGGGGGCTAACTCGTACAAGTACTCAACACCTGAGTCCTACTCGATCGAGTTGTCTGATGTGGCATGCCATGTGGCAGCTAAGCCCCCAAAATCTATAGAATTGTAAAAAATTTATCTTTTACAACTTATTTCTCCATAAAAAATACACATTTGAAAAAAACTAAATATACCCTTTTATAGAGCTCAGAATTAGGAATCTGGGCATATAGTTTTTATAGTATTGTGATTAGAAATAGTATATTAAATTTTCTAAATACTGCAAGTAGCTATATTAAGTTTTGAGAAGACATTTATTTAGAAATTTAAAAAAAATAGTAAATCATATCATAAAAATTTAAAAATTATAGGGAAGACTAAAGGAGAGACTTCTTCAAGAATATATAATTTGATTTTTGTTTGGCATAGTTTTGATAGGGAAAAGAAGGTGGGAGACGAAAAATTGTTGATTTCGATTAAGTTCCACTTTGAATAGTTATAACAAATAAATTATATGTCAAAAATAAATATTTCCTTTTTTTTTCACTATTTATACATGTCACCTAATTTCATATTTTGAAATCAGAGGAAAAAAATATTTTCTACATATAGTTTTTTGGCGGGAGGTAGACCCCCTGATTTGCAGTATTTTTTAGTAAACAAAAAATAAACTTTTAAAAATTAAAAGAACATATCAATTACTGTTCGGATTTTATTTAAAAAATTATAGGCATAAACTTTATCTAGTTTTACAAATTTCATCAGTTTACATCATCTTCAAATTCCAACAAAAATATCACTTTTATGTCATTGAAGTTGAACCGTTTTGGTGCTATTAGCCTTAAATTCCTTTATAAAAGTGTGACAACTGATTGTTCTTTTACCCTTGACTTGAATAAAATCATTATCAACATGTTAATGTGACCAAGTATAAGTTGCTCCCACTAAATCAAGGTAATAAAAGACTAATTATAGATAAAATCCTCTAAATTAGATCTACTGTGCTAAGAAGCAACAATACCTCCAAACTTATTCTCCTCCTTAAGAGGAGTATTAAAGTCTTCCATTACCAACAAATTGTCATCAGGGTATTGAGTTCTAAAAGAGGTGAGGGCATGTTATAATTTTCTTCTAGCCACCTTATTATTAGGGGCATAGATGTTAGAGAGGATCCTATAAGGAAACTCAGGTGCGAAAACAGCTTCCTACACTAACCTCTAAAGGAAAGTATTGTGCAAATTCTTTTAAATCCTTACAATTTCAGATTCGTTAACGACTTTAACAATGATATTGCAACCATAAACCATGCATACAGAAAATAGAGATGACACAATGATTTACCCTAGGGAAACCTTTCGGTAAAAACCCCAGCACTCCAAAACCTGCACAGTGTATTAATCAAAACTATTACAGTTTACAATACACTTGCAATGCAAGTTCTTTCAGAAGATTTTCCCAACCCTTGAAGACAAAAAATGGCAGCATAAAATGTTCCAATAATACACTTACTTCTCCTATCTTCGCAACCATAAAAATGCTTATATCATGCGCTTCCTCTTTTAGGGCAACCTCCAAAGATAGTCGTATTAGGGAAGAGTGTACAGTACTCAATTTTATCAGTTGCTGCATGTCTTCACCTGTCATTGAATCTTCCAGATATAGCTCTTACATGTCATAGGAATCCATCATAACCATTTCAGCCATGATCTCCTTACACACAATTCAAGATGCCAACACATCAAGTGGAGTGACACATCAACATGCCAACTAGAAATGTACACTCACACTTAATTACATTATTTGCAAGAAATACATTTTACAAAACAAATAATAAGAATAGGAATTATCCAAGGTTGAGACACCTTATTCCTAACAGATCCAAGAAAAACCATCCCAAATATGAGGGAATTTGGTGGCAATATGATTAGGTTCTTCATGCAAAATTGAGGCAGAAATAATCTTTTGATTCTATATAGTGGCTATACCTCCATAAGCTCTCATCAAACTATTACATTGAATAGTATTATTCTTAAAGATGTTAAGTTTCCCCATCTTTTCACTAGGCATCTTAGTCTCTTAGATAAGAAGAATATGAGGTTTATGATATCCATCTAAATTAGCTAAAAGATCATCCTTGTGAGGGTTACTTAACCCTTGACCAAGAGATAATATTAATTTTTAGTGGGGTGATCTTATTAGGCACATATATGATTTAAGGTCTTTTGTACACCATCAACAATCCTCTAAAGACTCTCTTTCTCTATGTTCCACCTAGAGGGTTTCCCCTCCACTGTCTTGGCTGAACTACAATCTACTCTAAACATGTTACAAGTTAAAACCCAAGAAGGGATCATCTTCTTATTTTTCTTAGTTGTAACTAAAAGAAATTGTGAACCTTCCTCTTGAGATAACCAAATATTTTAAACCACTATTTCTTCTACATAATTGGTGAAATATAATTAATATTGTTGGATAAAAACCCATTGGATATTGAAGCCTATGGATGAAAAATCAAGACTTCAAGTGACGAGGTGATGAAATAATTTTGATTGCAAAGAAAAATTTCATGAAAGGATTGCATTGGAGCTTTATTTTGTAGAATATTTTGGGAATTTTGTGTTGAATATAGATAGATTTACTAGATTGCAATTTTAGTAGTTCCAAATGTTATTTTTGTGTTCCATTTTTTGTTGCATTTTTTGCATTTTTTACATTTTTTTAGTTCCAAATGTTATAAATCCCCTATAACATGCATTTTTTGCACTTTCAATTCCAAACCAAATCTCATCCGACTTAAATTTGCTCTAAATTTTACCTCATTATTTTTCACAATTCTTAAAGGAATCAATCTCATTCCTAGGACATGTCCCAAGTGATTTAAAGAAACACACCCAATACCACTTAATCTCGGGTTCCTTTTTTATGTGCCATCAAAGTTAATCTTGGTCCATCCTAGTTCAAAAGAAGTCCATTCCACCCCACTTCTAGGACTAGTCAAAAGATTATCCTTTCAAACACTATTAACAAGGGACTGAATTTAAGTCTTATTTAATATATGTACTCAATCTATTTATTTGATGGGATGATTGGGTATTAAATTCCTTTAGTTAGCAAATAGCAGTATTCATTGTGTCTATTTTCTTTCCTATTCTAGCTCTCTTTGCTCACATAGATGGGCTCATGTGATTGCTCTCCACCAAACTTTGCATAATATTAGAATGGTGTAGGTGTTTTGGAGCTTGTTTATGTCCATTTAGGACTAAAGGTTTCATTTGGAGCTTCACATTGCACTCTTTGAATTGGTAGTTCCTAGATTAGATCAAAGCCTACCATGAAATATAGAGTAGTTAAGAAATTAATGCTAACTTTAATTTCATCCAAATTGGACAATTGAAGTTCAACCATTTTCAAGTTTTTCGTTTCTTTCTTTTTATTTTGTTATTGTGAACAACTAAATTAGGAGCACTTATGAACAAAACAAATTTTTGTTATTGTTAAAACCCATAGATCAAGCATAGTTTCATTGAAAATGGAGTAGTTTAGTGAAGATATTTTTTTGTGTGTCCTTGTACACACTTTTCTCATGACTACTTTATTTTTTTTTCATGAAAAATAAAAAACAATAATTATAATGTTAAATGCATGAACCGCTAGTTGTAACTAGTGGTACCTAGGATATGACCAATGAGTGGTATGGACTACTAAATCTATTGGTTCCCTCAATATGAAAATCTACTTATATTAAACAAGACTAAAATTAATTAATATATTTATTATTTCCACATGAACATGAGTTTTAATGTAGCATGGATTTCTTGAGTAGACCCCACCCTTCCTTAAGCCCCTAGTCACATGCATATATTATAATTCTGTAGCCTTAGTTTTAGTACTCATTTCTTGAGGGCTTAATATGCCTTGCATAAATAGACCCCCATCACTAAGCTTTTCAAAATTTAAGGCTAGTTTTAAAGGACGATATCCTAGTCATATGAAGGTATTTTTGGTGCATTTTTTGAAATAAGTCATTTCTCAAAGTACCTCATAGTGATATGATTTGTTTCTACTCATGATGCTTGGATTTTTAGAAAAAATAATTTTTCTCCATGTATTCTTAGTTTTAAAAACTTATATACCTCTTAGATTTCACAAATAAACGTAGTTTTTATTCCCCTTATTTAGAGGGGGGTTTTTAAGGGATGCATATTAATGATAGGTATTTCCTCTTACTACTATTTGATTATTCTAATTTTTTATTCTAGAGGTCAAACCTATAGCTCCCTTAGCTACTAAATTTTATTTTACAACACTGGTCAACACCAAGTCATATTTATAATACTTTGGAAAAACAAGAACATTAATATTGTTCTTGTCTCTCTTCCCCCATTACCTCCTATTATTATTTCAACTCATCTTCCTATTAATAAGAACAATTAGTGTGATCTTATTAAGTATCTTTGTACTATTCAAGATACAATCTCTCTTTGAGTGTTGGTTTTAACATTACCTTTTAGTTGTGGCATGGTTCATAAGGCTTTACATAATATTAGTGTTCCTCTTTTGCTAAGCCACCTAAACTATTTTCTCTAATCAATTGCATATATTTAAATGTAATTGAATATTATCTTTCTTCCATATGAGCTTCCTCCTTGTGAGGTTTAGCAATAAATCCTTCCTCTTTTATCACTGTTGGAATAAACTCTTTAGCCATTAAGTATATACCTTAGTTAGAGTGGTGTTGGTCTTAATGTTTGTAGTCTTAATTTTTTCTTAAATGAGTCTGGATGTTGATGCCTCTAATATTTCTCCCTTTATTTTTCACATTAATTGATAATGTTGGCTGATATCCTTTGGTAACTATTACTTTACCTATATCAATGGGACATGTCAACCTCACTATTCTGATCCATGTCATTCTAGGGGACCTTTCTTATAATATTCTTGATAGACTATGAATTCACACAATGAGGGAAATTATTTTTTCTCTTCATCTATCTATAAATTCCATTGACAAAGGAAAGGCTTTATGATAAAAAATATATCGATTGATTTCAATATTGGAAAAATGTTTTGATTAGGTGAAAAATAGGTTTGAAAGGACTCGAAACCTTTTACAAAGAACTTACAAAGGATAAAGCATTAACACCTCATAGAGACAACATGAAAGTAGAAAACTAGAAAAGGACAATTGGTGGTCAAACAAAAGTCATGCGGTCAAACAAAAGTCATCCAGCACTAAATACTAGCAAAAGGATAGAAAACAACCAAAGAACATACCAAAAACTAGAGAAGAGGATAGAGCCTAAAAATTCTTGAGGAGCTTGACTATCTCAGAGATCACAATGTTCATGTTTAGAGAATTATTCTTGAGCTTGTCGAGGCCTTTGTCTTGAACCCTTATCTTACTCGTCCTGGATCTGGTTCTTTTCCTAGGTCCTGAGGCAACTTCTAGCTTGTCTTTGTCAGGACCTTTTTCCTACTAGAGCTTCCCAACAAGAATCTTCACATGGCCAGTCAATGCCTTCATAATCTTGTAGCTCTACTCACTAAGCTTCTTCAAGCATCCTTCCATGTTCAGAATCTTTGTTTCCATAGAAGTGATTTTCTCTATATTGTTAACAGCCCCAACATTCTCAAGCGCAATGATCCTTTTGTCCATAGTAGTAAATTTGGAGTTGTAAGAATCAAAAATATCCTCTTCCTTCCCAATGGTCATGCTCATCTCGTGAATGCAATCTAGAAGAGATTTACCCAGAGTCATGTTTTCTAGAATTTGAATTCTTTTACCTAGTTTTTGGCTGTCATGCTTAATCTAGTTATTCTCATCTATCATCCTCTCTACAATTTGAATAAAGTTCCTAATCTCATGCTTTCCAATAAGGGTAGTGAGGGGTTTAGGAGTTACAATCTCAACCTTATTCCTATCATAATCCATCCCCAAATCTTTATCTATCCCAGTCTCCTCAGCCATATCTCTTTCTGACCATCTATACCAACACCCTCAAGCCCCTTCTCAGTATCACCCAAAGATCCTATATCTTCATCAATTTTCATATCCTCAACATGAGAAAATATGGGTTTGTTAGCAAGCCTCTTCTTTTTCTTATTAGCACCTTCATTAGCCTCAGTATTATCTTCATCCTTCTCATCTTCTTCAGTCGAGGAGTAAATAATAAGGGGCTTCTTGGTCAAGAAAATTTTTTTCAAATTCTTTTTTGAGGAAGAGGCAATATATCTCCCCTTACATCTCATTTTCCCTTTCTTTAGTGTCTTGTCACCACATGAGGAATCAAAATCCTCGGAGTCAATTTCAATTTATTCATTAGTAGAGTAATCCTCATCCAAATCCTCATTTCCTGGGTTGGAGCCATGCCACCTAAGGTGTTTGATAGCCTTGGCCTTCATATGGTCATAAATTAGAATCATTAAACCCTGATGCATAGCATGATCCCCATCAGGGTTCTCATTCATCTCCTTTATAGTGAAATTCATAGAGCTCAATAGATAATAAGGTCCAGACAACTGTTATCCCCATGGCGAAGATGATTCAATATAACAAAGTGATAGCCATAAGCCCTAGTATATCTACCATCCAGAGTAATGTAACTCATAATAGAAAACAAAATATTTTTCCATGGCCTACTAATTCTCTTGGGAGGGTAATAGGAATTACTTAACCTTACTAGACATTTTCTTTCTTTATATTCCTCTGAGAATCTCTTAGCAACCCCATTAATGAGCTTCCTTTCCTTATAAAATTTTCTTCCATCTCTCGAGAGACCAATGACCTCTGAAATGATGGCTTCATCAACTTTTATCTTTGAGTTCCCCATTTCCAATTTCCCATTCTTCCAATGCTTAATGAAATGATGGCCAAATGACGACCATGCAATCTCTCCATATACTGTCAAATGACCTCATTTTAGAAATTATTTCTCCATTCATCACATGTAATAAGTTCAAAGCACTTTTTGTTACATCCCATTCTGCAATCAGCCCTCCGATTTCTCTTCTTATTATTTTTCTACAAGTTTATTATATCAGATTGGAGAAAGACAAGAGATAACACCTTTAAAATGACATTTAAAACCCAAAATCCATGTGAAATAATTAGGCATCAGTACTTCGTAATACTATTGAATCATTGATTCTCCCAACATACTTTATAATTAATATCTAGATCATTTTACTTGTCATTGTGATCTGTGATGAATTCCACTTGCCTGCTTTGTAATCTATCAACATAAACTATACGACAAGCAATCCTCACCACACCATCTTAGCATGTCTTCCACGTTAAGTTCCTTTTTGGCCATCTAGTCAACCACTGAATTAATTTCCCTATAAGCATGTGTGATAACACATTCTTTAGAAGAAGCTATAATATCTAAAGAGGCATTTATAATATTTTTCATAGTCAAAGGAGAGAATTTTTTATTAAGGCATTTAATTATATTATTTGAGTCTCCTCCTATCCATATTTTTTTGCAATTCCATTTTTTAGCTAATAGAATACTCTGGTGGGCTACCATAGCTTTAGCCACGTGATTAGTCTGAACCCCAATAGGCAAGACTATCATCTCTTTACAATTACCAGCCTCATCTCTCAAAATTCCTCTACATTCAATTGGTCTAGGGTTCCCCTTAGAGGCCCCATAAAATTTTACCTTCATCCAACCATTTAGGGGACAGTCCCAAATGGCATCCTCCCTGCTAGTAGAAGATCTTCTATCTTTAAATCTACCTTGCATCTTCCATAAGTAAAAAATGTCTTCATCTTTCTTGCACAAAGGAGGATCAAGCTTCTCTAGAAGGGATACATTTTCAAGAATAACTCTTTTAGTCTTTTGGAAAAAAAATTGAGAAGGGGAGGACCTATCATGAAAACTCTGTCTTTTATCTCCTTCCATATTTTCCAAGCTATGTGAGGGATATAAAGATTCCACAGAGCCTTGATAGAGGCATTCTTGGAAGGACACAACCAATAAATAAACAAATGTTGCACATTATTAGGAAAGACCCAATCCAAATTAATGAGGCTTAGGAAATTGGACCAAATAGAGCCAGCAAAGGGACAACAAATAGAAATACGATCAACTATCTCCTCCTCTTGAAAACACATGTAGCATCTATTGGGCATACAAAATCCATTATTCTTGAGATTATTAGAAGTTAAAATCTTATTCTGAAGAGTGATCTAGAAAAAACATGTTGATTAAATTAGGAGTGAGACCTTTTATCCATTCTTTGGACCAGCAAGGGGGTGGATCCTGAGTAAGAGACAACATGTTGACCATGGAGGCAGTGGTGAAATTTCCATTAGTACTTAGCCTCTAGATCAGAGTATCATCTTCTTCATTAACCACCATAGAGTTCAGGTACTTATTGACCTGATTCAGAATGTGATTGACAATACTGGGATCCATCCAATGATTCAGCTCCCAGTAATCAACAACATACAATCCAAATTAATTTTTTCACTCCATCACATAAGGATTACAACCAGGATTACCAATACGAGGGGAGTCCAAGATCCAAGTATTCTCCCAAAATAAAACCATCCTACTATTCCCAATCTTCTATTTGACCCCATAAGCTAGGACACTAATATTGTTTGTAGTGCATTTTTCTAGATATGAGACCCAATGGGAATTTCTTTAGCCATAAGAAAACTATCAAGGGTCAGAAAGTTACCTATATACTTGTTGTTCCATATGGTTTTCCACTCTCCCTCAGAATTGTAGGTTCTCCATATCTGTTTAGATAACATGGAATTTCTCATGTTTCTTATTCGTCTTAACCCCAACCCCCCAAATTTTTTGGTTTGCACAATTTTTCCCAGGCAATCAGAGCTATCCTTTTTTTCTCCTTTACTCCCGACCATAGGAAGTTTCTTTGAATCTTTTCAATAGATTGAACATATTTAACATGAATCATGAAAAAAATCAAAGCATATATTGGAAAACTCTGCAAATAATCTTTCAAAAACTAAATCTTACTCGCTTGACTTAAGAGGGGGCCTTTCCACCTTGCTAGCTTCTTATGAAATTTATCAACCAAAGAACTCTATAATGAATCTAGAGGATTTTGACCTAAGGGAATGTCCAAATAGGTATAGGGAAGAGAACCAATTTGGAAACCTAGGATATTGCTTATCCTTATTTGTCTTCTATCAAAAGTGTTGATGAAGTATAAGAAACTTTCAGAGCAGTTGATAAGCTGGCCAGAAGAAGATCCATATTTATGAAGGGCCACCTTAAGGGCTTTGACTTCTTTAATAGATGCATCTCCCATAAAAATAGAGTCATTGAAACAAATTGTTGATGTGAGAAAACCTAATTAGAAGAGGAAGGGTAGAGAGCTTTAAATGTCCTTTTATCCACCATCTTCCCTATGAATCTTCCTAAGCATTCGACCAATATAAAAAACATAATTGGGGAAAGAGGGTCCCCCTACCTCAATCCCCTAGAAGATTAAAAAAAAGGGGAAGGAGAGACATTTACCAAAATCGAGAAGGAGGTAGAAGAAATTAGTTTCATAATCAATTGCACACTTCTCATACCAAATCCAAATGCCATCAGTACTTTCTACAAAAAACACCAGACAACTCTATCAAAAACTTTAGATAATTCTAGCTTGAGGAGAGAGCTTTGTTTCTTAGCCATCACCAAGGAATGAATGTTTTTGTGGACCGTGATGAAAGAATCAAGAATTTATCTTCTTGGAACAAAACCACTTTATTGAGGAGAGATAATGGAAGGCAACACATTAAGAATCCTAGAAGTGGGGACTTTAGAAAGGATTTTATAAAAAAAATTACAAAGTATAATAGGATGAAATAGGTCCATAGTATCCGCCCCATCCATTTTCAGAATAAGAGTAAGGAAGGTCCCATTGATTTCCTTTAAGATTTTTCTAGCTCCAAAAAACTCCTTAACCAAATTACAGACATACTTGCCCACAATGGACCAATAATTTTGGAAGACAAATATGGGGAATTTGTCTAGTCTAGGTGCTTTATTGCCTTCAAAAGAGAAGTCTTCTTTCTTAACTTCCTCCTCAAAGGGAATTGCAACTAAAAGGGAATTCTGAGCATCATCAAGAACAAATGGGATACACTATAGGAATTCTTACTGATCATTCAAGCTAAGATTAGGGGCCTGAGATAAAAGAGAAGAAAACTATCTCTTGGCCTCATTCCTAATAACATCCTCCTCCTCAACAATGAAATTGTTCATCTTGAGGGGAGAGATTGTATTATCTGCTTTATATTTAAAAGTGGTCATGTGAAAGAATCTCATATTTCTATCTCCCTTCGAGAGCTAGATAGAACGAGATCTATGCTTCTGAAAAATTTCTTCCTTAGCAATAATGTCATGATATTTCTTCAAGATTTCATTCTCTGAATTAATAGAAATTGAGTTATATCCATCCATCTGAATCCTATCTTAGATATCCCTGAGATCTAATAGGATTCTCGCTTTTGTTAAAAAACAATCTCCAAAAAAATCCTTATTCCACTTCTTAATGTTGTCCTTCACAAATCTAAGTTTCTTAGATACTCTGAACATAACGTTACCTTCAACATAAGTTTTCCACCATTCTTTAATTTTATTAATCAGATCAGGATGCAACATCCACATCTTCTCAAATTTGAAAGGAAAGTTGTATTTTCCTTTTATGGGATCAACCAAGAAAATATGGGAAAATGATTTGATCCCACCCTAGCATGCGCAAACAGGGATCAATAGTAGTGAACTAGCCAATCATTTGAAATTAGAGCTTTATCAAGGTGAATTTGAATTAAGTCATGTCCAAATCTTCTATTAGTCCAAGTAAACTTCACACCTTGAAGATCCACATCATGGAGGGCCTGAGAATTGATAAATTTCATCAGATTCAATCTTCTATCTAGCTGTGAGGAGCTTCCACCATACTTTTCCTGATATTTCAAAGGGGTATTAAAATATCCCATAATGATCCAACTTTCATCCTTAAAACTCATCCCAACTAATTCTAATCTTTTCCAAAATTTGTATCTCCCAAATTTAGTATTGGGAGCATAAATGTTGGATAAAACCCAAGATGTTACATCTCTGATATGTTGAAATCTTATGCAATTCATATTGTTATCGTTGACCAACACTTCTCATTTTACATTGTTAAGATTCTAGAAAGTGACTATACCACCTAAAGCTCCTTTAGAACTTCCACTACTAACAACACCATTCTTCAATAAATTAACAACCTCCACCTTTTCTTTATCCATTTTAGTTCCTTCAATCAAAGAAGTATTAGGTTTGTTATCCCTAGTCATGTTTCTTATAATATCCTATTTATGGGGAATGTTCAGTCCTCTTATGTTCCAGGAAATTAGTTTCATTTCTTTTTAAAAGAATATATCTCATCGATGGTAAATTGGGTACCATCCGCTATATTCATGTTAGCCTCCATGCTTCTTTTCTTAGAGTTTGATGGATTTCTAGGCTAAGAGGAATAAAATCCAACATCAGCTACCATACTTTCGGTCTAGATAGTCTTCGGAGTTTTCTTCGAGTTTTTTTTACTTTTTGCTTTTTTCTTCTCCATAGATGGGATAGGCAAGCATAAATTGGGGTCTTCCATATCACTTTTTAGAACTTTTATCACTTCAACTTCATCTCCCCGTTTAGGATTGGAAGTAGACTCTAGATATGTATTCTTAACTAGATTCACATCATTTTGAGAGCTATCCATTGAAATTAGGTTTAAAATGTTGCAGTGTTGCTCATCCTGGAAAGTATCTTCTTGTCTATTTGAATTGGATGTAAACCCTTTGTCCTCTCCACTTGATTCAATAATCTCCCCCTCCTCTATGTCTCGAGCCTTATGGCTTGACTCCTCTTTGATGGTTGATATTTCCTCCTCTTTATTATCCCCTATATCATATGATTCCTCGACATCATGAACCCAAACCTAGGGTCTATCCATTGAGGGATTTCTCTTATCCTTTGTAGTCTTGTTATCTATTTCCTTCTGCTTATTTTATTTATGAGGAGATCCCTCCATATGTTCTTTACTAGGATCTCCAGGGTCCATAAGGTCATAGAAGGTCCAATAGGATTCTTCTCCTCTTTGTGTCCTTCAAAGGATACCTCTTATCCTTTGAAGTCTTGTCGGCTATTTCCTTCTACTTATTTTATTTCTCAAGAGATCCCTCCACATGTTCTTTACTAGGATATCCAGGGGTCATCACCATAGTAGGTCTAGTAGGAGTCTTCTCCTCAATGTGTCCTTTCACTTGCCAAACATTTTTGTTCTTGCTAGTTTTTTCCTTAACAGGTCTAGAAGGACAATTGTTTGCCCAGTAACTAGCCTTTTTAGAATGGAAGCATGCAAAGAAAATGGATTCATATACTATACTTTGTACCTATTTCCCAAGTTTTGAGTTTATCTCAATAGAGTTTGACATATCTAAGTCATGGACCACCATGCAACACATATTCAAGCATAAGTGAGTCTCCTTGAGGCCGTAACTGGTCTATCAAAAGTAACTCACCAAAAAAACTAGAAATCCTTGAAAAAACATCTTCAAACTAGTATTCCAAAGGCAGGCTTGGAATATTAATCCAAACTAGTACTTGAACAAAAAAAGATTCATTAAGATTTATGTTCAGGTACCATTTTTTAAGAGCAAAGGCAGTTTTACCCATCATCCAAGGTCGTCTAGAAAGGATGAACTCTTTATCCTGCTCACAAGAAAATGAAAAAGAGAAGAATCCTTTAGGCATTAAAGTAATATCAAATGGACCTTTTAATGCCCACTTTTTAGAAAAAACCATAACAACCTCAATATTTGGTCTTGACCCTAAGAATTTTCCAACCAAGGAATTGGCCATCAATGCAATATTATGATCTATGAGTAAATCTGGGATGGAGATGGAAAATTTTCCAGTCACTGAATCAAAAATGTTTTTGATTTCTAGAAGGTTTAATGCCAAATAGGGATGACCATTTTTTAGCCTATTCTCCCAAACCCAAATTTGTAGCATCACGTGGGTAGGACCCCCCTCCCGGGTCTTTTCAGACATTCTTGAGATCCCCTTAGCTTTAGCAAAGGGGAGGTCAGCCTCTCTAGTGCATTCATGCCATCATTCTCACCGTTCGTAATCCAACTTGCAGTAGGGGTGCCATTCCTTCCACAAGAAGAAATTGAATTTTGAAAGTGCCCTCTCACTCCTCTCACAACCACTTTATCAATGCTATTTGATACATTCCTTATTCCCCTATAAATTATTTTAGCCAACAACATATTTTAAGGCAAAATGATGTTGTGCATTTCCATAATGATATGTCACCTAATATTACATTGAGTTACAATGAGGCTTTATATGATGAGACTACTTCTTCTCAACCAAATATATTAATACAAAAGAAATCTCTTACCTCTCAAATGGATATGAATGAAGATGTGCATCCTCCTAAAATTTTCTATACCCCTTCATATATTCATCCCTTTGTCCCTTCAAAGTATCCTTATGCAACAAACTTTAGTGAGATCTATGATTAAAGTCCTTTACATTCATAAATATTTATAATATTAGCTTTGACATGATTTGTAAACAAGCCTATAGTGGGAAAGGCCTTCAAAAGATAGAAAAGGGAATCAAGGTCCATGTAGCACCTTCAACCAATACACTAGAGAAGGCATAGGATTCCATATTCCTTCCTTACTATCTCCTTTACCAAATCTTGATCATCCTCTCCTACAAGAAGTGAGACCTCTTTATTTGGACACTCATTTAAAATTTGTGGAGAGAATCTATTTGAGACTAGGACATGATAGAAATGTTACATTTTCTTTCATGAAACATGGGTGTAACTCCAAATCAAAAGTTGTTAACATTTTTTGTCTATGTTATTGCATTTATACTATTCACTCTCTTTCTGATTGAGAGCATTTAAAGTTTTTTATCCTTATTATGTTTCTCTTTTTAAGTCTTATTATGTTGTTGCTCACTATGTGAAATCGGTAGCTTACCTTTTGGGGATACAGTTTCATGTACAATAATACTTGGCTAGTAACATAATGGCCTAGTTATTCTTATCTCCATGGTGGAGGGAAAGAATAGTTTTCAAAATATTATTCTCCTTCTAAGGACCCCCTTCCTATTCGTTGAGTTGTATATTTACCAATTCTTTCCAATGTTCAAATCTAACATATTTCTCCTCCTAATATATCTTTGAACAGTTCTTCTAGATACATTCAATAATTCATAAATTTCTTGAACTTGTCTTCTATGTGTCAACCCCTTACTGGAAATCATAGTCATTAATGCTCTACGAGAAACAATTGAATCAAGTGCTCGATTTGTGCTTTTAACAATGTTTAATGCATCTTGTAAATTTTCAACTACTATTTATTTTACTTGACCTCTGTGTGTGTGAAAATTGTACCTGATCTGTAGACACAACACTCAGTAAAACATTAGAGGTTAGCTATAATCGAAATCGTGCAAAATTGAAAGCTATCTAACCAAGCGATTTACTGCCTTCTAATAGGTGCGAGATTAATGTTCTCAGATTATTATCGAGATCAGTGACCTAGACGACACCTAAAGGGAGGATTTGAATGCAAAAGATGAATATGAAATTGAATGCAATTAATCTATATTTTTGATATTTTCTATGCAATAAAGAATGATAAAAACTGATATGCTATGGATGCTAAATGATCTAACAATGAAGATTCTAACAATGATATGAAGACTATGAAATTCTATGCTAAGATATAAAAACTATGCAATTGAAATTGATCTCACAAAGCTTTGAATTCGCAAGTTGATTCCTCAGCCTCCAATTCTCCAGCGTGATTGTGCAAAATATGAGATGATTTGTGAAGAGCTGAGTCTTGGTTTTATAGAAATCCAAGGCTTTGGAGGTGCATGGAAAAAGCCATAAATCACTCAAATTAACTCATCTTGATTTTTGAGTTATCTGATCATGAAAGATAGTTAATTCTCAAAATCATGCAAAAATAGCTTTTTAACTCAAATTAGAGTTTAGATCAGCTTTTTGAACTCCAAAAGGATGTTGAGTTCCAAAAAGTCAATAACTTGCATTGATTTTTTGATTTGGAGTTTAACTGTTTCTTTTGAATATGCATAATAATTAAGAATTAAATAAATAAATAAAGTGATTTATCCTCAACTCAACTGATTTTTGAAAATAAAATAATTAATTTATGGGTTAATTAACTATTTTATCAAACTTTTATTAAAAATTATATTATTAAATAATGACAACATGCTTTAATTAATTAAATAAGAATTTAATCAATTAAAGATAGGAATTTTGATTTATTGTCAAAATTAAATAATACAATTAATAATAGATAGAATTAAATTTAATTACACAATTAAGTGGCAAATATTAAATCTAATTAATTAAATGTGAAAATATTCAATTAATCAAACTTAGGATAAATGTGATTTATTGCCAAATAATTATAAAATTAAAGATAATTAAGATAATTAGGAATATTGCTAGGAATATTCTCCGATGCAGAATTTAAGATAATCAATTATGATTCGATGATGTTTAGATGTGCCTTAGGTTGGGACTTTGATGTCGATTTCATTCGATATGTTGATATAGGAGGTTAATGAACTTATAGCCCATTTTTGGGGTATTACATTTTGCCCCTCTTTGAATTACTGTGCGAAGCGCAGTGGTTCAAAGATAGTCTGTGTTTGATAAAGATATGAAACTGATGTTTGAAATTGATAATTGATATGAGATAGAAGCTGATTGATATTGAATTGATATGGAGATAATAGGTCCTAAATGACCAAAGATAATGTTCACTGTAGCAGCAAATGAACCTATGATTGTGAAAAAGTGTCAAAATGTCTGATTCTGAACCTTAGGATTGATAAGAAGTGAGTGACCCGTTCTAGACTCGATTGTCTTAGTAGAACTAGCAAGTACCACATCCGAACCCTTTAGTTGTCGAAGAACCAAGGAAAAAAACAATATGATCTGATGGTTGCAAAAACTGATACAGATTACAAGATTAGGAGAATACCAGATTGATATGGATCGATGAATCTGATATGCCCCAAGTGATGATAGATTTGCCCCGAGCAATGAGGACTTTTGATGAATCAGTAACTAGACATGATTGTTTGTCTTGATCACTAAGGAAAGATATTGATTTCCATAAAGATATGATTTCAAATTTGATTACAAACTTTGAATGATGTGCAATACCATGCCCCCTTCGGGATTAAAATTGAAATCTGACAAGAAAAGTCAGCATTGATAGTTTAGAAGCATGTTAATTGATTTGAGAAGTGGTTAAACACGTCCGAGAATGCATTCTTCATCGTTTGGAGGTCCTGGAGACCGAATTTGACTAGGTTTGACCATGAGTTGACCATGGTTGACCAAGTTGAAATTTTGATAGTTTGATGTTAGATAATCAGTTAAGTTGAATACTGGATTTTTGTGATAATTAAAGGTTGATTATGCAAGTAGTGAATAAGATAAATGATCTCAAATTTCAATTTTGATCCCGAAAAGGATTCTACTTGCTATTTCATTGGAGGAACCTTCGTGTGAGATTTAGCTCTTGTTAGATTTGAAGATGTGATTGAAGAATCATTTAAGCTTTGAAGTTTGTTTAGTCATTGTGAGATCATACAAATATGCAAAATGCAATGAGACATGCAATAATGAAATGCAACCTAAGACCTAGGACCTAGTCACTGATCATATGTCGATTTGTTATCATCATTAAACTTTTAGGTAACCGGATAAATCAATACAATGGCCACTAGCCATGAAACCATAGACATATGAATATCGATTTGTATGCGCAAGAATCAATACAACACCCACTGGTCAACAACCATGGATATATGAATATTGATTTTGTTTTCGGAATGTCGGATTAGATATAAGCACCAAGGCACAAACGCCAGGATGACCTGAATATCATGTCCATTTTGATATAGCAATTTGTACAAGCATCAAAACATAAATGTCGTGATGACCAGAATATGCCTTGCATTGCAAACACATCAAACAGTCAAGAGATCATTCTAAATCCAATGTGAATTACCCGTAGTGACCCTTTATCGTTCACATCCTTAGGCAAGATTGCATTCCACAGTAGGAGAAAGAACTTACTCAAAAAGACAATAGTTAGATCAAACTTCCTTGAATTTTCCAGGTATCAATGGTTGAGGTACGCATGGCCATCCAATTCAAGATAGAGGCTCTTACAGTCGGACACCATTTCAATCCAAAATTTCCAAAGTTATTAGATTTCACATATGAGCAGAAACAAAGAAAAGATTATGCCCCCAGTCATCACTCTCTAAATCCTATAAAGGACATCATCGAAGAGCTCGAAGGGACACAATATGCAAAAATTTCAATGTGAATCAGTAAGCATACAAGGAGATAAAAGCATGAAGCACAGATTGTTTTCAGTTTGAGTTTGATGTTTGATTGCGTTGTTATTGATGCAAAATCCTTTCTGGAGACAAGACAGACCGACTGACCCACATGAAGCTTCAAAGGACTCTGACTAGATATGATACATCTCAGATACATGGGAGACCATAGGATATGACATTGATTGCCCCCAAGTGTTAAACATTGATAGGATACAGACACTTGAGCTAGTTGGTGTACAGACTGACTTATTGAAAATTGAAAATGCAGAAACAAACCGGGAGATATGTACAAACTAAAGCAAGACTGAAAGCTGGGAAAGACCAAGATTGTGCTGATAGATGGAGCATTTTGAACAAGTGGCACCCGTTTGCTGGGTTTTCACCATCTTGGCAGAGATTCTATTTTTGCTATCAAGGCGCCCGATTCCAGGTTTTCACCAAGGCACTTTTTCTTCTTTTTCATTTTTGTGTATTTTTCTTTTTTTCAATTTTTTTGAATTTTTGATTTTTTTTTTTGTGAATCATCAGGGTGCCTATTGCTAGGTTTTCACCAAGATGTTCATTTTTTCAGGACTTTTTCTAATTTTTAGGATTTTTTCAGGACATTTACCAAGCACTGAATGCCTTAGGCGTAGAATTTCTTCAGATGGAGAATGTTGATTGGTTCTTGGAGCTGTTCTCCTTTAGTCGTTGAGAGTTGATAGGCACCAGAGCCAAAAGTAGCAGTGATAACAAAGGGACCCAGCCAATTGGGTTCGAACTTCCCCTTGCGTTCTCGATGTGATTAATTTTTAGGATTTTCTCTCAACACTAGATCGCCAACCTAAAATTCTCGATGTCTGACTTTCTTGTTGTAGCCTCTAGACATTCTTTTCTGATATACTCTGAGATGATCATATGCTGCTTGCCTGCGCTCATCTAGTAATTCCAGTTCCTGTAACCTAGACACTCTGTAGTCTTCATCAGTGACAAGTCCATGCATTCTGATTCTGAGTGATGGGATTTCAACCTCAATAGGTAGTACCGCTTCAGACCCATAAACTAAAGCGAAAGGTGTAGCCCCTGTAGGCATTCTAATACTAGTTCTATAGGCCCAGAGAGCTGGATTGATCATGAGATGCCAGTCTCTTCCTATTTTATTCACTGTTCTGTGCAAGATTTTCAAGAGATTTTTGTTTGAAGCTTCAACTTGTCCATTCCCTTGAGGATAGTAGATAGAAGACCAATGTTGAGTAATCTTGAACTTAGCACATAAGTCATCTAGGTCCTTGTTTTTGAATTGTCCCCCGTTATCTGTGATTATAGAGTGAGGGATCCCATATCTGCAAATGATGTAGTTCAAGATGAACATAGAGATCTGTTTCCCCGTTGCTTGTGTTAGAGGAACTGCTTCTACCCATTTTGTAAAATAATCTGTAGCTGTGATTATATGGGTATGTCCATTAGAAGAGTGCGGATGGATAGCACCTATGAGATCAAATGCCCATTGTTGAAAAGGCCATTGTGTAGTAAAGGGAATCAGATCTCTCCCTGGAGCATGAATCAAGTTGCCATGTACTTGACACTGTTGACAGTTTTTAGCAAATTTAATAGCCTCTTTTTCCATTTCAGGCCAATAATACCCAGCCCTAATAAGTTTTTGAGCTAACGTTAAACCATTCGAGTGTGACCCACATATACCCTCGTGGACTTCCTCTAATGCACATTGAGACTCTTCTCATTCTAAACATCTAAGCAGTGTACCATCTAGACCTCATTTGTACAGATCATTACCAATGATGACATATCGGGATGCGGATCGGATAAGGTTTCATTTCTCAAAATGGTTAAAGGACTCAGGGATGATTTGGTCGTGGAGATAGGAGAATAGATTTTTGTAGCGAGATGAGTCATAACCTACAACAGTGCAGATCATGCGGGTTTCAGGGGAGTCATATGCAGGATAGGATAGGGCTTCCACCAGGAACTCGTAGCGTAGTTCATGTTCGGGCTACTGTAAAAGAGTAGATAATGTCGCCATTGCATCGGCAGCCTTATTCTCCGTTCTGGGTATTTGCTCAAATGTGATAGAGATGAAGTATTTCTTTAAATCATCTACCAGTCTCTTGTAAGGAATGAGCTTTTCATCTTTGGTTTGGTACACATCATTGACCTGGTGAATGACCAATTGTGAGTCTCCATGGATGTGCATCTCTGTAACTCTCCACTGTATTGCCATTTTCATACCATTGAGAAGTGCCTCATATTCAGCAATATTGTTTGTGCAAGGAAACTTTAATCTGAATGCTTTGGGTATCGAGTATCCTTGAGGAGTGATAAACAATATGCCTGCTCCAGATCCATTCTGTGTGTAGGAGCCATCAAAAAATAACCGCCATGCTCTAGAAGAGAGGTGCATGATAGAGGAATCGGGAAATTCCATTTGCATGGGTGTATCATCAAACAATGGTGCTTCAGCTAATTGATCAGCAATGACCTGTCCTTTGATAGCTTTTCTTTCAACATATTCAATGTCAAATTCGCTCAAGAGCATGACCCATTTAGCTAGTCTACCTGTGAGGGCAGCTTTGCTTAGTAGGTACTTCAGTGGATCAATCTTAGCTACCAAATGAGTGGTATGAGCTAACATGTAGTGTCTCAATTTCTATGATGCAAAGATCACAGCGAGACATGCCTTCTCTATCATTGAGTAGTTCTTCTCATAGGCCACTAAAGTTTTGTTGATATAGTAGATGGCTCTTTCTTTCTTGTTCTCATCATGCTGTGCTAGCAATGCTCCCAGTGATGTATCTGTTACGGAGATATATAATATTAATGGCTTCCCATGAATAGGAGGCATCAATATAGGCGAATTTGATAGATACTTCTTGATATGTCTAAATTTGTTCTCGCATTCTTCATTCCATGCAAAGGTCACACCTTTATGTAATATTTTTGTAAAAGGCTGTGAGATGTCCGCTAGCTGTGATATGAATCTTCTAATAGATTGAACTCTGCCTTGCAACGTCCTCATTTGACTGATATTTGTGGGAGGTTGCATCTCTATTATAGCCTTGACCTTAGCTGGATCAACTTCAATGCCTTTCTTGGAGACGATGTATCCTAGGGGTTTCCAGAAGTGACTCCAAAAGCACACTTTTTAGGATTTAGTCGAAGACTAAATTTTTCCATTCTGTCGAGGATCATGCTCAAGTCTGTTAGATGTTTAGTTCTAATCATGGATTTTTCCAAGGTATCATCTACGTAATCCTCCATTGTTCTATGCATCATATCATGAAAAATAGATGTCATTGCTCTTTGATATGTAGCTCCAGCATTTTTGAGTCCGAATGGCATAACATTGCAACAGAAAGTTCCCCACGCACATGTGAAAGCTGTTTTCTCTTGATCTTCTAGAGCAATTTTGATTTCGTTGTATCCAGAAAAGCCATCCATTAAGGAATACATTTCATAGCCCGCAGTCATGTCCACTATCATATCAATGTTAGGTAGTGGAAAGTCATCCTTAGGGCATGCTCTGTTCACATCTCTAAAGTTCGTGCACACTCTGATTGAACCATCTGGTTTGGAAATAGGTACAATGTTGGAAATCCACTCAGCATAGTCTATGACATGGATGAATCCAACTTTTAGGAGTTTTTCTAGTTCTTCTTTGACTAAGAGTGCAACATGAGGATGCATCTTTCTCAATTTTTGTTTGATTGGTTTTACTCCGGGAGTAATGGATAGAAGGTGCATAATGAGATTGGGATCCAATCCTGGCATATCTGAATATTTCCATGCAAAGTTGATCTTTTTCACTGATAAGAAGGTAGTGAAGTTCTATTTCTCTTCATCTGATAGAGATTGTGCTACATGTACCAATTGTGGTTCCTCTATTGTACCCAAATTGATGGATTGAGTTGGCTCAATTAGAACTGGAGATCTATCCTGTAAATGACTCAGAAGGACATCAAATATCTCATCCTTAGGCACCTCAGAGAGGTTTTCACCTTCAGATACGTCTTTTATTTTTACTTTTGTCGGTTCTGAGACTGCCACAAAGTGGTTTTCACCCTCAGAACTCTTTTTTTTTTCTTTTTACTCTTGTTTTTTTGACTAAGATATTTGATGTCCGACTCGGTCATGCTGACACTCGGTTCACTGATGGAAGTACTCATAGGCTCAACTGCATGGAGGTAGCAGGCAAGGGCATAGTCATTCGGGAAGGTATACATACCATGGTTTAGATTTGTGGAAGTTTGGTCGATAAGATCAGGGCGTTGGATAGTCAAAGCAGGAAAAGCTTGGGATATGGTGTTCACGGATGTGGATATGTCATCATTAGTCCTAACTCAATGCTCAAGTTCAAAGGTGATATTACAGCTCAAAATGTTCAATTCGTGAATAGGCTCAACATCATCATGGGAGTCCTCTTCAGCCATAGGTGGATCAGATACGTTAAGTTCATTATTTCTCTCTAGACCTACGTTGGGTTGAGATACATATTGGTGAATAACATCAATATATTTCTCTGTTATAAGCTCATCTTCTTCTGGAATGGCACCCCATTCATAGTCATTTGACTCAGCTTCTGATTCAGGATCTCTAGGAAATCTTAAAAAATGTGTGAAATCAGGATGAATAGCCCAAGAAGGATTACCCTCAGTCTCTGACTTGAATTCATATTCATGGGAATCAGTGTCAGAATAACTACCCCCGTCTTCTTGATCAGTTTGATTGCCTTCGAGATTAGCTGGTTCTTGTGGTGCAACCATCTCTTGCACTACAGTAGGTTCTTGTGTTTCTACTACATTAATTCTTCTAATAGGATCATCTTTATCATCAAGAAGATCTTTGATCTCTTTAGGCAATTTCTCATAGGGGATAAGTTTAGAGCTATCTGAATCATCATCAGAGGGTTCTATTTCTTCTTTCTTAAGAAGGGGTTCTCCTGGTGCAATTTGTTCTATGACATGAGAACAACCACCTTTGAGATGATAGGGTTTCTTCTTAAACCCTATGCCACCAGTATCTTTTTTGGCTCTACCAATATGTGAAATGGGTGTCACAAGACCCTTTCCTCTGATTCCTAGAGGTCCTTGACCGGAATATCCCATCTTGGCTATCAATTTGTTTCCTGGACCATATGAATTAGAAGGGATTGTAGGTGCTATAGATTCACTAGGTTGAACAATTTTGGATTCAGAATCATCTTTGTATAGCCATGCAAGCACAGCTTCATCCTCTTCAAATTCTTGTTTGGATACTTGCTCCACCACAAAATGTCTTTTGTATGCTTCCATAGGTTCCTTAGGTTCTGATTTAGATTGCTTCAAAGATTGTCCATATGACTTGGGCGAGATAGGGAGAGATGTCAGAGATAAGACTGGCTCTATAGTGTATTCTCCCATCCCATTTTCTTTGATATTGATCTCTTTAGCAATGTCTTCCATTTTAGATGTGGAAGCCACATTTAGCTACTTGATGGAAGATTCTCTGTTATTGGGAACAAGCTTATCGGCAGTTTCCTTCAATGTATTGCAAGTTGTACTCAAATCTGCTGGGATAGTAACCTCCACTCCTTCATAGGGAAATTTCAAGCATTGATGTTATGTAGAAGGAATAGCTTGCATTTCATGTATCCAGGGTCTCCCTAGAAGGATATTGTAAGCTAATGGTAGATCAAGCACCTGACACGTGGTATCTTTGATGACCGGACCCACTCGGATGGGTAAGACAATAGTGCCTTTAGAAGCTCTTTCTTGTTCATCATAGGCTTTTATGGTGATCTTCTTTCGAGGATCAATTGCCATCTCTGAGAATCCCAACTGTGTGATTAAGTTGTAAGAACAAATGTTGAGGCTTGCGCCCCCATCTATCAACACACGTTTGACTCGACGGTTCTGGATCAAGACTTCTATGTGCAAGGGTTGATTATTTGGGTGACTTAGGGAGTTGTCATCCTCTTCTGAAAAGGAGATATATTGCAGAGACGTTAGATGACCAACCATAGTCTAGAACCTGTCTAGATCTAGATCATCAGGAACATTAGAGCTGACAAAAGCTTTGTCTAGGATATCTCTGTGAGCTGGAGATATTTGAAGTAACTCAAACATGGAGATTTTGGCATTGGTATGCTGGAGTTGTTGGACGATGTTGTAAGATGTAGGTCTTGTATCCTTTGGATTGGAAGATTTGGAGGCAACCTTCTGTCTAGAAGCAGATGTGAGATTGAAAGGTACCTTAGGGACATTAGATGAACTTGGTGTTTGTCCTTTCAGATGAGTCTGAGCTTGTGATCTAGTAACCGCATTAGCTGAGGAATGATTTCTATCTCTTCGTACAATTGTGATGACATTGCAGCTCTCAGAGAGACATGGTTCAACCATATTGATGACAACATCATTTCCAGGGTAGGCATAGTTGACTTTTGCCCCCATGTTAGGCTGAGAAGTGGAAACTCCCTTGCCATGTTGTGGAAATGGTTCTGTAAATGTTATGTGATCATTATTGCTGGTAGAATTATCAATCGTGATGTCCCCTTGATCTATCAAGTCTTGAATGGTATGTCTCAAGTGGAAGCATCCATTAGTTTTGTGGCCTTTAGTCCGATGGAAAGCACAGAATTCATTATCTTTCCACCAATATGGTTTTGGATCTGGATCAAGTTTTTGGATTGGTGGTAAAGAGATCATGTTATCAGCTATCAGGGTTCTCAGGGCAGATTCCAAAGATTCTCCCAGGGGAGTAAACTTTCATTTATTATCCCATCGTTTGAATGGCTTCTTTGGAGATGGTTCAGCAGATTTTTGCTCTGAAGCTTCAATGGCTTTGGTGGCAAGGGTGAGATTGTAGGCCGGTGCCTTTGATGGGGTGCGGATAGTGTCAACAACACCATCCGAGATGATACCTTTGTTTCTATTCCAGCTCTTATTTTTATCTTTTGAGCTAGATCCAAATTCAGACTTGTCCTTTTGAAGTGTGATTTCTCCTTTCTTGACAAGTACTTTCTCAATCTTGATTGCATTATCCACCATTTTATCAAAAGATACATGATCTTGCATTTGTAATGGATAGTTGAGCTCTGGAACAAGGTTATTGATAAAGATTTCAAGTTTCTCCATTTCGAGAATTGGTCTAGCATATGGAGAAAACTTCTTTCGCCACCGCTTGAGGAAAGTTAGGAATGATTCCCTTGGATATTGCTTGAGGTTACAGATATCGATCATGGTAATCGGATGTTGAATATTGTAGGAATATTGTTGATAAAACAATTTAATCAATTCCTCAAAAGTTTTGATTGTAGAAGGTAATCTTGAAAACCACTGAATGGATGCTCCTCCCAAAGATCTAGGAAAAAGATGCATTAGATAAGTCGGTTCATGCATGAATTCCATGGATTGCGTACAGAACTCTCTGACATGATCTTGAGGATTAGAGTGTCCGTCATATTTGTCATACTTTGGTATCTCCACTCTTTTTGGGAATGGAGGCATATACAAGTCTTTGTCAAAAGGGAAAGGACAAAGGGCCTCCATGGAGAATTCCTTGGGTTCCTTCTCTTTCTCAATTTTATTCATTTTGACCTGCATAGCGTGCAGCTGGTTCATTATGGCCATCATCAGAGTTTCTTCCTCATGCGTGATGATATTTTTGACATTGAAGTGAGGAGGAAGTTTAGCTCCTTCCTGGGCTAATTGCAAGAAGTATGCCTCTCTATCCATTTTCAAGAAATGCCTCATCATTCTTTTGAATTCATCGTCATTTTGACATCGATGGATTTCAGAGGGTGTAGGGTCTTGGTCGGCATTATGTTGAGAATGGTGTCCCTGGGATCCTCCTCCTAGAGAACCGTGGTTTGTCCCTACTTGAGACATGGTAGGAGTTTTTGGGCTCCCTAGAATAGATTGAGGAGGAGTTTGCTGATTACCTCTGTGAGTTGATAGAGGAGGTATGTAACCAGTTTTCAATCGAAAGTTACTGAGACCGTCATCTTCGTAGATACCTGCCTTGATGAGTTGTTCAAGAGTTGGACCCAGGGTATTGGTCAAAAGTAAGTTCTGAGATGTTTCTTCTAATTTCTTGTGTGAAGAAGCTCTAGTCTCCACCATTAACTTTGAATGAAACAAAAGAAAAGGACAAAGACAACTGAAGAACAATTTGATTCGAGAAAATTGAATGACGCAACCTTGTCAAGATTATGATAGTTTTGAAGATCTGATGAGATGTGGGTGAAGGAAACTGTGCCCTAGATGTATGGGATAGATCGCCCAAAAGATAGCGGACACGAGTTCTCAACACTTAGTCTATTTTTGAAGATTGATTGAAGATTGATAGTTATGACAAGGTTTTGACACGAGATAAAAAGGACTCAAATTGATCAAACAGATGACTAGCTCGGATTCAAAAGATCAAACTCAGAAAATGGTAGAATGCTCAATAGCTATTGCTCTGTTCCTGACACAATGATATTTTTGACAGATTCTGGAACTAGGCTGGAAACATTGGATATCTCACAAATTGAAAATTTCTGACAACTCTCTCAATTTTTTCCAAACGACACTTTGCAGACTCGTACGACAGTTGGGTATCAATGAAATGACAGTTGCGAAACTCGTACAACAGTTGGGTGGCAATGAAATGACAGTTGTAAATATCATACGACAGTTGCTAACAGGTTTTTGACTTCCATGGATTTGCTGGCATGAAAACTCGTACAACACTGGGTTCTCAATCATACGACAGATGGGCAATACTGAAATGACTTTTGACAAAAAGTCGTACGACTTTTGACTCCAGAAAGAACTTTACGTCAATTTTTGCAAAATTTAAGGTTTTCAGTTCTGGATTGTTTGCAAATTGTACTGTCCAGATTTTGAAGGTTATACCAGATTTGATCATTTTTAATAGCCAAGTAGATAAACAAGCACGCAGAACAGCAAGCTAGTGATTCCAAGCACGTCTGAAAACAATGAACAAGGGAAAAAGCAACCTTGCGCATGAACAATCAAGTGACCAAATTGTGCTAATCCTTGAGAGTACTAATTGTGTATGTTCTGAAAAGTTTTGCAATAACACACATATACCTGAAAGTGAAAAATTGGCCTCTCTAGGGTTTTTAGTAATGGTTTGACTCTGCAACTTTTATGATTCAAAGGAGTGAACTCCAATCCCGGCGCACTAGGGTTTTGACACAGTTCGAGAACTTAATCTTCAAGAGCTGCTAGGGAGATCTGACAACCCAACAATGAACCATACCCGTGGAGATTTCTTCCACAAGGACATTTATATAGCGGCTATCACTACCATGGCGAAAATGGCTATGACCACTTGAGGTTCCATCAACGCAGTTTGCCCTGTGAAGGGATTGTCTGCTACGGTTAACCCTCTCTAAAGATGACTCACAGATTTATACCACAAGGGGACTTGGCTCCAGATTCAAGGTTTTGACACCTCTTCACTTTTAACCCAAACAAAGCAAGCAGATTAATCCGACACGCTAAGACAAAGTTTTGTTACACCAAGGTCTGTGATATCAACTCCACGTGATCTATCAACCTCTCCGGGGAGAGAATGTATCAATCAATAAGAGAAGACACACTAACCAATTTTGATTCACCAAAGCTCGTGATATCAACCCTACGTGATCTATCAACCTCTCCGGAGAGAGAATGTGTCGATCAATAAGAGAAGATGCACTAACCAAGTTGAATGTGAAACGCACTAAGTATCCTCCCTACCTACAAGGATTCTGTCGTCAAGAAGGATTTCGCTGGGAATCCAATCTTTCAAGAATCATGAATAGTGTTCATAGGGCCTAATTACTATGTGAGCACAGATATATTCCTGAAAGCAAATCTACCAAAAGTACCCAAAAAGTAGAAAGAGGAACACTTAACGCTTAAAGCGAATATGAGATGAGTCCACAAGGTGGAACACTTAACACCTCACATAAGCTGAAAATGAGTCCCCAACTTAGAAAACAAGTGAGTTCCTAAAAGCACAAAAGGGTTGCCAAGTGGAATATTTAACACTTCTGTCCTGTTGACCCCTCCCCTTTATGGCACTGAGATTGCAACCACGGGGCAGAAATGAGGGGCCGGTGGATTAGCGAGTCCAATAACCCAAGATAGCAATCAAGATCAATCACAAGTATTCTAAGACTACTTAATGACTCCTTAAGGGATCACAACCTAGTATCAAATTATGCAAGTGTGTAGAAATAGATCAAAAGCATGAAAAGATGCACACAAGCTTGACACGTGAGAGATTTATTTTAAGCCCAAATCAAAATGTTATTAGATGAAGGAGAATACCTGGTGATCCTCACAACGCGCTTAGTAGATTTTACCTGATTTTTAGCAATTCTTGCACTTTTCCCAATCAAAACTAGCAGAGAGCAATCAAAAACAGAGAATTTCAATTGTCAAAATTAGCAATTAGCCGAAATATAAAAATCAAATCTGATACTCTGCTGTGAAAAATGAAACGACAGTCAAAAACTGGTACGAAAACTTGTACAACAGTGGGTATGCTCTCAGACGACAGTCTAGAAACTCGTATGACACTGGGTATGCTACCATACGACAGTTGAGCTCCCAAATGACAGTGGGTTTGTGATGAAACGAGCCTCGATCTGATAGACTATCGTACGACAGTGGGTCCTGTATCATACGACAATGGGTATGCTCTCATACGACATTTGTTAGAAACTCGTACGACATATGTACAGACAAAAATTAAAAATCACAGTTTTGCACAGATCCCGAGGAGAAAAAGATAGAAATTGATAGAATTGAATTGAAAACCCATTTTAGGGCCCCACGGTGGGTGCCAGAAATGTGTGTGTGAAAATTGTACCTGATCTGTAGACACAACACTCAGTAAAATATTAGAGGTTAGCTATAATCGAAATCGTGCAAAATTGAAAGCTATCTAACCAAGCGATTTACTGCCTTCTAATAGGTGCGAGATTAATGTTCTCAGATTATTATCGAGATCAGTGACCTAGACGACACCTAAAGGGAGGATTTGAATGCAAAAGATGAATATGAAATTGAATGCAATTAATCTATATTTTTGATATTTTCTATGCAATAAAGAATGATAAAAACTGATATGCTATGGATGCTAAATGATCTAACAATGAAGATTCTAACAATGATATGAAGACTATGAAATTCTATGCTAAGATATAAAAACTATGCAATTGAAATTGATCTCACAAAGCTTTGAATTCGCAAGTTGATTCCTCAGCCTCCAATTCTCCAGCGTGATTGTGCAAAATATGAGATGATTTGTGAAGAGCTGAGTCTTGGTTTTATAGAAATCCAGGGCTTTGGAGGTGCATGGAAAAAGCCATAAATCACTCAAATTAACTCATCTTGATTTTTGAGTTATCTGATCATGAAAGATAGTTAATTCTCAAAATCATGCAAAAATAGCTTTTTAACTCAAATTAGAGTTTAGATCAGCTTTTTGAACTCCAAAAGGATGTTGAGTTCCAAAAAGTCAATAACTTGCATTGATTTTTTGATTTGGAGTTTAACTGTTTCTTTTGAATATGCATAATAATTAAGAATTAAATAAATAAATAAAGTGATTTATCCTCAACTCAACTGATTTTTGAAAATAAAATAATTAATTTATGGGTTAATTAACTATTTTATCAAACTTTTATTAAAAATTATATTATTAAATAATGACAACATGCTTTAATTAATTAAATAAGAATTTAATCAATTAAAGATAGGAATTTTGATTTATTGTCAAAATTAAATAATACAATTAATAATAGATAGAATTAAATTTAATTACACAATTAAGTGGCAAATATTAAATCTAATTAATTAAATGTGAAAATATTCAATTAATCAAACTTAGGATAAATGTGATTTATTGCCAAATAATTATAAAATTAAAGATAATTAAGATAATTAGGAATATTGCTAGGAATATTCTCCGATGCAGAATTTAAGATAATCAATTATGATTCGATGATGTTTAGATGTGCCTTAGGTTGGGACTTTGATGTCGATTTCATTCGATATGTTGATATAGGAGGTTAATGAACTTATAGCCAATTTTTGGGGTATTACAACCTCCTGTGCTTTTCCTATTATCACCACCCAAAAACTCCAAAACTAGTCATTTCTCTTTTCCTGAATGACCTGACAAATGATTGTTCTCTTCCCACCATAGATTTATCCTCAAAATATTCCTTCCACATATTTGTGACATGCAATTTAATAGTGCTTTTAGGTACCATGTTTTAAGATGTAATTTGACTGAATAGTGAATCCTTATTCATCTCCATCAAATTTTGCATTGCAGAATAAATATTTGTACCTCGACTACTACCAATTTTCTCCCCTACTTGAGTCACATCTTCTTCAATATCAATAAGTTCTTCTTCAACATCAACCAGTTGCTCTTGATTATGTTTCATATGACCTTTCATTTTGTCATCCCTTTTTCGATCATATTTCCTTGATCTATTCCTTTTATTTCCCATTGCACAAAGTATTAAAATGGAGAGGTGAACAATTCAATGCAACAAAATATCATTTTACTACTCCTTGATAAAAAGATCGCTTTCCCACTCCAAAAAAATAATGCTTTCCTACTCCTTTGGAAAAAAAATGCTTTCTAACTCCAAAAAATTACTTCAAAAATTGATTTAAAATTATTTTGTTTTGATTCTAAAATAAGAAAACTTCTCCTCATTTATATGAGGATGCAACGACTGGTCGCACAAGAAACCACCCGTGTGGGGCTAACTCATACAAGTACTCGATCGAGTTGTCTGATGTGGCATGCCATGTGGTAGCTAAGCCCCCAAAATCTATAAAATTGTAGAACTTTCATCTTTTACAACTTATATCTCTATCAAAAATCCACATTTGAAAAAATAAATAAATATACCCTTTTGTAGAGCTCAAAATTAGGAACGTAGGCATATAATTTTAATAGTATTTCGATAAGAAATAGTATATTAAATTTACTAAATGATGCAAGTAGGTATATTAAGTTTCGAGAAGACATTGATTCAAAAATTTAAAAAATTAGTAAATCATATCATAAAAATTTAAAAATTATATGGAACACTAGAGGAGAGACTTCTTCAAGAATATACAATTTATTTTTTTGTTTGGTATAGTTTTGATAGGGAAAAGAAGGTGGGAGATGAAAAATTGTCAATTTTGGGTAAGTTCGACTTTGAATAGTTACAGTGGATAAAATATACATCGGAAACAAATATATATATATATATATATATATATATATATATATATATATATATATATATATATATATATATATATATATATATATATATATTTCACTATCTATACATGTCACCTAAAACATATTTTGAAATGAAAGGAAAAAAAGACTTTTTACATATAGTTTTTTGGTGGGAGGTAGACCCCCTAATTTGCATTATTTTTCAACAAATAAAATATAAACTTTAAAAATTTTAAAAATATATCAATTATTGTTTAAATTTTATTTAAAAAATTATAGGCATAAACCTCATCCAGTTTTACACATTTCATCAGTTTACATCATCTTCAAATTCCCAACTGAAATATCACTTTAATGTCATTGAAGTTGAACTATTTTGGTGTTGTTAGCCTTTTCCTTTATAAAAGTGTGACAACTAATTACTCTCTTACCCTTGACTTGAATCAAATAATTATCAACACATCTATTTTACCAAGTATACATTTTGAAAATTAAGAAAAAATAGGTTTTACAAGGACCCGAAACCCGAATACTAATAGAGAAAGAAAAAATAGTCAAAGCATTTGGATAAAGCAATAGAAACAGCTAAGGGGGACACAAAACACCCCTATCTATCAACACCAAAATAGAGCACAAAACAAAACAAACGAAAGCAGCCAAAATAAACAAGGACTACCATCTCATCAGCTTCTGGATGGAATCTTCCATCTTCTTCTCTAGCTCAGTCATCTGCTTTAGGTTCTCCCTGAGATCTTCAATCTCCTTGCTGGCCAAGGTATCCTTAATCTTCTTAGCTCTGGTTTTGGCACCCGGTCCTTACCTAGTGTTTTTGTTCATTTGCATGGCTTCCCATTCTCTATTTTCCAGCATGTTGACCAACCCTGTGGAGATTACTGGTTGAAGATTTCATGCTTTTCATAGTGTACTTAAGTAGGTTCTCCAGAGTAGTTTCAATGCATTCAATCCTGGAAAGAGGTTTAACTAGATCACACACATCCTAAGTGTAATCGTTACCCCTATTTTGAGATAACCCTAGCAAACTCTGGTAATTGGCTTCCAAATCCTTGTTCTGAGCTTTAAGCTTCAAAATTTCTCGAAAACACCAATTTTCATTCCTAAACGAAAAATAGAGCTTTAGCCTTTGCAGTGTGTAAGAAACCCATATAAGAGTCCTCTTTGTCATTAAGGTCCTCCAAGGCCATGGATACATACTCCTCTTTTTTAGCTATATCCTTGCTAGGACGCTTATTGTTCTGATAATTGGCAATAATTTGTACTATATAAAGGATATCATAGTCCTCTCCATCCATTTTCTCCTCTCCTTCAAATTTCTCCTCCTCTCTATTATTTTTGTTCTTTGTGTCCTTCAGAAGGGTTTCTTCCTTATCACCCTCAGAACCAGCATTGTTATCATCATAGGTATTCATAACAGTTTGCAAATTCTCCTCAGTATTAGGAGCATTCTCCCTATTAGTGGGGTCAAGATCAATGATGATCTTCCCAATATCCTAACTATTAGTGGGGTTTTATTCATTGTTATTAACATAATCCTCATTTAAATTACATGTTGTGTCCTCTCTCTCATCCAACACATTTTCAGCTATATCATCCCCTATCATCTCATTCTCCTCCCTGGTGTCATGCTGAGAGGCCTCGGATATCTCCATCACTTCCTTGGACTCTTCCTCTGAGGACAACGAGCTCTTGCCATCAGCATCCGAAGCCTTAGTTTTCTTTTTAGCAATTTTTTTCTGCTTGTGCTAGGGAAATATTCATCTTCATCCTCTGCAAAACCTTCCCCCAGATCCGTATCTTCACTTTTCGAGCTCATAGAATAGTCGACCAACACTTCCTTTTTCTTTTTCAATGGAAAGGGAGAAATATCAATCCCCTGAGAGTTTGTTCTTAACCTATTTTTTCCCGGGGAAGCTTTCCCACCCTTGCCAGGTGTGGCACTCTTTCTTTTTTCCTTAGGGGTTTTAACACTGCTCTCAGGGGTTTTGATCGAGTATAAGTTTCTCCCACTAAATCAAGGTCATAAAAGAATAATTATGGATAAAATCCTCTAGATTATATCTACTTTGCTAAGAAGCAACAATACCTCAAAACGTATTCTCCTCCTTAAAAGGAGTATTAAAGTCTCCCATTACCAACAAATTTTCATTAGGGTATTGAGTTCTAAAAGAGGTGAGGGCATGTTAGAATTTCCTTCTAACCACCTTATTATTAGGGTCATAGATGTTAGAGAGGATCCAATAAAAACCATCTCAGATATGAGTGAATTTGGTGGCAATATGATTAGGTTCTTCATGAAAAAATAGGCATAAATAATCTTTTGATCTTATATAGTGGCTATACCTCCATAAGCTCTCATCGAACTATTACATTGAATAGTATTCTAGTCTTAAAGATGTTAAGTTTCCCCATCTTTTTACTAGGCATCTTAGTCTCTTAGATAAGAAGAATATTAGGTTTTTGATCTCCAGCTAAATTAGCAAAAAGATCATGCTTGTGAGGGTTATTTAACCCTCAAATATTCCAAGAGATAATATTAATTTTGAGAGGGGTATTCTGTTGGCATTAAGCAGAATTGCCACTAGAGACAACACTTATTTGCATTCTGGGTGCAAACCGAGCAAACAGTGCAAACCGAGCAGACAGTGCAAACCGAGCAGACAGTGCAAACCGAGCAGATAGTGCAAACCGAGCAGACAGTGCAAACCGAGCAGGCAGTGCAAACTGAGAAAATAGTGCAAACCGAGCAAACAGTGCAAACCGAGCAAACAGTGCAAACCGAGCAGACAGTGCAAACCGAGCAAGTTAGTACAAACCGAATAGGACAGTGTAAACCGAGTAACATCATGTCTACCGAGTCACCAGTATTTACCGAGTTCAAAACCTACCGAGTGATCAGTATGAACCGTGCCTTCACTTCTACCGAGTGCATGACGATGCCGAGTAATGCAGTGGACGCCGAGTATCAGAAAGTCACCGAGTCAGTTTGCAGGAATCGTGTAACCATACTTGGGCCGACTTAGTAGCACTTATGTTTATTTGTCAAGCCGACTGTGTAATTGTAATTGTAATTAATTGTTTAAGACTTGTATATAAACAATATTGTAAAAATGTCAAGATGTATGAATAAAAAAAAAGGAATATATATGTGAAAGAGAAAGAAAGGCAGAGATAAGCGAATTACAGAAGGCTTCAGCAGTATAAGGAATAGCAAAGACAAATTCATCACAGAAGGTGATCAGTACATCAGCGAATCTCAATCAGCAATCCAGTTGCAAAGCCAGAGATCTACTGTTTCATCCTAACAGGTGAATCAGTACTAAATCCTTTAACCGGGTAGACTTAACAGTCTTTTGTAAAATCTCTTTACCGAGTGCATACTTCATTGTATGTTTTGTAAATCCTTTAACAGGGTGGATTTAGCAATCCTTATTGCTCCTAACAGGGCAGATCATCAGAAGTGATCAAATTGTAAGCCTTAACCGGCCAACTTTATTCTGCAGTATTAAAGCTTTGTGGGTTTCATCCCCACCCCAGTTTTACTTTCTTTTGGAAGGTTTCTGGGTAACCAAATCTATGTGTCATTATTGTGAATGCTTTTAAGTTTCATGCTTTCTGTATGCAAAGGTTAAAAGTGAATTACATGTTAATACATCTGTAATTAAAAGAAAATTTGAAGTTACTGATTCACCCCTCCCCTCTCAGTAACTCGGTTAATTCCTGAATATTTCCAACAATTGGTATCAGAGCAGCATTGGTTCTCAAGATAAAAGCTTAACTAGCTTGAGCAAAGATCCAGGACAATGGAGGTATTCAAACTAAACAAGGTGATTGAAAATGAAAAGCTAGATCTGGAAATGGCCATAGCTAAACTCAAAGAAGCAAAAGAACATCTTTCCCAATCCCTAAGAAGAAGGAAGGAACTTGCAAATCAGATGAATGATCAAAATTACATTGAAGAAAAGATTGAAGATCTTTTTCCCTCAAATAACTCAGATGAAGCAAACAATGCTATCAAAGAACTCCTAGAAAAGAATGGGTCTCTGCAGGAAGAAGTGAGAAAATTGAAAAGAGAACAAGAACTACACTCTACAAGATTCTGTGAGATCTTGGAACAAAGAAACAAGTTGAAAGATGAATTAGATGGAAGAAACATTGAAGTCCAAAATAAAACCCTTCAGCTAGAAAACCTAATTGATCAGATCTCTCATACAAATGAGGAAATTCTGAATCTAAGATCAGAAATAGAAAGCACAAGAGAAGAACTAAGATCTGAAAAGGAAATCAATCTAAGATTGGTGGATGACCTAAACACTGAAAAACAAATCAATGAAGGAATGCTGAAAAGTCAAGAAGACCTGAATCAGCTGTATGAGCGAAATCTTCATAGGCAAAAAGGAAAAGCAGGACTTGGATACAAAGGAGAAGGCGAATCTTCTAAGCAAGGTACTCAAAGAAATCAAAAACCTACTTGTAATCATTGTGGTAAAATAGGACATACTTAAAATAAATGTTGGAATAATGAAAAAGCAGAATTCAATAGAAAATGTTACAACTGCAATCAACCTAGTCACAAAGCAAATGAGTGCAGGGAAAAACCTAGATTCAGAGGTAATTGTCACAAGTGCAACAAACAGGGTCACAAGGCATCCGAGTGCAGATCCAAGACATTTAATCCAGCAGAACAAATTATGAAAGCAATGTTTGGATGGGACTACAACACCTGGTGTAGATGTCATTACTGTGGAGAATATGGACACATTGGCATGAATTGCATAAAACATCATCTAAGGAAAAGAGATACTACCGTAAGATGCTTCAAATGCACTAAACTCGGTCACATAGCCAGAAACTGCATGAATGCTAGTGAAGTTGAAGATGGAAAGAAGAATGAAGCAACTAAGGTCAGGAAACAAGTGAGACAAAAATGGATTCCTAAAGCTACCGAGCAATCCACTCCAAGTAATGGAATGGATGGCTCTACCGACTCAAACTAAATTTCCAAGAAAGCACTGGAACTGTATTCTCATAGACCAATCTCAAGCAGTTCCAGAACCGAATTAAAAGAAAGATCTAAATCAGCATGTAAGATGCAGTAAGATCACAGGGAGGTCGGTATCAGTCTTCACTGAGCAAGGTCGGTATCAGTCTTCACCGAGCAAGGTCGGTACCTGTCTTTACCGAGCGAGGTCGGAGCATTATGAATTCTCGAGTTCACCGAGTTGCGAGGTCTTTACCGAGCAATTAATTCTTAGTGGGTGACAGTCTGTCAGAATTCATACCCTAATTTGAAATGAGCATTAATGACAGAGTTACAAAAAGCAAGTAATCGAACTCATTCTTCACCGCGAACCTTTAGCACTTTGAGAGCAGAAAATTTCAAGAGCAACCCAGCGATTCAATACTTTTGCGAAAGGAATTTTCTGTGAGCTATCATGGCATCATCCAGCACTTCAGCGAAGAAAGGATCTGATATGTTAGTCCAAGGGGAGTGGAAAGCACCAGATTTCAAGATCGTGCCCGCAATTGCAGCAGCCCTAGATCCGAACGGAGCTCAATCTCAGATTCCTCCTAAGGTACTGCTTATTAACGATATCCACAATCATTTAAACTATTCAATTCATGAAATGGGGAACCTAGAACTAGATATTGTGCATGAGGAACTATGTGTGGATGGTATTCTGAAACCCGAGCACAAACATCTGGAAGATAAAGGTTTAGTTCACATTGCACATCTACCTCGAAACTTTTGAGATAAATGGGTTAGATATATTCTCAGCCGTGTACATGATGGAAAGATTTGGCTTGAGCAACCTATAGAGATCACAAAGAAGATGATTCATCAAGTCACCGGTCTTCCCATGTTGAACAAAGCTAAAACTACCAAAACCCTAGGTCGGACGGAACTAGAAAAGAAAACCCTAGCCGAGTGGGACGGTAGAGGCATGAAAGTTCGCAGCATTACCGACGCTGAACTGAAGTTTGGTACACACATCATTGCCCATAAGATTTACAGTTCTAGTCAACAGAACAGTGTCTGCTATGAAGCTATTGACCTAGCATACAAAGTGGTCAAAAATAACTTAACATTTGACCTAGCAGACTTATTGTTAAAGCAGTTTAACAAAAATATGGAAAGCATTAAAACTTCCAAAAACAATCCATGTAAGTTTGGATCCTTATTGGTCTGTTTATTCTTCTATGTTCTGAAATTCTTCCCTTCTAAAGGAAAAGTTGTATGGAGAAAAGATGTGCCAGTCCTCTATGAAATAAATGAATACATCTCAGAAATGGGTGAAAATTTTGAAAGCATCATGGACAATTATTTTGAGTCTTTCAAAGAGAAAATGAATGACAGATTCTGGATTCCACAGAAGTTGGTGGAAGATTACAAAAATGACATTTGTTTTATGGTGGATTGTGATAATGTATATATTCAAGCAGTTAAACCGAGGACTGTATATGTAAAACCTCTTCCTTATGAGGTAAATATTGATGAAACTAAGGATATCATTGAAGCTCTTCTTAATCAGCCTGTCAATCCCAAAGCTCCATATTTTGGAACATATGATGAAGCTAAGGTGAGAATTGAACTAAGCATAAAGCTTCCACAGGCGGTAAACAAAGGAAAGAAGAGGATAGCCAAAATGCAAATGATAACCGAGGACAAAGAAGAAAAAGATGAAGAAGAAGAGGAAAAGGATGAGAAAATAGAGGAACTAGAACCTGCAAAGAAGAAAGGAAAGGTATTTATTACTAAGGCACCTAAGCCTCCTACTGCTGTATTTACAAGAAGAAATACAAGAGGCAAGGCAGACAAGGCAGAAAAGGCAGATAAAGACATAGTATTCAAAAGGCCTCCTCTAAACCTTCAAGAAAAGCTCAAACTCTTTAGAGACGGATAAGGATCTAGAGTAAGTAACATAAAATCCTTAAGATATGAAACCAGATCGGAAACAGAACAGAAGGAAATAGAAGATGTTGTTATTGAGAAGATGGGACAGTGGAAATACTCTCCTGAAGAAATTGCCCCACAAGTTCCAGCAGTTCTATTGAATCCAATAAAAATGAGATGGAGCAATGCAAAGCAAACGGTGATAGACATATTTGATCAAAACCTGAGACAGTTGATGCCGAGCTTGAAAAATGATGAAGTAAAGAAGGCATTAAAAGAAAATGAAAATAAGATGACATTGAAGTTCAATACTTGTTTGATTTTGATCAACAATATTGAATCGGTTGTGAAGGCTGCAAATGCTACATGAAAGAACATATACCACCTTCATCAACCGAGTATTGAAACAGTCATAATAAAAGATATTGAAGATGACAGTGATGAACAAGAAGAAGACACTGAGGTAGATGATACTGTGAGGATAGCAGCAGAAGTCATTGCATCCCTTCCTACCTCTCCAGTAAAAGTTTCTACATCCAGCCCGGAGACACCTTCAAGCATGGTTGTGACAACTTCCACATTTGTCCAATCATCCATAGCAACAACAGAAGCAGCTACCATTTCTTCTACCGAGCTGCAGTCTCCTGCATCATCAAGTTTTCCAGCAGTAAGTTTTCCAGTTTTTGAATCTTTAAGTGTAAATATTTTAAGTTCTCCAGTAGAAAGTATGCCAGTCTCTATAGCCAGCCCTACTTTATCTACTGTCACTACTACCAAAGCATTAAGTACAGATAAGCCTAAGGCTCTACCGAGTATAAAATTTTTGGGTAAGAATATAGTAGAGGATATAGACCTAGATGAAGAGATAGAAATTCCTACATTAGATTTTGCAAATCTTTCAGCGGACCAAATGCAAAATATAGGTGAGATCCTCCAAAGGAAAGCAAAACAAAAGAAACTTAAAGAGGAGAGAGACAAGGAGTATCAAATCATCAAGGATGCTAAGGACATTTTGTCTGATGCATTAGGCATTAAAGTAGACTCCTCCCAGCATGTTTTGTTACAATTAGCAGAAGCAGTTGAGAGATACAATGAGGATTCATCCGGGACAGAAAAGTTAGTTGAAAGAGCCAAGAAGAGATTCAACAATAAAGTGCTTGAGCACATTGCTCAGCACATAGCTATTAACCAAGTAGAATTGTCTTCAGTTTTGTCTAACACTGAATCTATCTATTCGAATGCTACCTCTCTTTTGGCCAGATTGTGCAACATTGCCGAGTTCACAAAGGATGTTAAGGATAAAATGAATAAAATAGATGAGGATATGAAGATTAGCATACAGAAGCTGCAACTTGAACCAAGTTCAAGCTCTGCTCATCACATGAAAATCTCACACCTATCAAATATGCAGTCTGATCTACTGAAAGAAGACACAAGGATCCGGTCCACACTGCTAGACATCCAACACATGATCCTTCCCATCATGAATACAATGTATAAGCACATTGAACATTCCAAAACATTGATTCATGACAATCAGTTCTCTATAGCAGATCACATGATTGAACTCTCTGCAGAAGTCCAAATTGCTATACAAACATGTAAGATTCTGCAAGAAAGTTGGGACAGAACCCTGGCACTAATAATGAAAGTACATTCTGATTTTCTATCAAATTTTGGATTCTCTCTGTAAATAACTTGTATATGCACCTTTGGCATTATCGTCAAAAAGGGGGAGATATGTATAGAAGGAGAGATATGTATAGAAGAAGATTTGTATAAGAAACAATTAGCACATTGAAAGGGGGAGACAATGTATAAAGCCCTATAACAAAGACAAATTTTGAAAAATCAAAATAAAACTCAGCATGATTCATGTATATAAGTTTTGGCCAATAAGTGTTTTTGTCACTAATGCCAAAGGGGGAGATTGTTGGCATTAAGCAGAATTGCCACTAGTGACAACACTTATTTGCATTCTGGGTGCAAACCGAGCAGATAGTGCAAACCGAGCAGACAGTGCAAACCGAGCAGACAGTGCAAACCGAGCAGACAGTGCAAACTGAGCAAACAGTGCAAATCGAGCAGACAGTGCAAACCGAACAGACAGTGCAAACCGAGCAAGTTAGTACAAACCGAACAGGACAGTGTAAACCGAGTAACATCATGTCTACCGAGTCACCAGTATTTACCGAGTTCAAAACCTACCGAGTGATCAGTATGAACCGTGCCTTCACTTCTACCGAGTGCATGACGATGCCGAGTAATGCAGCGGACGCCGAGTATCAGAAAGTCACCGAGTCAGTTTGCAGGAACCGTGTAACCATACTTGGGCCGACTTAGTAGCACTTATGTTTATTTGTCAAGCCGACAGTGTAATTGTAATTGTAATTAATTGTTTAAGACTTGTATATAAACAATGTTGTAAAAATGTCAAGATGTATGAATAAAAAAAAAAGAATATATATGTGAAAGAGAAAGAAAGGCAGAGATAAGCGAATTACAGAAGGCTTCAGCAGTATAAGGAACAGCAAAGACAAATTCATCACAGAAGGTGATCAGTACATCAGCGAATCTCAATCAGCAATCCAGTTGCAAAGCCAGAGATCTACTGTTTCATCCTAACAGGTGAATCAGTACTAAATCCTTTAACCGGGTAGACTTAACAGTCTTTTGTAAAATCTCTTTACCGAGTGCATACTTCATTGTATGTTTTGTAAATCTTTTAACAGGGTGGATTTAGCAATCCTTATTGCTCCTAACAGGGCAGATCATCAGAAGTGATCAAATTGTAAGCCTTAACCGGCCAACTTTATTCTGCAGTATTAAAGCTTTGTGGGTTTCATCCCCACCCCAGTTTTACTTTCTTTTGGAAGGTTTCTGGGTAACCAAATCTATGTGTCATTATTGTGAATGCTTTTAAGTTTCATGCTTTCTATATGCAAAGGTTAAAAGTGAATTACATGTTAATACATCTGTAATTAAAAGAAAATTCAAAGTTACTGATTCACCCCTCCCCTCTCAATAACTCGGTTAATTCCTGAATATTTCCAACAGTATTCTGACTAGGCACATCTATGATAAGGTCTTTTGTACACCATCAACAATCCTCTGAAGACTCTCTTTCTCTATGTTCCACCTAGAGGGTTTCCTCCCCACTGTCTTGGCTGAACCACAATTTGCTTTAAACATGTTACAAGTTAAAACCCGAGAAGGGATCATCTTCTTATTTTTCTTAATTGTAACTAAAAGAAACTGTGAACCTTCCTCTTGATATAACCAAATATTTTAAACCACTTTTTCTTTTACATAATTGGTGAATTTTAAATAATATTACTGGATAAAAACCCATTGTATATTGAAGCCTATGGATGAAAAATCAAGACTTCAAGTGACCATGCGATGAAAAATTTTCATTGCAAAGAAAAATTTCATGAAAGGATTGCATTGGAGCTTTATTTTATAGAATATTTTGGGAATTTTGTGTTGAATATACTTAGATTTACTAGATTGCAATTTTAGTAGTTCCATGTGTGATTATTGTGTTCCATTTTTTGTTTTATGATTTGTTATATTTTCTATTTTTCTATGTGGACATCTTCTAAGGTGCTAAAATTTGTTGGTGTGACCTTGGAGGGTTTGTCATTTATTTTTTTATTCTTTCAATGATTTTGCATTCAATCAACTCTTCCAATTTTTAGTGTGGATTGCAATAGGATTTTGAGTTTGTAGAAACAATTGATGTACATGAAAATATGGTGTATTATTTTTGTATTCTATAATCAAAACCAAAATTAATGATAAATTTCATATTTGGAAGTTTTTTGGTGATTTTTGGTTATCAATTTCAATATTATAATTCATTGTTTTGAGTACATTTATGAAATTTGTGGATAGAATATAAATTTTATTTTGAAAACTAGAATGTTTTGTTGACAACGTGACATTCAAAGGGATCTGTTGGCTAAGAAAGAGGTTGAGACAAAGATAAATGTCATCAGAGAAAGGGTGACAAAGAAAAAGATAAATTTCCAAACAAAATAGTGAAAGAGGTGACATTTAGAGAAGATGTGAGATTCACAAAGATAAACAAAGATGATTGGCAAAAAATATGGCAAAACTAGAAGGAGGTAAGGGGTATGAGTAAGAGGGGTACCAATTGATATTTCTCAAGAAGAAGATACAATTGAAAATATAATTTTTTTCATTTTTTATTCAAATTTGAATAATTTCTATTAAATTTAAGTTGTTTAAGAATTTTTTCTTCTATGGTATGTTGTTGTCTACATGATTGTGTGGTTTGATAATAAAAAAAAACCCTTAACCATGACTACATCATCTACATTCAATAAGGTATCCAAATTTTCAAATATGTAGGGTTCTAATTCATTTTGGAAAGCTTGAAGCACAAACATACAATTATATACAAAAAAAATTGACTAAAGATTTTCTCATACACATCAATATAATGATTATTAAATTATTAAAAATTTGACAATCACTACTCTTTTACACCTTGTACATTCTTCTACATATTGCATCATATTTTCTAAGACTCTTCATTAGAAGTTCTTGTCACCTCTTCTCCAAATCATATTCTTGTTCCTCTTAAACATTATGGACCTGTTTGGGTCCTGGAAATAGACTGGATATTCCGCAATTAGATTTCTGGATAATGTCAATTCCATGTTTTCCAATTTTGCTGATTTTCTCATACACATCAATATAATGATTATTTTATTAAAAATTTGACAATCACTACTCTTTTACACCTTGTACATTCTTCTACATATTGCATCATATTTTCTAAGACTCTTCATTAGAAGTTCTTGTCACCTATTCTCCAAATCATATTCTTGTTCCTCTTAAACATGCCCGTTTGGGTGCTAGAAATAGACTGGATATTCCGGAATTAGATTTCCGGATAATGTCAATTCCATGTTTTCCAATTTTGCCTCCAAAATGGGCATTTCATCTTCCACTCAAATAGGTGGAATTGGAATTTCGAATTCCAATTCCAATTTTTATAAAACCAAATTTAATATTTCGTGGGATCCATGACTATAAAGATGTATATTATATTGCTATAAGGATGTATATACATACATGTGTGTATATACATATGTATATATATACACACACGTGTGTGTATATACACACATATGTGTGTATTTGTATATATATATACACACGTGTGTATATATGTATACATGTGTGTATATACACACATGTATGTGTATATATATGTATATGTATGTATATATACACACATGTATGTGTATATATAAACACACGTGTGTGTATATGTGTGTATACACACACATGTACATACATGTATATATATACATATGTGTGCATATGTATATACATGTGTGTGTATACACACATGTATACACATATACACACATGTGTGTATGTGTCTATATACACATATACACACATGTGTGGATGTGTCTATATACACATGTGTGCATTTGTGTATATATACAGACATGTATGTGTGTATATATACAAACATATACACACCATATTTAAAGAAATTAAAATAAAGAATTAAAATTCCTTATGCATCTTCTTAGTTATCTTTCGGGTGAACCAAATGGGTCAGCCCATATTTCGGAAATCATTTTCAGGATTTGTATCTTCCAGAATTGCAGCATCTTCCAGAATTGACTAGAATTGGCATTTGGTATCCCACCACCCATACGTGCCCATAATGTTTAAGAGGAACAAGAATATGATTTGGAGAAGAGGTGACAAGAACATCTAATGAAGAGTCTTAGAGAATATGATTTATAAATAGAATTTAATTTTGTACCCTCCCTCATTAATATTTCACGTCCACAATAAAAATGAAATAATAAAAAAGAAAGCTCTAATGGTGGAAGTAACTTTATTTAAATCTTATAACTGAATTGTGTAATCTAAAAGAAAAGTAGGGCGTGCAAGCCCCTTCCATATTGGACGACTTCATTAGAGCCACGACAGAAATATCGTGCGGTTCCGAGAGCACTTCACTTCGTATATATTAATTGCTCCCCATATTCAGAAGAAGCACTGGATTTGTCCGGCCAAGAAAATTAATTTCTTGCAATCAGTCGCCGAAAGTGAAATAAGCCTTTCTGTTTATAATAAATTCTAGTGTCTGAAAGAGGCATCTGGAGCCACGAAACAAACGTAAGCTACGCAAAATTTATCTGGTAATTAGGTTCATCACACTGCTTTTTCTTGATATGATGTTCACCTTATGCAGAAGTTCCCCTGAAGTCCGCCGATGTGGAGTTTCAGCAATTCAGACTAAAATCTTGAATTATAGAATTTGAATCCTGTATTTTAGGAATTTGTTTTGTAATTAAAGTTATAGAATCGCTGATGTTTTTACAGCAGAAGCCAGAATTTAGAGTTTCAATTCTCTTTGAAATTTCGCGGAAAAATGGAAACCCTAACGGATTAAATGTGAATATATGGATAATGATAATGTAGAAATCAGATAGACTTTTCTGAAAAGATCGCAGACCTAGCCGGTAGTTGCCCGTTATCACGGATTTAAGTTTAGGAATTATCGTATTTGTAGCGTTCTTGTTTCTCAAAATTTGGTCGAAAAAAATGTTTAATCCAATCAGGGTTTACGGCTTTCAGGGATATATTTTTAAAAATGTGGCTGATATTCGAAGTCTTTGGAATTTATGACAATTTATGGGAAATTAGGATAAATCTAGGTAGGTAATACAGATAGAAATTGTGGCTGATATTCAACTCTTTTGAATTTATGACAATTTATGTGAAATTTGAAAATTTGGCCGAAAAAAATGCTGAATCCAACCAGAGTTTACGGTTTTTGGGGATATAATTTAAAAATGTGGCTGATTTTCGAAGTCTTTGGAATTTATGACAATTTATGTGAAATTAGGAGAAACCTAGGTAATACAGACTAAAAATGTGGCTGATATCCAACTCTTTTGAATTTATGACAATTTATGTGAAATTTGGACAAACTTAGGTAATAAGACGTTTCAAAGGATTTGTCGCGTAGGAATCAATATACGCTTTTATTTCTTCTTCTCGTCATTTAGATGTTTCTTGTACCTTTATTATTATGCTTGCAGGTTAAAATAGACTAATTTTAGGACGCGATCTTGCTTATATTTCAGAAAATAGGCAGAGTCTAACTCTTTGCAGTCTTGAGTGAGTACTCTCGACCAATATTTAGCCACGGTAGAGGCAGGGAACAGTTTCTCGTAGAATCATCTTTAGCATTCTGGACATTTGAAACAATATCTCTCGTGCTGAAGTTTGAGTCGCAGGTTTAAATAGACTAATGTGAGGATGTGATCTTGATTATATTTGAGAAAATTTGCAGAGCCTTATGCTTTGCAGTCTTCTGTGAATATTGTGGACCAATATTTAGCAACATTGAAACAATATCTCTAGTGCTGAAATTTCATTCAAATTTGTCGTTTCATTGAAATGTCAAAGGAGCATTAAGTATTTATACATTTTGATTTCTTTTCAGGCGACGTGGAGAAGCTGATTATCTTGGCAACGGCCAAACATGTCGTC